>CM060611.1:16306938-16711938 GCA_030578255.1 Tiaroga cobitis
GTTTGTTTGTTTGTAATGAGCAAGATATCGGTTTTGGGACGAACCAGAAGACCAAATGAGAAGCCAAAGAAAATCTGACAGATTTCAGAGACACTTGTTTTTGCCTCTATTCCTATAGTTGTAAAGACAGCCATGCCATGCCAGATCACAAAGACTCGTCTTTTCTTATGCAATTTTCTTATGCAAAAGCAAATGGATGAAACTCGTGAAGGCTGAAAAGAAATGACTGACTCATTTCATCCTAAAATAAAAAATGTGGATATTATATTTTGCATCCTAATATTTTCAATGATGATTCTCATTTCCTGATCTGTAAGGACTTTCTGCCTTTAAATTAGCTTTTTAATTAAATGTAATGCAGCAGATTAATAATCTACCATAATTCAAAACAAGATTCATATTCTCATGAACTAAAATAGAAAAAAAAAATTGTAATGACAATTGGGGAGGAAAATGTGCTTAATTTTCATGAAAACAACAAAAGGAAAAATCTTAATGGTCCTACAATAAGCTTTATTTTCTTTCAGCAAAATTGTATTCATTTATTTTTTATTTTGAGGTGAAATATGACCTTGACATTTTCTTGTGGTCAAACATCTAAAAAGATTTTTTGCCACATTTAACCCTCTGTAACATTTTCAAATTAAATCAAATATCTCATATGGAAACCAGTGATTCAATGAGAGATACAGTACGTGTGATCAGTGTCAAATAAACCATGTTTATGTTCAGATTAGCACAAAACGGATCAGCATAAATTCCACCTGAATATAAACACATATGGGAGACTGGAAGGATACATAAACACCTGACTCTCACCTCTGTTGATCTGAGGTTTGGGGGTGTCTTGGGGATGGAGTCTGGAGGTGTCAGAAAGCTGATTGGTCGTCGTGTCCTCAGTGTCTGTATAGACAGGTCTGCTGAGAGCTGAGGGTGTTAGGAGGCAAGATCTCGAATGGGCCCGATAGCAAATTGAGGACAATAGTGCTGACTCATCCTTTGAGTGTCCTGACTCAGCCTCCTCGCTGGACTCCTGAGGCTGATGGGATACCTGCCACAGAAACAAATAAACCATTTATAAAAGTAGCACACTGGATTGAGTATCCTGCTATAGTTTTAAACAGAGCACTGTTAAAACATTCAATAGAGGAAAGGGAGGACAAAAACACAAATGAGATCTTGTTAATATTGTATAGACTGCTATGAGATTAAGCAGAGCAAATGGAAACTTTAGCTTTTCTCCGGAGAAACAGACCACAGCAATTTCACATGTCGCCTCTAAAGTTTCAGAAAAGATCTCCACAATATCACAAACTGAGCAGAGAATTCAATATATCTCATCAAATGACCTGGTCTATGGTATTCACATTAGGCCAACAGCATCTCATTTGTCTGATATTTCTCATATTTTAGGAGGAATATCCAAGACAAAGGAGATAATCCAATGAGATTCTCTCCTGAGCTATGAAAGATGAAGCTCTTAACAATAACATAACATTAACAACCTTAAGACAACACCAAACAATTGGTCTTTTGTAAAACTCAAATTCATTTGTCAAAACTCAAACATTTTAATTTGATTTTAGGCTATTTTACACCTCAGGAATAAATGAGATCTTGACATTAAGAAATGGAAAGATGGCTTCCAGCTGTTCATTTGACATTTCTTACGTTTCCTTTATGAGATTAATAAAATAAAATAAAAATCAATACAAAAAAAAAGAAGAAAAGAAAACAGCCTAAAAAAAAATTAAAAGATTTTTTTTTAAATTAAATGGCTTGAAAATTACCTAAAATAAAACAGCCTAAAATAAAATAATAATAAAAAGAATAATAACAATAACAATAATACATATAATGGCTAAAATTATTCAAATAAAATAAAAAAAATTAAATAGTTCTGGAGTGGCCAGACAGCAGATATTGCAGGCCTAGACTGTAACAAGCACAGACCGTGTTTAGACATACGATGGAACAAGAAACGTGTGATGTGTGAGGACTTGCTCTGCCCAGGGGTTTGTGAATATTGAGGAATAAATCTGTTGTGAAAAGAGAGAGGAAAGTGGAAGAGGGAAAGAGGGGTCCCTGCCCAAACCCTAAGAGACAGTCCCACAATCCCATCCATCTGTGACTGACAGGCGCGCCGTCTCGCCCGCTTTAATTCCCTGATCAACTTGATCAACCATCTGCTCTTGAAGAACTCAGGGACCCAAATCAGCCCCTGGGCTCTCTCAGGTCCTCCTGGAGCGCACACACACACCCTGCCTGTCCTCATACTCTGACACACAGGCCACATACTGAGAGCAGTACACCATTATCTCCTTCAGTGTTCCATCTCTGTCTGCATTTCAAACGACCTAAAATACATGCCTCGCGTTATGCAATACATGTTTTAGAAATCTCAATCGATTACAGGCTTACATGCGTTTTATATTTTAATTATGAGTTTTATTCTTCTTTGTGTAAGATTGATATAAAAAAAAAATGAGAGGGACACTAATCATCAGGTTGCTCATGAATATTAATTACAGGACATGAAACTTGGACGAAATGCTTGCACACTCATCTAAGACTGTTTAAAGCGCATGTCTGTTCAGCTGTTGCAGGGTGGAAGGGTCAAGCGCCTGAAACAGGTGTGATCAGAGTGGCAGAGAGCGACAGCTGAGGGTAAAAGGATATCAAGATGAGAGCACAAGGACAGCTGCTCTGACCTCAACCCCCCTCAACCCAGAGCAGTGCGCCTGAACAGACCACCAACATTCTGGGGAGGACATTCCTATGCACCGGCACCATGTTTACACTGCAAGTGGGTGACGTGACAAAATTAGATTGTGTGTCTGTCTAATATATATATATATATATATATATATATATATATATATATACACACACTCACTCACCTAAAGGATTATTAGGAATGCCATACTAATATAGTGTTTGACCCCCTTTCGCCTTCAGAACTGCCTTAATTCTACGTGGCATTGATTCAACAAGGTGCTGAAAGCATTCTTTAGAAATGTTGGCCCATATTGATAGGATAGCATCTTGCAGTGGATGGAGATTTGTGGGATGCACATCCAGGGCACGAAGCTCCCGTTCCACCACATCCCAAAGATGCTCTATTGGGTTGAGATCTGGTGACTGTGGGGGCCATTTTAGTACAGTGAACACATTGTCATGTTCAAGAAACCAATTTGAAATGATTTGAGCTTTGTGACATGGTGCATTATCCTGCTGGAAGTAGCCATCAGAGGATGGGTACATGGTGGCCATAAAGGGATGGACATGGTCAGAAACAATGCTCAGGTAGGCCGTGGCATTTAAATGATGCCCAATTGGCACTAAGGGGCCTAAAGTGTGCCAAGAAAACATCCCCCACACCATTACACCACCACCACCAGCCTGCACAGTGGTAACAAGGCATGATGGATCCATGTTCTCATTCTGTTTACGCCAAATTCTGACTCTACCATCTGAATGTCTCAACAGAAATCGAGACTCCTCAGACCAGGCAACATTTTTCCAGTCTTCAACGGTCCAATTTTGGTGAGCTCTTGCAAATTGTAGCCTCTTTTCCCTATTTGTAGTGGAGATGAGTGGTACCCGGTGGGGTCTTCTTGAATCAGTCGGCCCATTCTCCTCTGACCTCTAGCATCAACAAGGCATTTTCGCCCACAGGACTGCCGCATACTGGATGTTCTTCCCTTTTCACACCATTCTTTGTAAAGCCTAGAAATGGTTGTGTGTGAAAATCCCAGTAACTGAGCAGATTGTGAAATACTCAGACCGGCCTATCTGGCACCATATATATATATATATATATTTGCACACACACACACATTTTTATTAACGATATTGTCAGGATATATATATATATATATATAATTTTTTTTTTTTTTTTCTTAAGTCACCATGAAATCAAGATGGGCCATTCTTATTTATGGAATATTGCAGTATTATGAATTTTTGCACGGATAAATAATTTATGTGCCTTCATAATCTTTAATTAAGGCCCAGTTTCGACCGAGCTGTACAGTACGCAATTTTTGCTGTTTCCATTGTCAGAAGTTGAGAATGACACCCTAATTCCGAACCGTACCGAATCGTATTGTAATACTGTGCTGTAAAGCTTGGTGGAAACGAGGCATAAGTCCTGCCCTACATCTTTTTCTAGTTCGAGAAGCTGTTTCACTAAATAGAAAAGGGCAGACAGACAGAAAGCGGGCAGAGAAATAATCCCAATCTGTTGATTCGCACTGTGTTAAATGGCAGCAGTATCAATGCACAGTGGCCATTAGATCCTGGGACTTTCCAGCAGCCTCTGGTGTAAATGAGATCTTTGTGATCATAGCATATCACATCAGGCCAATGAGCCTTCGGTAATGAAAAATGACTTGAAATTGTGAACAGTGTAAATTCCCTGTACCAAAACTTGTATACCTGCTTCAATACAAGAGAAAAAATATATGCTGCATTTAATAATAATTATTATACATTTAAAATAATATAACATTTTGCTCTACTCTCATTGGTAATACCATGGTATTTTATATGTACATACAATGATAGTGTCCAAAAAAAGTTTCTTACTATTATGTTTTTTAACAGCATATTTTTATGGATTAGGTATTCATTTTTAAAAACAACTCACACATTACTATACTAAACATATGAAACATGGTACTTACATTATCTAAAGGTGCTGATGGCTTTTCTTCATTTACTGGCATCTGCAGGATTAGGAGAAGACATTTAGAAAATAAAAAAAACACTGCACTCATTTTTAATCACTCATTGTTGAACATCGTATCTGCTGCAATACCAAAACTCACCTCTGGAGGCGGCAGAGTCCTTAACTCTTTGTCACTGTTGTCCTGTGAAAACAAGACGACTGAGCAAAACTCTCCCACACTTCTACATGTCATTTTATCATTGCAATCTTAAAAGTTGACAATGATAATAGCCGGTCAACTCCATGATCCGTTCAAAATCTGAAAGCCCTCAGATGGGTTTGGACTAGGCATGTAACGATTCACTCATCTCAGGATGCGATACGATTCAATTCACGATACTGGTTTCACGATACGATTTTCTCACGATTTTTTTAACAAATGAGATTTAAGACAAAAGTGTCCCTTTTATTATTTCGGCACATTTCTGCACATGCGGCACATTTCTTTTTAATGTCAAATATATTTGTCAAATAATAAAACTACATTAAAAAAATTTGCAACTCAGTCTTTCTGTCTGTTTGGTCAAGAGGCTGGACACTGGTACCTTCGCACACTATGTAGCCAAAAAGACTGTGTAAAATTAGTACCAGATTGACAGGGGTTTTACATTGTAATAAAGGCAAGATTCTAATTTTGTTATAATTTGTATCATTACACTAGTAAGAGTTAAAAAAAAAACTGTCATTTAGAGACAGAGATAGTAAAATAAATACAACACCTGGTTGCTTGCCACGGAAACACTGATGCACCTTTTGATCTCCGTGGCTCTCGCAATTGTCTTATTAATGACTTTTACATTAAAACGGGGGTGACTGGTGCTTCTCACGGTGGTGCCGCCACACCTCCGATTTGAATGAGTCAACGTCAACATCTACGCTTGCCGTCGCCATGTGTTTGACGGCGCGTGCACACCAGTCTATGGCACACACTGGTGCGGCGTGAGCGGAGCAAACCGAGTGTTTTCAGTTCATTCCTATGGAAGTTGAGCTTGGCTCACACAAGATCAAGTTCCATGAATGAAGTAAAAACACTCGCTAGCTTCACGCCAGTGTGTGCTCGCTGCTATTGTGCCTGTAAAGCGAGGTTCACAACTTCACAGTAGACTAGGCTATACAGTAAACGCGCCCTGCTGTTTAAAACGTGTATCGCGATTCGTTTAACATTTCAACCGACTTGAATCGTCACACATGTTTATCTTTTTTCAACCGGTTGCGAGTGTATCGTTACATCCCTAGTTTGGACTGGTGTTTCTGTGACTACCATGCAGCCCTTCACTAATTGGCAACATTGAGCCACATGTGTCGAGGTACAGGGACAGATGCTTGTGTTTAGCAAGTAGAGGATCATAGTGTGGTGATACTGGCCAGCACATCTTCTCCCAGGAGTGTGTTCGCTGCGCACGTTGTTGCCATGGAAACCCTAGTGCGAACACCCCCTCCCACCCCCCACCTTAGTATAACAGGAAAGAGAAGGTGGCGAGATCTCCACATATTAAGTGAAAAACCTGGAAAGACAATTTTAAAACACTTTTGGGGCTGAGATCCTGATCATGCACACACAAACATACATTAATTAAAAGATGACATCACTGCACTTTCATACTGTATTCTAACCTACAAGTGACCAAAAACCCCCCTCACCTATTTTTACAGTATTGTTATGGGTGGCCCCAGCCACTCTAAATTCTAATTGGTCCAAAAATCATGCTCTTCATAACGGTGCATTAAATATAAATTTAAATACGTTTTCATCACGTCACACAAGAATTTCATGTTCAAATTCACATGGTAGGAAACTTGTTGAATCATTCTTGGTAAGGACACTGTGTTACTGCATAAGTTGGACTGTCTGTCGGTTCAAAATGTCATGGACGTCAACTGGCCACACATAGACGGACATATTGATACATGAGCAGAGAGATGGAGCCACAAAGAGCCAAGCAATGAGAGAGTTGTTGTGAGAGATGGAGAGGTGGGTGGGTGCGTGTGGGAGGGTTTCTTTTTTGAAAGGATGAAAAGGAATAATGGAGGAGAACGGAATGAAAAAAGGAGAAAAGGGGAAAGGAAGGTACAAAAAGAGGGAGAGATGGAGGTTGTGATTTATTTGGCTGTTGAACGATGACTCTCCCTGTGGAGAAAGTCCGTCTCACTGCCCCTCGGCTGTGTCCGAGATTAATGGCGGCAACAGGAAGGTCACCTACACACACTCGCACACACAGCCACATGAAAACACAGTGGCACCAATTTAAGAGTGGAGCAAACGTGGAGGTAAACAAACACCCGCACGTGAACACACCTTAAAGTTCAGCTGAACTCCTGAATGTGCTTTAGGAGGAAGGTTTTCTCGTCCTGATCGTACAGGTTCTGCTGATGTTCGGTTTGTCAAGTTGCTCTTCAAAGTGCCGGGCTGGTTGCTTGAATACATGACAAGACACGTGGAAGCACAACAAATGAATCAACGCCCTAACAAGTTTTCATGACACACAGTTGAGACAGAATTTCTTTGGAATAATCATTTACAGTTTTGGTCATAAGTTCACAACCCCTTTTTTCTCAGGTTTATAGACCCTACGTAGATTCTGTTTTGCATTAGTTCAGGAAAAAGTTTTACAATTTTTAAACTACATTTATTTACACTACTGTTCAAAAGTTAGAGTAAGAGTTAGAGTAAGATTTTTTTTTCTTTGAAAGAAAAAAACATTTATTCTGCATGGATGCAGCACATTGATCAAAAGTTAGATTCTATAGTTAATAAATGCTGTTATTTTGAACTTTATATTTATACAGTTTTCACAAATTTAGCAGATCAACGGTTTTCAAAATTGATAAGAACAAATGATTCTTGAGCAGAAAATCAGCATATTAGAATGATTTCTGAAGGAGCATGTGACACTGAAGACTGGACTAATGCTGCTGAAAATTCAGCTTTGCCATCACAGAAATAAATTACACTTTAAGATACTTTAAAAGAAGTAATAATAATAAACAAAATCTTTTTATGGTATTTTTTGCTCAAATAAACAGCCTTGTTGGGCAGAAGAGACTTCTTGCAAAAACAAGTCTTACGGTCCTCAAATTTTTAAACCGTATTGTAAATATTCATGAAACACTACCTACTTCTGAAAATCTGAAAGATGTTTTAAAATGTTTTTACTACCTGATCATGCGGAGTAAACTGAGCAGATCTGTCTCAGCATTATATACCATCAAACTAAACATGGTGTTCAAATTCCATGGGCTTGGGGGCCAAATGTCATATTTGAGGCCTGAACCGTTATGCATTAAAAATATTTTTTTTTATTTGAGGCGTAACACGATGTACATTTTCCCTGTTTCACAAGCAAGGCTTCAGCCTAGTCCCATACTAAAATAAATGTTTGAGCCGTTTTAAAGGGGGGGTAAGCGGTACTTGAAAAACGCTGTTTGGAAGTTAGTCAGACCGACACACAAACAAAAACAAATGTGTGTAGCAAATCAGCATCAGTATGATGGTGGAGGAGAGAGAACGAGCACGAGGGAGATTTGAAGAAAGACTGCAGAAATAGAGATGAGACAAAACAAAAGAGAAAAGCTTAGAAGAATATCACTGGAAAATGAAGGGTTATGATCAGCTTTTAGGACCCGTGTTAATATTAGAAAAGCTTTCCAGCGCTGGAGAGAGCAAAGCGGGAAGGCCTGGAAACAGACCCGGACGTTGCTTTGATTCCTCTCCACACGTGAGTAACACTGGGTTTGAGTGTCATTGTTTGTCTGGAGCTGCTGTGCTGTTGGCTACTAACAACGAACTCTTGTTGTAATTACAATTGTGCATACATGTTATTTTTTTGTGCTTTCTGGTCATTTGTCTGCACTTTTCGTGAAGCATTATTTGGTTGCACTTCTGCTATGATAAACAGACATCCACTCTTGGATTGCGTGCGTAACGGAGGCCAGCTAGTGAGAGTCGCTCTGACGACTGTTAGAGAATGCGGTGTTTGGAGTCATTGTTAGCGCACTCGACTTGCATGCCGGGGGATCGGGGTTTGAGCCCGACTCGGAGCAGGGCGGTTAGGTTTGGAATGAGAGTTTTGGAGGGAGAGCAATGAAGAGAGGGGTGCGTTTGTTTGGGTTGATTTGAAATATCAACAATGTCCAACAGCGTTTTTGAAATAAAGCTTACCCCACCTTTAACTGAAAGCAACTTAAACAAAACAATTGAACTGACATATTTTAAGATTTGTTAGTCTCATGATTCATATTTTTTTCTAAGGCATGTTTGTGTCCTAATTTAACTAAGGCCTACTACTGGTCTAAGCCCTGTCTGTGAAACCAGGCCCCAGTGTTTTTGCCAGTGTTTAAACTGAAGTTGTGTCCATACTGTGAATTGTTGAGGACGCTGGCCGTTTTTCTCTCTCCAAAACCTGAATAGATGATCTTGGAGGACTTGAGTTCATCCATCTCTCCGATGACAATGACCTGTACGTCTCCATCTCGTCCCAGCAGCCAGCTGACACTCTTGCTATGAGCTTACAAAGGGAAAGAAGAAAAAGAATGATCATCATTTTCGTATTTAAATGTACTATTATACTTCATAATGTATGCATTGTTTCCTGAATGCACTCAACCATAACAAGACTCATTTTTGTTAAAAAGAAATGGTGTTGTAAAACAGTTTAAGGATACTTATTGGATCTATAAAACTAAACGTCATATTTTATCACTAAACATTCTTGTACAAGGAGCAATTTCCTTTATGAACTACTTGCCAAGTCTTTCCAACAAATAGTGAAAGGAATTTAAATTGAGAGTTAGTTACAAATGACATAATAGAGAGACAAAAAAGGTTTGACAGCAAATAAGAAAAACCCTCCCATGATGAACTGGTTCTTCTTGCAGGCCCTGTGGCGAAACAAGATTCCAGTTTAACAGCCTGACTGACACACTCGTGATCCCAGTCGACAAAACTAACATCAAATCAAACAGTCTAAAACTGCCGTAAGACCTAAAAGGACCATCATGTGAAATGAGCAAATGAGCACAAACCAAAGTAGAAATAGCAACCATTTGTTTTTGTCTTTCAAACATATCAGGCTAGCATAACAAAATGGATTCAGTAACTGATCAATGTTTTTGCTGGTTTTATTACATACTGTATGTAATGATTCCTGCCAGTAACTTGAAATTGATTTTGGGCCCAGGTTAAACCTAGGCCATTAAAATGAAAAAGGTCATTTATTCTCCATATTTTAGCAGCAGCCAACAAACTGCTGTCCTTTTTTATTAATATTAGTAGTAGTGTTGTAGTACTGAAGTTCATCTTAAGTCAGAGTCCCAAGACCATATTTTCAGGAGGATTTGGACCCGGCCTAGACTTGCACTCGAAAGATCTGGGCCTGTATTCATAAAGATTCTAAGAATCCTCTCAGAAAACTCTTAATTTAGCTTAACAACTTTTACGTAGGAGTCTTAGCTTAAGAGCGATTCGGGACCGATCTGAGAGCAACTCTGAGCAAGGAAAAGACAAAAACTCTCATCTTAGTGAGGAGGCGGGGTTGACCCCGTTGCTATGTATGACACAATCTTTTGAAGACTGTGATTAGTTGGTTGTCCAAGAAGGAAAAAAAGAGTGATTTTAAGTATAGGGTCTATTCTAAGCCTTCACTTTGAAATTACATGCACAATTTTTCCTATTTAACCGTTGAGTAAACACACACACACAACACAATATATGTGTATATAAATCCTTTTTTTATTTTATTTACCATGCTGTTAATTTCCTATAATGTATTTGATTGGATTAGAATGATAAAAATTCCACTCTTTCCAATTACACTAATTGCTGGCATGTCTATTTAAGTGTTGGTTTTAATGTAGCAAACATGGAATCAAAACCAAGAAGGATGAGAAAGCCTGACTGGACAGTGTTTACTGTTAGCCCAGTTAGTGGATGAACACAAGGCCATCCTTAAAGGAAAATTCGGGCCGGGTGTCAATCTATAGTGTCTTATTAACTCACTGTCATCCATTGTCTGCATCACATTTCTTCTCCCTCTTTGTCTTTCTGCCATTTTCTCCTCTGCTAAAGAAACTCTTAAGCCTCTTAAAAGTCCTCATCCGTACTCCTAACAACTTTGACCTTAAGACCTCTTTTAAGGGTTAAGATACTTTCTGAATTACTTTTTTCTTTACTAGGATTTTTTCTTTAATTTTAAGAGTAAACGCCCACATTTCTAAGAATGTTGTCACTAGGAGCTACTCTTTGCATTAAGATTCTTTATGAATACGGGCCCTGGTCTTGACTGGTCATAGAAAATACGGTCTTGGACTCAGACTTGAGATGAGTGCTACAACACTGGTAGTAGTATTATATTCTTTTTATATCGACATTGATGACAACAAAATACCATCTTATATATGCAGCATTTAAAAGGAGAAGACCTTTTTACACAACACCTTATAGTTAGATGCTCTCCAACAACATACACTATCGTTCAGTTTGGGGTTGCTAAGAAGTCTCTTATGCTCACTAAAGCTGCATATACTTATTATTTAATCAAAATTATATGTCTAATCTATCTATCTATCTATCTATCTATCTATCTATCTATCTATCTATCTATCTATCTATCTATCTATCTATCTATCTATCTATTGTATAATTATCTATATTCATTAACTTTAAAATGCAATTTATTCCAGTGATGGTAAAGCTAAATGAACCTTCAGAAATTATTCTAATATGCTGATTAGCTGCTCAATAAATGTAATATTTTTTTTTATATTATCACAGTTGAAAATGGTTATGCTGCTTGATTTTTGTTCTTTTTTGTGGAAACTAATCATTTATTTGAAATGGAAGCATTTTATTAGTGTCTTTACTGTCACTTTATATCAAATTAATGCACATTCTTGCTGAAAAAAAAAGATAAAATTACTTTCTTTCGAAAGTAAGAAAATTATCAAAATGAAAAATCATTTTGACACCAAACGTTTGAGTGGTAGCGTTAAAAAGTAAAACACAGTATAAAACTAACAGCAAAAAACTAAGTTACAAGATAAACATTGTGTTTACAACTATTGATAATCAGAAATACAATCGGTCTCCTCCCCACATTCTCCCTTTCTCTTCCTCCTCAGTGTGTTTTGAGTGCCTGTGTTTCCTGTATACTTCCTGCTTTGTTGGCAGTCATGTGTGTGAGGGAATGGGACTTGGCCTGGCTGAAATTTCCTTTCTTGCTCTAAAAACTGGGTCAGTAACAGAAGTGTTTCCTCTGGCTTGTGTAGCCAGCCTCCAGTGACTCTCTTTATTGTTATTTTATTATCGCATTGTATTACTGTGTAACAGAATCTTGATTGAATTTTGACATTTTAACCACTTTCCTAACAGGAACCCGTCTATAAGACAGAGATTGCACAGTGGGAATCAAGATGTTGTATCAGTATGTCTTGGGGAAACCACTGACCTGCAAGAACAGCTGCCGTTGTCTAAAGGATATATTAGGAAGATCTGTCATTTGAGATCTTTTTAGTCTATGAAAGTTATGGCTCTTCCAGTAACAAAGCTGAAATGCCAAATTCCATAAGTTTTCTGTACGTCTAACCAGTTTAAACCGGGTTGTAACTTTAGCCAAGCAATGCAAAGTTTCATTTTTCATTCTTTTGTTTGCTTTTTCACTGCTCTCCAGCTCTTTTTCTGTTTTACAGATACCCTCTATCTCTCAGACGCATTCCTCTCATATCTCAGCTGTTCACTCCTCCCTCTCAGCCAGTTTTAGACACTTGTCCTCCTCACGCAAGTCTCGTATGTGTGACGTCTGAGACCCTTGAGTGTTAAGAAGTGGTGAAATTGAAGGGGAATCCCCATGTTGTAAATTATTTTTTACCAGATGTTTACAGTGTTTCAGTGTCACACTGAGAAGATCCTTTAACAAATATTAGCTTCTATTGATATTCATGCAAATTGTCCATTGACGTCTTCTGCTCAGTCAAAAGATTGTAAACATGTCTGGTCTTGTGTCTGTCAGTGACAGATGTTCCCAGTGGAAGCATCAATAAGCTCTCATCTCAAACATATTTACTCTTGTGTTTCAAAGCACTTTCTGTTATCCAAACATCCGCGTCCACCTCTACGAGCCCATTCGGACATCACAAGACATTTTCCCATGAAGTCTGCAGATCCACAGTGGCGAACTGTGTTTTATCAACTCAGCTATTCTGTCCTGTCTGAGTCATGTACCACATTAAGATTCTGACCATATTAAGTCATCTAAAGTTAGCACTAAAAAGCAGGAGCAGACTGGCCTGGAATGATGTTTTCAGCTTTCGGTGGCCAACAGATGTGGGAACAGTAAACGGCACTGATTAAAGATCTGCACTAGCAATTCAAAGGTCCCACATTCAAACCTCAAGATGTTCTAAAGCCTTGATCCAAACAGATACTGATGAGTTGCTGTATGACCATGTGAATAAGAACTTTAACTTCAGAAAGACTGTCCCTCTAATAAGTAAACTGTATGTCTCTTAGAGGAGAGACATAAGAAAGGCGCATTTCTAAAGCTTTTTTTTTTTTTTTAAACAGTCATATCAAATGTTATTATAATCACTACCACCCTTGTGCTTTTTTCCCTGTTGAACAAAACACTTTTTTTTCCCATTTCATGAAAATGCATGCTGATTACAGGCTGTCAAGTTAAATTTCTGAATAATAATAATAATAATAGAACTCGCTTCAATAAGATGCACAGATCACATAACATATGAATTTTAGATTGCATAGGTGCAATATAAACCTAGTTCCCACCTGTCTTTGGTTTAGGTTTGAGTGGTTCCCTCTCCAGCTTCTCCTCACACTCTTTCCAGCGTCGCACCTGCTCTTCGCGCATCTTCAGGAAGAGCGTCTTCTTCTGCTCGTCGTTCAGAGCATCCAGCACATCCGGGTCGATGTACATATCATTCAAGATCTGCTGCAGCATGGCCGTGTGTGTGGTGCACCAGAATAGATCCTGAGATTCAGCAACAGCCCTTCAGAACGAGGATGACGGTGGTAAAGACGATGAAGCCCAGCTAGGTCCGTTCACCACACACACGCTCTCATCACTGATCAGCAGCCATCAACTGGACACGCTGTCACAAGGAATGACAGATTACAACATCTGGAAGCAATCTGATCTCTTTAATAGTTCGTTTGGCCTCTCTCTTCCTGTGCAGTTTTAGATTTTTTGTATATGTTAAATGAACAGTATGCCAATAAAGGTTCTGATCTCTTTCTTTCTTTCTTTCAAAGAGGATGTATGGGAACATTTAAAAAAATTTTTTTTTAAATCGTTGATTAAAATGGTTTTAATAACTACCTAAATAAAATATTACAAAATCTATTTTTAGAGCTGTTAACTTTAAAGATATTAATTAAATATATTGATATAATTACCTATTTTTAAGACTGGTCAGAAATCATAACATTATTTAGATTTTTTTATAGTTTTATAATTATTTAAACAATTATTTAAAAAACAAATATATTTATTATTATTATAAAGGTTTATTCATGTACAATTACTTTAACAATAGGTAAAATATGATACAGTGACAACATCTTACAAAGAAGTTTTAAAATAATATTAGTATTACTATAAAGAATATTTTAAATAAAATGATCAGCTTTCATATAATGCTGATATCACACTTTTGTCCTGACACAGAATAGCAGAAATTAAATCAAAATACGTAGCTGCTTTTGTATTTTAGAAAGGGGGAATCGTCATATTTGGTGGTCCTAGGTGTTATTTCTACTCAGACACATGGTTTCCCAGCTCTTTTTAGGCCTGACTGGGGGATTCCTGAGGAACGAAAGTTTACTTCTGTTGTCAGCAGCTCCCCCTTCCTTTCACAATATACTTCTGCTCTATTTTAACATTGTCTTATTTTGGCCACAGCTAAACTAGCATGCCATGACCTCTTTAAGAGACAGAGGTCTACAACTACAAAAAAGTCTGAGATCCCATTATATATACACAAGGGGGGGGGGGGGGGAGTACCACCACGACAACAGCAACTGAGACAAAAGAGTTGATGTCTGCCTGCCTGCACATTTAATAGACTCCAGTCAATGTCTAGAAACAGAGAAATATAGTGGCAAGTGGAAAGAAAGTTGGAAAGAGAAGAAAAAAAGCCTGTGTGAAGTAAAATGTACTCACAGCTGGGTGCGGACGCTCCACTGCAGACTTTAGTAAGAGGGAGAGTGAGTGCCTGTGTTTCCTTCTTGCCTTTGTGTATGACTTAGCTGGTGACATCACAGCATTCCATAGTCACTCTCTCTTTTTTCTTTTGCTCTCTCTCACAAACGTACATTACACACTGTCCCTTGCCTTCGCACAAACACACACTTCCTTTCTTTTCCTGCAACTCTCATAGGCTGGAGGGAAACTCAGGAAGCAGACCTCAGCTGTTGGCACCGCAAACGAAGTAGCAGCATCCTGTTTTACAAAGACGGGAGAGATTTTGGGAGAGGAGGAGGAGGGGCGGCTAAAAGGAGAAGAAGAGAAAATGACACAGAACTTCAATCTTGAGCAAAGGAATTTACACAGAAACACTTCACATTACTCGGCATCTTTTCAGGGCCAAAAATAAAACACCACAGTACGTTATTTGCTGAAAAATAACACTTCCCTCTCAAATTTTACCAATGCTTCTAAATCAGCAGAACTTCCATTTAAGTTATTTCCTTAAAAACATTTGTGTTTACTGTAAATTAACATACAGAAAGGACATTTATTTACAAGCTAAAAGCTTGTTCGTTTAAAAATGCAAAAAAAGACGTTCATGTAAAAAGACATTAAGCTATGAAATACGCAATAGATGTTTTACCCTAATCACACACCAGATGGCGCCCGAGTGTTTGTTATCAATACCGATTGTACAGTGATACCTTCGGTTAATTGAAAAATAAATAAATAAATAAATAAATAAATAAATACATAAATAAATAACAAGTCACTGATTTTTGGTTTAGTCACATAAACTTCCAGTCATATTTGACATGTATCCAGCCATTCTGGAATTTAGTTTCCATTGGTTTTGATTTCATCCTTCCCTCTCAGTTATTATTGGGTCTATTGCCAATGACAGCTTGTGCAAGCATGTACCCTAAAGAAGATTTTCTTTCTTTAGCAAGAAGAATAGACTGCCTTTGCTTCGTCACGGCTTCAATACTAAAGTTTAATCAACAGCGCCATCTACTGGTTTTTGACGAACGGTCATGAATGGATGTTAATTTAAGGATTGTTTACCCCCAAAAAGGGAAATTCTGTCATAATTTACTCACCCTCATGTTGTTCTAAACTTGTACGACTTCTGTAGAACACAGAAGAAGAAATTCTGAAGAATCATTGCACAGGTCTTTTCAAAACATTTCATAGGAACCATGATGTCAAGATAAAAAAAATTATAATAATTCATACACTGAATTCCAAATCATTTGAAGTCATACAATACATTTGTGAGAGTAGTAACACCTAAAATACTAGGTAATTTCCCCTCTCTCTTGAAGCACTAGGCTTCAATTGTAGTTCCATTCTAATCCAAAAATGATACCTTGACATTCTTGACAAATTTGACGTCAACAAAGTTTTCACTAAAGTTCTCCTGTCTGAATATACAGGATGGAGATGATGGGATTAGAGAGATGCAGCAGATGTGAAACCAAAATGTCAGTCTGTTAATCACACCAAGCTATTGCATGACTTCAGAAGGCTTGGAGTCATGAGGGCTACTTATTTTATGATATTTTATTGTCCTTTTGAAGTTTGACAGCCCCAGCCCCTTATACATATATACAAAATAGAGGTGTAACAATATATTGTGTCACAATCCAATTGTATCGCAATACAAAAATGCAACAGTATGTATCATGGATCTGTTTTGTGTATAGTTCACCCAAAATAAAAATAACTGTTAGAAATAATTCAAGTTTACAGAGTTTTAATGTCAGTATACATTAAACTACTATATA
This sequence comes from Tiaroga cobitis, assembly GCA_030578255.1. Taxonomy (NCBI): domain Eukaryota; kingdom Metazoa; phylum Chordata; class Actinopteri; order Cypriniformes; family Leuciscidae; genus Tiaroga; species Tiaroga cobitis. Next base: position 16,323,657 of record CM060611.1, read on the forward strand.
TAATGTTGAATATAATATAATCGTGAGTTCAGGATTGTAATATGTATGAGGGTTTTGTTACACCCCTAATACAAAACAAATGACAATTTTTTTATTTCTTTTTTTATCTCTTAGGCTATATCTTTATTCTATCTCTTTTTATGTAAACGTCTATTATGTTAAAGTCAAAAAAAATTAATGACCGCAACACTGCTTTAAACTCCCATATTTTATATAAATTTAATTTATATATGTCTTTATATTAAATGTGGGAGTTTAAAGCAGTGTTGCGGACATTACATTTTTTCACTTTAGTAAGTTCGTTTTGTCCTGCACTAGCCAGAAGGTGGGATGTGCACACAATTACTTTTATAAATAATGTCTATTATGTTGGCATAGCTTTTTATTCATTTAAATGTTTATAGCTTTGTCAACAACCTTTGTTTATATATCAGCCCAAAATTTGTCAGCATCTTTTTGTGCAATTTGTTAATGTTAATGTTACATCTTTAGTGGTTGTTTTTCAATGTTCTTTGAAATGTTCTTATTGACATTTCAGAAATACCACGCATATGATTCAACTTGGATATTAATGTTTTGGACTGCTGGACTGTTATTTTCAAGGTCAACCACCCAACCCTTTGAAACAATATCTGAGTGGAATACATTGAATTGAATGGAATTCATCAAATGGAATGGAAAATGTCTTTTCAGCAGCAAATTACTCACAAGAATAACAAAAATAATATTGAATAGCTACTAAAAACATAACTATGTGATGATTATATATCAACATATAATCAGACTTCAATATAAATCAATAAATAATAACAATTTGAATTTTAATATAATTAATTTTATTCTAAACAAATTAACAGGGACAATTGGGTCTATAAATCAGATTTTTTTTTTTTTTTAAGTGATTTAGATAATGTTGGGATAACGGCAAAAGTGAAAAGTTGGACTATTAAAAGTATGGCCAAATTAGCATCTTATAATTTATTGACAATATTCAGCCAACAGATGGCGCATCTATCAGATCAGAAAAACTGAATGACTGTCAAAGGGACTTTATAAGCAGTCTAAAAGAGACATTCAGGCAGTGTGTTCAAAAGTTCAGTCCATCCAGTGTGGAAACTAGAATTCAGGCTTGCTCACATTGTTGATCTGGTCCTTAAAGACACTTGACTAAAGCACAGACACTGTTTGTGGTTTCCAAGAAGCACAGATGTTTAGAAATAAGACAACTATGCTAGCACAGATGTTTAGAAAGAAGACAAATATGCTAGGTGTAGGTTCTTCTTCCAAAAGTTCAAATATACTTTGTTTAAAGTAGTTCACACCGAATTTGAGTGCCGGCTATATAAAAACTTTTAACTTTTCATATGGCTGCCGCAATATGAAGGAGCAACTGACTAAAGACTGGACTAAACCAGACAAGGCTTCTGCTCAGGACAGATAACCCAAAACTGGCTCCTTGATGAAAGAACCACACCCATCAGTGGTTTAACACAGAAGTAGGTCACTACTGACTCACGAGGCACTAGACTAGTGCTAAACATCTGGACACTTTGAAATGGATGAGAACCACAATAATAAAAACAACAGAACTTCAAACGGCCTGAAAAGTGTTTGAAATGCCACTGTTTTCTGTGCTATTTTATTATTAGCCTATTTATATACTATGTTTATTAATATTATGAATTATTTTTATATTTTTAGTTTTCATTTTAATGTTAGGTTTCAGTAATCATTTTTTACTGTTTTTGTCATTTTTATTATTATTTTAATAATGGGTCTAAAAGGTCATTTCCCATGGCAACATTTTCTAATTTTCGTTTAAGTTTTCATCTAATTATTATTACTTTTTTGTTGCTTTAAATGGAGACTCATGAGCCTCTAGTTCTACTATGGTTCTACGTTTACTATGAAATTAAAAATGTCGCAGTAACCATTTAAGTCTGAAGATGGCGCCAATTAGCTAACGTTACTCCAAAATAATAGTGTTGCACGACTCTGACAAAAGTTGCGGTTATTATCAGGTTATAATGTAGTAAACGTCAACTTTGTTTACATCGGTCCTCTAACTGAGTAGCGTGTAAAAGCTAAACTTATTCAATCTTTACATTAACTACATAACAGCAGCGAGCATTTGACTTGATGCTGACATTATACCATAGACATATACACCTATGACATTTATGACATTATACAGTAGGGACTTTAAGCAACAGCCTCTGGTGGGACGGCAACGGCGTTCTATTGCGCATGCGCAACTTTAACTGCTACTTCGCGACGTTCTACTGTAACCGTCTACTACGGGAGAACAGCTGATTTGCCGTAGTCGCTACTACGTGAAAGATTAAGAAAGTTAATGTTATGTTTTATGGTATGTGGCATTGCAATTGTTTATGTATCATTAAATGCCCAAAGCAACCCTTTCCTGCTTTTTAAAATCACTTTCTTTATTTGTTTTTTTTGTCAAAGGATTAAATGACCCCCTACGCCGTACTCTTTACTGTTGCTTAGCGATTTTTGCATTCTTTAGCTACGGCAGTTAACCGTTTACTTCCGGCTGCCGTTGCCGTTCCATCAGCAGCTGTTGTTTAAAGTCCCATCACTCAGACTGTCCCCGCGCTGTCGACTTTCTCTCGAATACATTATCATCAGTGAAGCTGTCCATGGGTGTTACAATTGCCATAGAGCATCGTCATCGTCATATCTGGCAAATTAAAACACTTCCCAATTAGAGTTTCCATGTGCGAAGAGGTAAGTTAAGGTAAACAAGACAGCGCCATATAAACAGAAACATTTGACGGTCTACGACTAAGTTACACGGAAACAGTTTCGCCTTTTTAACGATTAATTGTGTGTGGCCCTACCAAATCAATGGCGTTTATGCAATACCTTGAAAAAGGTCAGTTCACATTCGCGTTCATCTCAGTTGGTGCAGCAGGACACGAAATAAACGATATGTGAACGCCGACTTCAGTAGCCTGGGTTTTTAAACCAATCACCTGAACCTAAATGCCACGTGACTAATGACTCAGGGGCCAAGTGACGTCAAGCCAACGCTGATTGGCTAATGGCACCACACAAAACAAAAACAAAAAACCTTGCTGGCTGACCTCCAAGGTTAGCTAAAAACGCAAAACGCGGCATTATCCTGATGAGTCTGTTCTTCTGTTTATGGAAATACATGATGGAACAGCTTTTTATTAGTATGGGAACGCGTATGTCATATCATAAATGGACGGTTTGGAAGCTGTTTTATAGGAGGAGTTAAGGACAACTTTGTTTCAGGTAGGCCTAAAGTTTCATTTGACAGGATTACACTTTCTTTTCTTTCAGGGGTGTTTTGTCTAAGGCAAGTAAATACATCATTAAATAGTCCACGTGACTACAGTGGTTCAACCTAATTTTATGAAGCAACGGAAATAATTTGTGTGTGCACAAAACAAAAACAAAATAACTACTCATGTAGTTAACTACTCCCCCCATGTTTTTTACATTTTTCTACTATGAAATAGCCAGTCAAATAAAGGCTTTTTATCAATTCCTAAGAAGAGTGCCTTGGATTTCCTTCTACTACAAATAACTACTTTATTCAACAATTAATTCTCTTCAGTGTCAGTCTCTGATGTTGTTCACACAGAGCAGCGCTTCCGGGTTCTAGGAGGTCAGAACGCTGGCTCAGTAGTATTGGCCAGAACTGTCTGAACCACACGCATGCGTTGGGGTGCTCATGTCAACAGCGTCAGAGACTGACACGTAAGAGAAGAAATTAGTCTTGTTGGAGATGCGCCTTGCTTGTATGCGAGACTAGGCGGCTGCAGTGAGGGGAGGGAGGAGTGAAAAAAGTGCAGGCAAGACGGACAGCTAGATCTCTCTTCTTGCAGTGGATCAGACACCTGTGAGATCAAAGGCGGACCTGTGCACGGTGTTGCTAATAAACTCCATGTCATTTAAGTTCTGTTGCTTTTATATGAAAATAAATATAATGAACAAGACAACAAAGTAGGCTAGGTTAGCCTACTTGTTATTTATTTAATAACATACCAAAGACGCGTTTATTAATAATTTTTACTTTAATTACAGTACAAGTTTTATATAGGCCTATATTTTTTTTTATAAATATGACAATCAAGTCACCCATATAGAGATCACACTGTTAGAGAGTTTGGGAATACATACACATAAAAACACGATATCAGCTTTTTAAATTCAAACATTTTAAAAGAGAACAATACATCACGGTTGTTTAAACCAATCAGCATTAAGCTGTATCGTCAGCTAGTCTCCCATCATGCGTTTGATCAGCGCAGTCGGTGGAGAGAAATTGCGCTCGACTGCAGAATCCGACACGTGCGCCTTGCGATCGCGAGAGTCAGGATGATATCAGAGCAAGTTTCAGGGGCACCGCACTAACCGACATGCATCTCACGGTGATCGGTTCTGCGCAGATTTTTGCTAATCTGGGGCGCGTTTCCCGAAAGGATCGTTATCCATCTATGATCGCAATTCCCATTGAACTCTATTGGTAACGACGGAACTTGCGACCATAGTTGGCTAACGATGCTTTCGAGAAACGCACCCCTGTATTGTTGAATGATGTCGTTATATTGTTTTTTTTTGTGTACAAAAAGTATTCTTGTTGTTTTAAAAAAAATTAAGGTTGTACCCAGTCACACTGTGTAAACATCAAATAAAAATGTAACATGAATTAAAAATAAATAGGCCTAAATAAATCATAAAAGGCAATGGAAAACATCTACTGTAGTAAAATGAAATATTTATGATTTAAATATTGTTGGCAAATTGTTTTGAATAACAGATATTTTGAATAACAGTCGGTGGAGAAGGATTTTGTAGCCAGATGGAGTGTGATAAATACCAATATGTTGCATGTGCTACAGTAAAATATAGATTTTATGAAAATGCTTGAACAATCAGCGTGGAATTTGATCAGTTCTTTTCATCAATACGAGTTAATAAGTCTAGATTTTTAGAATCTATTTTTTGACTGTATGTAATGTATGTTGCAGAACAAAACTATAAAGTCATTTCAACCACATAACTTTTTTTTTCAAATTTGAAAAAGAGCGTTCAGAAAACCAGTCATTATTTTGGCAGTTCCGTTCGTTGCCGCTAGTGGTGCCGAAATCACACATTTCATAAAAAAGAAAAACTACTTTGTTCTTGCAAGGTCAGACAAAGAGACTAATTAGTTTATTAAGTGGTGAACGCCAGCTGCTCGCTTTTCACAGAGAACAGAAATGCTGCTATTAAAGGGTTTGAATGATTAATAATCTTGGGTGCTTATGTTATGCACATACTGCATGTATATTGCTCATTGTGGATGCATTTGTGTGAATTTTATGTTCCTTGAACATCTTCAAGGAAAAGTGTGTAACCCATGTTAAACATGGAAAAAAAATTTCCATTTGTATTTTGTATTATTGAATAGTTATACTATAAAGAAACGGGATGTGGATACCCTTCTGTTTTATCAGCCTGACAACATATGAATCCCAGTCAAAAACAATAAATAAATAAAGAGATGTGTGACAGTTGTGCGTCTACACGATCTTCAGTGACGTGCTGCTGTTTCTTGTCTCTCCAATACGGTAAAGCATAGCAAAAAGAAATGACTGGATAAGTGACAGACCAGTTTACAGTGACAGGATGCACTAACTAAACTACAATTAAGTCTGTGGCATCAAGACAATTATATGACATGTCCTATTACTTGCATAATCTTGCTGCACCCTAAAAGTACGTATACTTTCCCAAAAGAAAGTGCATTGTATAAATAGGTGAATTTGGGATTGGCCTTGGCAGGCGTCATTGCCATCATGCCTATATGGTACATTATCAGTTTGATGACAGCATCACATAGGTCAAATTGTCATAAATAGATGGGTACGTCTCAATCAGCTTCCTAGCTACCTAGGTCGTGAATCAGTATATCGTAAATTCAAGCACTGCAAGGACAGTAAGATCCCTGGCTCACTACACATTGGGACACTGATGGCTCTATTTCCGGCGACATGACAACGTCCTCATTGTATGTCACTATTGGTATGAACCGCAGCACCACAGATATCTTTCTGACATGTTTGTTATTTAAAGTACTGTAGATTATGATACATACTTTGATTATTACATATACCTGCAACATTTCACTCATACATTATGTTAGCTATTGCTTATTATCTGATGTATGTTTATCCAAAAGTATAATTAAATAAAGGTTAAAACATCCATCACGTGTCATCATGTGTAGTGAGTTGGCTCACACGATTGTGTGCTTCAGAATTTCCTTTAAGGTAACATAGGCTGCGTCCAAAATCTTAAAAACGCTGCCTTTGGAATATGCATTGCAAGTAAGGTAGGAAGGCTTCAATGCACATCCGAATCCAATGTTAGCTTCACTTCCTGTCTCCTGAGATCCCTTCATCTGATCGATTTTTGAGGTCAGCATAGATGTATCCTTCTCTGCCTTTGATATCCCACAATCCTGTGCTTTTCATTCTGTGACAGTTGAGCTAAAAAATAAGGATGGCGTCTGAAAGTTGTGGTTGATGGTCAGTTTGTGTGTAAATGTATGTTTTTGACCAACGTTTTCCACTTTTGATTTCATTCCTAGCGAGAATTTACTATTGTAGTAATTAAATATTCGCTTAGTTATCAGCAAAGCTCGCTCTGTTCTGCTGTAGATCATTAAAGGGTTAGTTCACCCAAAAATGAAAATTAAGTCACTAATTACTCACCCCCATGCTGTACCAACCCCGTAAGGCCTTCGTTCGTCTTCGGAACACAAATGAAGATATTTATGATTAAATCTGAGAGGTTCATGACTGCTACATAGGCTCCCTAAGGGAATGAAACGAGACTTCAAGAGATTTCCACGACGCACGCGCGAGAACTTAACTGAAGTAGTTGAAGGAGATCGCAATTCTCGCGCATGCGTCGTGGAAATCTCTCGAAGTCTCGTTTCAGGCCTACAAGGAAGAAAAGGAATAGTCGAATAAAGTCGTTATTTTTGTTTGTTTTTTCGCACAAAAAAGTATTCTCGTCGCTTGATAAACTTATAGTTGAGCCACTGTTGCGACATGGAATATTTAAACATTTTCTAAACATTTGACTTTCTGGGCCGTCAAGTTTCATTCCCTTAGGGAGCCTATGTAGCAGTTATGCACCTCTCAGATTTAATCATAAATATCTTCATTTGTGTTCCGAAGACGAATGAAGGCCTTACGGGGTTGGTACAGCATGGGGGTGAGTAATTAATGACTTAATTTTCATTTTTGGGTGAACTAACCTTTTAAACCTGGCAGGCGTGCCTCAGAAGTCTGTCCAAAATCAGTTTCTTGAGGTACCTTTGTATGCAAAAGTTGCCTGCAAAGTCAGTCCCTGATAAGGTAGCGAGGCAACATGTCAGCTGCCTAGGTTTTCGACGCAGCCATAGTGGGCATCAATGCTTCCATGGTTTTCATAGTGCATTGTGAGACTTTTTTAGGGAGCGAACGGTTTAGTCCACTGGAAGGATTTTGCGATTAAGACAGCCCTTAAAATGTCCAACTCCCTGATCAGTGCCCTGACTACTGAACCAGGGAGCCGATTGAGACGCACCCTAAATGCAGTGTGCACCTGTCCTAGGGCATTTGTAATACAGCATTAATACATTTTAAACCTTAACCATACATCTTTTTTAACTTTCAGTTACTTTTTTTCTTTTACAACGTTTATCAGTTTTTACCTGTTAATGGTTTGACCTAACTACATTTATTTCTCCAGAAAACAAATCTGCTGGTGAAGATAAGCAGCGAGGCTGTATCTCGGGAACGTTTTTGTGCACTGGCAAACTTTTTATGCATCATTGTGAATTGTAACATCATTGGAATGCCCTGAGAATATCAAATAAATATGGTTAAAATGTATAACATTTTAAATAATGGTTAATTAGAAGGTATTTTCCTCAATTCACTTCTGGTCTGTGACCAAAACAATCTACATGATTATAAAAATAATACTATTACTGTGCGCAGCCCCATAATCGCTGCTTGCATTAATTAATGGTTAAAGTTGTATTTTGTTATATCTGATTTATGATTGCCCAACCAGACTTTTTCATGATTAGTGGTTAGTTATTTTATCAACAGAAGCTGTTATTTTCCATATTTTATCACAATTGGAACTTACTTCATGTGCAATGATAAGTGATTTACAATTTTTTTCCAAAAAAAAAAAATTAAGAATATTTTAGAATCATAATTTACTGAAGATGTTCGTGTAAAACTGTTACTCAAATTCCATTTCGTCACAAGGACAATAGAAATGTCCATAATTAAAAATTTTGGCTGGATTCAATGCCTTTAAATCTATGTAGCATGACCATAAACTCAAGGGCCATATCAAATAAAGATTATTTCATGTTCAAAACCAGTTCAACTACTCCAGCACTTTCTTTCAAAGTCAAGTTAATTCAAGTTTTTATAGACATCCCTGCAGCAAAGTAACATGCTAATAATATTATTAATGAAGAAACAAATAAAACTAAATTAAATAAAATTAAATCATTGGTTTGTTTAGCAGCAAGAACATTAGAAATCTGTCATACCAAACAGAGATCAGCAGTTATTATATTATTTTTACAAAGTATGACGAGGCGAGCAAGAGATCAATTTCCCGAGAATCTGCAATATTTTGTGAACATATGATTTAGTATAAAGCACAATTGATACAATTAGACTACTTCTTGAAATGACAAATGTATATGATTTTTCAGGATACATTCAACAGAATGCCTTCAGAACTGCAGCTCAAACCGTATCAGTTAAAAAAATCTAATGTTATTATGTTGTTATTCTGAGAAAGACCCCTTTAGTTGAAATATAAGATGATAAAAGGCTTGGATATATATGATCATACATCCTTAGAAATTGTAGTGGTGTTACATTGGTTAACCACTGGAACCACCGAATATACAGCAAAAGAGATTGCATCAAGTGACATTGACATGTTATTAAATATTGGTTAGTCTGCATGCTTCAGGTCATACTTCTATTCCTTTAAAAGTATTACATCAACTGTGAACAGAAAAAAAAACATCACTGAAGTCAGAGCCACAATATCAACCACTATCTGAACTTTCACACGAGAAAAAGAAACACAGAAACATTGATATTGAACATTCTTTTCGTAAGAGGTGGGTAAATTAACATTTCTTTTTATTTTTTTTAATTTGTAAAATGTACATAAATTATATTTGACTCATAACCCCCGAATGAGTAATTCGGTGAACCTCTTTGCAAAGGGAAGGAACATAAGTTAAGAATTAAAGAAAGAAAGAAAAAACGGTACAAGGCATTCCTTGTTGAGATAATTTTCAAACAAACATTGGTCAAACATTTTTTTTTCTCCAGCTTGAAAAGCAATGTGCTACTGAAGACAGAAGAGGTCATCACACACCTTCATCATTAGAATCATCCCATGTATGTATTTAGAAGGAAAATTAAGGATACATATTCATTGCCCCTAACCCAAAGGCCTTCACACCCCCATTGTCTCATATGCCCATTTCTGTAACCTGAACAGAGACGAAACGGGGTGGCAATTATCACATGAACGTTCACAAAAAGTGCAGACAGGATATATAACTGCTGTGTGTTTCCTTCACCTGGGTGAAGTTTGTTCATTGAAATTGGTTTCCTTTCCAGATACAGACCTTTTTTTAAGTGCAGATAAAGGCTTTAAAGAAAAAAAGAAAAAAAACCTTTTAAAGAAATAAACGTGGAATTCAGCCACATGCTTTTCAAATATTAATCATATATTTAATTGATATACATATATTGCCAACATTGGCACGTTCAATATTGCACACAGTAATGAAATATAGCACTGGGAAGAGAAAATAAATCCTAAAGTTTCCAAAATGACAAATTACATGAAGCAACACTGAAAGGTTGGGAAGAAAACAAAAATCCTGGCCACACCCCTCAACTAGGCTTTTGGTCTGTGACAATGACACATTACTGCCAAACTACAGAAAGGCTTCAGTACGGAAGTTTACCTCACATTTTGCCTGGCACAAAGCATTTGATAAACTAAGGGAAGATCCATCTTGCTTTCGTCAAGGTGGGGGGGAAACGCCTAGGTGATCTCGAAGTCACTTGTTGTGATCAGAATCTGCAAATAATGATTTGCTTCTCAACCGAAAAGACCATGAGTTATGCAACAGCATACAGGAGGGCCAAACAAAACCAGACGAGGAAAAAAAAAGAGGGAGGGGGGAAGGGGGGGATGGGGACCCAAACTTAGATCCAAAGCACCAGCCAGTGTATAAGCATGCAGAGTCTGTAAGGCACCAGGTTGTTTAATGCTGAAGAGTATGCTCCCCAACAAGTTTCATTAAAGTCAGGGTCCTCAACACAGGTCCTCAAGGGCCCCCATGGAAAAAGGGCTTTCGTTCCATTGATGTCTGATCAAACAAGTGTTGATATATTATCTTATGTACACTCATTCTTTGAAAGAAAAACGAGTATCAACTACCTGACCAAACATTACTGACTTCATAGACATTGACACCATTACAGAAAAGAGTCCTTGAGGACGAACATTGAGAAATCCACCTCAATGTGGCTGTGTACAGGTTAACATGCAACTACAGCATTCCTTGGCGCCACTCATCCTCTCATTGGTAGACTGATATATATATATATATATATATTTCTCTATATATTTTAAACCCTTTAACAGATTGTTTGTCAAATTCCCACTAAAAACGTGGGTTGTTTTCTTCTCCACTGAAATATATCTGATTCACAAAATCATACTTTGTATGTTTTTTCTACATGAGCATTTTCATAAAACTCTTTGTATGTTTGTATCGAGGGGTCCAGTTTCGTTTACAAAATTTTTTCGAGAGCTCTTTCTCTTCTGTTGTCAGAGTACCTGTTTTATACACTGAATGACAACGAGACACAAATACATGGCATTTCATCTGCAAGACAACTTCAATTAAAAAAATACACTGGTAATACTCCTCAGAATGTTTGCGAAGGGGTCGACTACCACCTCCAGACACCTGCACACAGGACCACTCTGCTGACCTCTGTACCTCTATCAATCAACAGGTTGATTTTTTTTCAGGTTGACCCCCTCCCCCCCCCCCCCCCCCCCCCCCCCCCCCCCCCCCCCATCAGGGTTCCTATAGCTAGCCCTCAGGTGATGCTTGGAAAATCTAGTAGTGGCATGACAACCTCTTCAGTTGATTCGAAAATTTGGTTAAAAACTAAAACTAAAACATCTGATTTGTGCTGAAGTCATTAGCGTTAAGGAACCATTTCCTCGTAATCTCGGCAATAACTCCATTGCAAACACTTCTATAATATCTTGGAACGTGTAAAAAAGTTCTCGGTTAATAAGGGAAAGAAACACTCAGTTCTGTTGTCGTCAAGTAAGAAACACAGTTCATATATAATGTTATTACTTGGTTTAGCAGCCGCTTACTGGTATTAATGGTGGGTAAGTGGATGACATCCAGCGATGGGTGGACTGTCAGTCTGTGGAGAATTGTATTTTTTTGTGGGTAGTGCTCCCGTGGAGTTAAACAGTTACTTATCTTTTATGTATCTTTCTCTTTTTTCTTTCTTTCTTTTTTTACAGCAAAGTACGTATAATTTCTCTTTAGGTTATTCGGATTATTTTTTTTTTTTTTGCATGTTTCCCTCCACTATCAATCCTCGTCCCCGTCGTCGGCGTGCATCTCCTCTTGCTGCTGCTGCTGAAGCTCGCATGCCCTTTTTTCTCTCTGTTTCTCTTGAATCTTTTTCATTTCGTCTGCGTATTTACAGAAAGTGCTGCCGAATTTCGACCACACTTTGTAGGGCACTGTAATAGAGTTGCGATAGGTGGGCTTGACCTCGCTTACCCTCATGAAGACCCCGTACTTATTGGAGCCCACGTCAAAGAAAAAGCGCTTGTTGTCCACAGTTAAAGAGGTTCCCTCGGGCAGCTCCGCCGGCTCGTCCTCCACTCCGTAGTCGTCGATGAGTTTGGCGAGAGCGTCGCGAAACTCGATAAGTCCCTGGGCTGGAAGAGCGATGGTCTGGCCTTGCGTGGATCCCAAGCCGGGCCCCCGGTTGACGGTCTGCCTGATCCTCAGAAAGCGGCCCCTCTGGTTCTCCTTTAGATCCATGTAGTACTTCCGATTCTCCCGGACCAGAAACTCGCTCTTCAGCGCCCGCCGCGGCTCGTCCTGCGCCACGTCCGGATTGCTCGGCCCTAACTGGGCATAGTGCTCGATGAAGTCTCCCAGGTAGTCGCGGAACTCGACTGCAACAGACATTGAGAGAGTGAGGCGGCTCTTGTTTCCCCCGGCCCCGACTTCTGCTATCTTCAAGAAGCGGCCTTTCGCGTTCTGCTTTACGTCTAGATAGAAGCGCTTATTCTGGATGTCAACCCGCTTCGAAGCGAGCTCCTGCGTCTCGTGCTGCAGCCCGGAAGCCGAGCCCGCCCCTCCTGTCACTGGGTGCATGGAACCGACACCCGGGCCCGTGGCTGCTCCTCCCTGCTCACTTCCACTGTCTCTGTCCGCCATGATGCTGCCTGCCTTCTCCCTCTGTCTTACTGCAAGCTACTGCCAAGCAGCCACGCCACCGCTCTCGCGAGATCTGCGTGAGGAGAGAAGACGAGCGCTGTTCAGACTAGTACAGATTCCCAATAAATTCATCGTGCTGAATTCAGGGCTAACGCTGCAGCCGTGATGTCTAATCACATATTATCTCTGTCCTGAAAAATGAGGATAAATTCACTTCAGAGCGAAACTGAAAATGTAATTAATTGAGTTCCGAGTTTGTGCTGCCTTAGCGTGTATCTTAATAGGCTAACAGCCTATATTTCACAGCCGTCGATATTCGCTATAATATCGACATGGAAGTCCTTTGCTGACGTGTTCGTTGTCATCTAGTTTTTATTATTATTTATTTTTTAATATTATTATTAGGCTGTTATTATTATGTTACAAGCGGCTCATTTTAAACGATTATAGTTAAAAAAGTAGGAAGATTATGCCGAAAAACGGATTTTTCAAATTCTGAAGTGATATAAACTGGTCTCATTCTTTAAGATATCGCACATTGATCTCGCTGGAATTTAGGAATATTTAATTTTGATATGAAGAAATATAAGAAATTATTAAGAATTTTTTCAAGATATAAACTGGACAAATATGGACGTTTAAGGGCAGACCGGCTGTGCTTGGATAGTCATTTAGTTGTTCATCCTTCATTCAATCTAGTTTATTGTCATGTCAGAAATAAAAATAGATTATTGGAAATATATTTTAAGATGCATTCGTATTGCATTAAATGGCTGGGATTTTGAGAAATAGATTAAAGCTTTTGAATGGTTGCATTTTATTTGGGCTAAGGTATGCGTTATGATGTAGGCTTTTTTTATTTTTATTTTTTTATTATGCTTACAAACAAACAAAGATGACAATCATATCATACAATTATGTTACAAAATTGCAAACATATCTGTACAAAATATGACAACAATATGTACAGAGTCATCTTAACACAAGTGTGTGTTATAGGCTATTATATGTTCCGTAGGTTTGTGTTACGTGTATATTACGATACCAATATAGCCTATTATTTAACATATACGATGCTGTATGCATTTATACCATGCAGATGCAAATCATTTATAATCAACTATAACATACCAGAATATTTGTTGTTTTGCAGTTATTCACCTTTTATTTTCTTATAGAAAATATCTCCTTAAAAAAAAAACAATCCGAGGTTTCTAATTAAATAATGTGCACCTTCGCCTGCATGTAAGAATCAAGGCAGTTGGCGTGAAAATACTTTTGTGGTTATTTTGTTTTAATGGCCTGCATGTTTGAAGAAAACAACAGATTAACCTAATATGATGTTTTCTAATTTACATTGGTGGTTGTTTGTGATGGATGCTTTACATGAATATGTATGTGTTGTGTGACGGTTAAGCAGACGAAAACATCTCGACCCGAGCTACTAAAATATGCAGGCTACGTTTAAAAAGAACAATAACAGTTCGTGCAGTTCGTCCCAATGCAGCTGTATCGTCTCTCGGATATTATATAGGCCATAGTTTGTACAAAATATTTGTCATTCGTATGCATATGCAATTGAGTAATGAGTTTCAGACATGTATTTATTTATTTATTTATATAAAAAAACAAATACTAAACTAACCGAGTAAAATAATATTATTTACTAGCCTATCTAAAATGCATAATGTAATACAATCTAAAGGCCTTGTTACTATTCCGCACAAAATCCTTTCATATGCTTAATTTTAGTATGTTTGACAATGTAATACACAATTAAATGATGCATTCGTTTCTAAACATGTTTTTAAAGCAAACTGTTTTATAAATGTAGAAGAACATGACTTTGATTACGATTATTTTGATCAGTTATTTGATTTATTTTCGTGTATTCCTGTAGTTGTAGTAATATTGCCCATATTCAAGCGCACAGTTACTTCACAAAAACATCCAACAAAAGTAGAAACTGGATAATTACACAAATGTTTCGAATGAATTTTCAGTTTTACAATTTTCAATTTTACATTTCTTTAATTTAATTGAAATTATAAGTTTTAACCCTAGAAAGTGATTACCTTTTTTGTGAGCGTTTAAATTTTTTTTTTTTTTTTTGCGCCGCAAGAATGATCGATTCTCTTTAATAATTTAGAAAACATAAAAAAATGAATCTCTAAAATAATTAATCAGCGTGTTCGTTAACAATAAGTCAAACTGAGATAGATTTGTATCGGTTTCGACACAGAACGTCTTGGGAGACTGAATATTTTAATGCGTAATCGTATCTTTTTACTTTCACAAATGTTCTGTGGATATATATATATATATATGTATCACGTCATCTTTAATAAACAATTTTCTTGTATTTTGATATTATATTAATCTTAATGTTGCATTCTCAAGTCTCAAAGTCTCAAAAATGCTATCTATAGGCCTAAGTCTAACATCCGGATTACCCAAACAATATTTTGGTAGGCTACTTCTTTACAATAAGTATAGTTAACATGGACTAACAATCAACCATACTTCTACAGCATTTATTAATCTTAGTTAATGTTAGTCTTACACATTATTAAAATCAAAAGTTGTATCTGTTCACATTAGTTAATGCAAAAGATGAAAATTAACAAAGGGTAATAAATTCTGTAAAAATTGCTCACTGTTAGTTCATGTTAGTTAATGCATTAATAATGTTAACAAATGAGACCTCATTGTAAATAGTTACCAATATTATTACAAATGTCCAGTTGACAGAACCTGACGTGTTTCCATGCAGACATTGTTTGTGAGGGAGGTAATACACAGATAAAAAAAATATTTACATGCAGTGTTTGTGAGGGAGGTAATACACAGATAAAAAAATATTTACATGCAATTTCCTTAATATAACAATAAAGAACGCCTTAAGAAAGAAACTCTAGAGTACTTGAAGTGGCATTCATAAATGCAATATTTACATGTGCATTGCGAGACTCTTTTTCCCTCCAATGTTTAATGTTTCATTCCATAATCTAAACACCGAGCACACGTCGAATACAAGCATTCACGTTGAACATTTCACGAATTCGTTTGCCCATATAATCTTTTTGCTATTAAGGTTAAACATATTGCATTAGAGGGGCTCGAGGATGCAGCTTCAACTAGGGCTTAGATACTCCTACTAATGCTTGGAAGATGAGTCTGGTAGCCTAAATGATGTTTGTGGAGTTGGGGGGTGGAGGGATGTCAAAACAGCTGATGAAGAAGCAAGGTGAGCGGCTTCTTATGTTCCGGCAGTTAATAGAAAGATTAGATGGCTTTAGGCCTACTATTCAATTGCTTACACATGTATGTCTCTAGCATATGCTTTAATAAATCAAGCGCATGTATTTTGTGTCATTCAATATATTTAAATATACAATAAAACAAATATAGCCTACAATAAATACAAAACATCTGAATAATAGGCCTATTTGCTTATTTTTCCCATGATTAAAAGAAAATTATATTACCTCGTGGCCATTTAAAAAGTTAGTGGTCACTAACTTTGTGTGGCCTGTTGCTTGCTAGAATGAAGAATATCTTAACTCGTTATTCTTAATTGAAACTTAACATTTTCTTATTTGCAACTTCTAGTGCACGTGTAAACTGCTTGTCATGGGCCTAACATAAGTGACAGTGCGTAAAAAAGACACTGAGTGAAGGAAAGAAGGACCGTCGACTCTCAACTCATGAGCGTTTACTCAAAGGTGTGCTTGCTTTTGGTCGAAGGTGAACTTTGCAAGCTTGAACTCATAACGGTATATCACAGTCACATTAAATGGCATTGGATTTGCCGCAACCGACAGAGTGTGTGTCAGCCTCGCAGTCTGTCAGCACTGTAAACAGTTAACGAGTTTGCGCAAGCTGTCTGTGCAATCTGCCCACGGCTGCGGATATTGATTCCGTGGTTGTTATACTGACCAGAAAAAAGGTATACCGCGGAATACCATGACATAGATCGTAAGTGCAGTGCTGTTGCCAAAGTCGCAG
Organism: Tiaroga cobitis; assembly: GCA_030578255.1. Taxonomy (NCBI): domain Eukaryota; kingdom Metazoa; phylum Chordata; class Actinopteri; order Cypriniformes; family Leuciscidae; genus Tiaroga; species Tiaroga cobitis. The sequence continues at coordinate 16,340,248 of CM060611.1, forward strand.
ACCTCATAACGAGCGACGTGTCTCGGCAGATCTTACCCGCTCAGTCTGCAGGCAGAGCGTTAGCCCCTGTGCAAGCCCTTCGCAGTTGAACACTGTCAAAAACAAAGATGAAAACCTGTAAGCCCCGAAGGCCTACTGTAAACACTGTCGCGTTGCTGCTTCACCGATGCGCCTTTCACAAGATGGAACGAAAGAGCGAGTCGTGGCATGGAGACGGACGCACGCACGAGCTCAACGTTGTGCGCGTGGAGTCTGATGTCAGCACGCTCAGCTGGAGAAAATCAAACAGCTCGTGCGCCTCGCAGTGTTGCCTTCGCGAAATTGCAGATGGGGATGCTATTGAATCTGGCAAACTTGTTCATATATTGTTCACATACATCTCATATGAGATTTATTCTACATTTTATGGATAGATTGTGCTTTATCTTCCTTAAACGTCTCAGTTCTTTATCCTAACCTCCTATGAAAAAGTTGGTTTTACCATATCATTTTAACATAATAGGTTGTTTCAAATAACTCAGAAGGGCTTGTATTGTCAACGGATGATACCTAGAACTAATTTGTTTGTAACCTGATGGAATTTTAATTCTCCAAAGAAACATATAGGCAACTCAGAATCTGGGGGAAAAAAGAGGGTGCTGTATTAAACTTACAGTGCTTCAATGAACCATTAAATGATCTTTTTATTGTTAAGGGTGTAGCAAGTGGAGATTCAAATTATTTATTCAAAAGTTTTTACTGTTTAGAAAAGCGTGATTGAGATGTTTATCATGTTTGATATGATCAAACGATTTATAGAGATAGGTGGATGTGTAGCTAGTAGTTTCATCGGTGGAGGTCGAGGACAGCGCAGTTTCAGAACCATGGATAGTAACCGCTGTGTCCGTCACGCGCATCGCTGCGTTTCTAACGATCTATCGGTTTTGAATATTGTCTTTAGCAAGTTGGTGGTATGCCTGTGTAAAATTAACCTACAATTAATAAAGATATTTGTAACTCCAGTACTCAACCTTCACATTACTTAAACAAAAGAAGTGATCTAGAAGTGTTAAGTAGTAGCCTATTGATTTCATTCCACGAAAATGGTGCCGTTTGTGTCGAACTCTTATTATATTGGGCTGTTATTGTGTGCTATAAGGCAATTTCTGAGCATATCAACAAAAGAAAAGTACATGTTCGTCTTTCAATCTTGCTGTTATTACTTGCAAATATTCTTTTGAATGAAAAACATAGACTATAGCAATAAAAGCTATGTTAGTATCTAATTTTTAAAAAAATTAAAAGTCCTTGTTATTTGTTACCTATCACAAGTCTATAAAGAATAATGTATACATAAACGCTTTCTTTCAAGATATGCCCTTTAAAGTGATAGTTCACCCAAAAATGAAAATTCCTGTAGTTCCAAGCCTGTAAGACTTTCGTTCATCTTCGGAACACAAATAAAAGTATTTTTGATGAAATCTAAGACATGTCTCTTCCTCCATTGACAGCTACGTAACTACCACTTAGACGTTACAAAAAGTTAATAAAGAGATCGTAAAACTAATCGATATGAATTGAGTGGTTTTGTCCACATTTTCTGAAGAGTCTTGATCGCTTTACATGATGAACAGAATTTAGGATTGTATTTATATACAGTATACACATTGATCAGCGAACTTAACCTGCTTGATGCGCGAGAATAAACCTCATTGGTTCTTGCATGAGCTCAAACGTGTTGCATAACACACGCGAATGAACCTCATTGGTTCTTGCGGAAGCTCTGCTGAGTAACACAAGAATGAACCTCATTGGTTGTTGCTGAAGCTCACACATGCTGTGTAACACGAGAATGAACCCCATTGGTTCTTGCACATAAAACGATCATGCTTGAGCTTCTGTTTACCATAACTGCTATGTGCATTGATGAATGTGTATTATGTGAATGATATGTGTATGTGAAAAGGTTTAAATTAAATCTGTTTAGTGTATAAAGCGGTTGTATCTCTTCGGGAAATTTGGACGAAACCGCTCTATTCATATGGAATAGTTTAACAATTGTTATGAACTTTTTGAAGCGTCAAAGTAGTTGTGACTGTCAACAGAGGGTCAGAAATTACTCATATTTCATCTAAAAGATCTTCATATGTGTTCCGAAGATGAAGTCTTACGGGTTTGGAACGACATGACGGTGAGTAATTAATGACAGAATTTTCATTTTTGGGTGAACTAACCCTTTAAGGACAAGCGTCTGATTTTTTTTTTATCCAATTTATTTTGTTAGGCTACTTCATTTGTGTTTTTATGTTAATCAGCTGGAGACAATCGCAAATAGTCAACCCTGTTACAGATTTATATCTGATTATTTAAAAACGTGGTATTTGTAGAAGTATTGGCATTAACCTTATTCTTTTTTCTGATAAACACCTTGAAGATGTCATTACCTTGTAAAACTGTCAACCCTTTTATTTTTTTAAAGGCCTATATCAGCATCATGATATTTTTTTTTAACCAATTTAACTTGAGATTGCACAATATCTTTAACACTTAAAGACGTTCTTTGTCTGATAGAATGCATAAAATATAATGATGTATAGGCCTATCTTAAATCACTTGACAGTTAGGCAATGAACAGTATAGCTCAGTTTATTACAATTTTGTCTTGAAGAAAGCAATAAGCATCCTATAAATAAGCAGTAGGCTAAAAACTCGGCAAGGGGCAACTCATGAACTATTACCACTGTGCATTGAGCAAAACCCTATGACCCCAAGTTACTCCAAGGACCACTGGTCCTACTACCAATACTTTTCGTTAAATTACAATTGAGTAAGTAGGCCTAAAATGTTTGAGGGACCCCAATTTGCGCTATTTCTGACCCATGTTTCCCAGTCATCTTACTTGTTGGGTTGTGGGTGGCTCTAACGTTCTGTGCGCAGAGAACAGCAGATGTCGCCCTCAGTGAATTTGGAGCTACGTTCCTTTGCAGATCCACAGGTTTAGCCTTCATTTAGTTCTTTTACCGTCTTGTTCACATAATTTGTGTTTGATGCAGTCTGCTGCTTCATCCGTGATGTTCCTTCCTTTCATTTGTTAAAAATGTTCTCATTCGGCCAGGCATCAACAATGCAACGTATACCAGACGTAGCCTATAGATTTGATGCAACGCCTCACTATAATTTTTTTCTTCTCTGAGGCAGAGCAGCGAATGTGACCTGAATGCAGGGCATGATTTAGTAATGGAATGAGACGCAAAACTCATTCAAAGCTCATTCATTCGCACTGTTAGCCATCGTACTCAAAGCAGCGCAAACCTAAAAAAACTCCTCTTTTTTTATTCGATGAGGATTGGCGATGGGAGAGATCATGGATTGACCATTTTTCTCGGGGTGTCGGAGACTATAGACGCACACGCCGGCGCATGGGCGTTCGTTTCAGCTCCCCAGCCGTGAATCTGCCGTTTGTGCGGGGAATCTTGCCCTGATAGATCGGGGAGGCGGACAGAGACGGGGCGCGAGGGATACGGCAAACGCGTTTTATCGCTACGAAAGTGGATTCTTACAACGTTTGTGCTGAGGGGATATCGAAAGTAGCCCTAATAGTTTACTGCAGTATTTCACATTCGACTGCAGTGGAAGATGCACAGCACCAGTGGCGAGTAGGGTGCTCACCACTGCAATTTCGGGGCAAAGACTGACTGGCGGCGTCTTGCGGATACCTGCTCGTGTCTTCCGAGGAGGCAGCGTCCACGACTTTACCTGCATTTTAGCATGCGCTTCGGCAGAATGCAGTTGAGGGATCTGTATTAACCCAGCAGCATTACGCCGTTTCCGGTTCCCAGCTGGTGTTTCCCGATTGCAAATCTATCGGAAAAAAGCAGCGGATCCCGATGGCATGGACACTTACGCAAGTTCTGCCGCGCCGCCGTGCTACTGGAGCCTATTCGCAGTCTCTTCAGCCTTCAACCCAGCTCCACCGCCATCGCCCCGCAGCCCTGCCGCAACGCGACCACCGACCATCGAGCCAAAGCAGGCGGCATGAGGAGGCTTGATTCGGTACACTTATCCATGCTGCTCATCGGGGTCTCCTTCGCCTGCTACTCCCCGAGTCTGAATTCCCTGCAGGACCAGGCTTACAGATCCGCCGTGGTGATTGAGGGCAAGGTGCAGTCCGCGCCTCAGAACGTCTCAGCGGAGCCGTACAGTGTGAATGTCAAAGTCCTGGACGTGTGGCCGCGGAACAGCGGGGGTCTGGAGCGGGAGCAGCTCGTCACCGTGGGGGAATTTGGCTCGGAGGCTCCGTGCGCTAAAGTGAAGAAGAATCACAAGTATATATTTTTCATGGACCCAACTGACGAACCCTTGGTTTTTAAAGCGTCGTTTGCGCCCTTAGATACAAGTGGGAAGAACCTGAAAAAAGATGTTGGGAGGATCTTGTGTGAAGACTGCGGTAAGTTTATGCCCACAAAATGTTTGTGCAGGGGCTTGCAAATTGACTTTGGCCGTCGGCATCGGTTGTATGCTTATGTGTAGTGCGGATGACATCCAAATGTTTGGTGTAAGTAACAGATGGGGGCTTGTGGGGGCGTCTCTGCGGCAATATTGGGCAGGAATAAAGCGCTCAAAGATTTTTCATGGTATCATCAGGCATATGCAAAGACATACGCTGTAGTACTAGGCACACGCGCGCTCCTTGCTCATTTGTAGGATCCAGAATTCTTTCCTTATAAGACAAAATTGTATTAAACTGATATAGTGTCCATGGCGTCACCATTGGACAGGGCCCATAGCCAAGTAAGGCTTGTATGTCCGTGAATGAAAAAGTGCAGAAAGTCAGAATGACTCAGAATATCTTCAAACGTGGCCGTCAGGACCTACAGCTCATTGCTCTGTTGGGAATAGAAAGTTGCTGGTCTGCGCTTGTGTAATGGGCCTTCAGAACAACTGCACTGGGAGTGGAGCCTTAAAAACTCCACTCAGGACGCAGGGAATATCTTCCAGCCAACAGCAACTGTTTTGTGTCACCTGTTTGCATGCCGCATTCGTATTATATTTTTTATAATAAGAAATAGGTTCATCCCATCATTTTTCTTTTTCACGGGATATTCCTCGAAAGCACATTATATATAGGTTACTTAGGATTCAATGCGGTAACTCAAATACCCCTATAACAATGAAAAAAAAAATCCACCACTGCATCTTTTCTCAATGTTGTGATACTACTACTGTGTCAGTAAATGTTTTCCACAGGCCTACTGTCAGAGGGCTCTTATAACGCGTTGAGATGGTCGCTGTCCATGGTGCTGTAGGGTCAAAAAAGGAGAATGGAAATATGCTAATGGAGGCCGTTTTCAGATGTATTTCTTTAACATAAACATTGTCTATGTTTATGTTAATTGTGCTTTATATTAACTACTATTAAGTAACTATACTACTAAGTAATCTAATAACATCAGGTGTCTTTTTTTTTAAGTTTCACAAGTAACTTTTTATGATTAGATCGCCGATACTAGTTCTTATTCTTTTGTTACTAGTCACTGTCCCAAGTAGGCTAACTATTCCATTGATATGGTTAACAAGTAGCAACATTTTGTGAATTTTATGGTGATTTCAGATATCAACTTTACTTCCAAATATGCATTTCAATTGTTGCTGTACCAATTCCCGTTTTACTATTAACTCTAATACTTATTGTTTAGTTACATGTAACTATTCAACCATTGGTATTTCAGTGGTTTCTAGTCACATGTTAATCATAAGATATTTGTGGCATTTATAATATTCATTTTATATGACAAGTAAAAAATCAATTGAGATGGATAAGAATCTAGTGTGTCTCATTAATAGGCACTATCTAATAAATAAGTATAAAATCTAACCATTGGGATAGTTACTAATAAGATATTGAATGCAATGAAAAATACTACTATCTATAAGTTAATAGTGAAAAATAATGGTTTACTTAGTAGTTATTAATGCAAATAAAACTTTAAGAAATAAAATGTTAAAAAGTTTGCTTCAATATGCTTTCATAAGCTTCATGTGCTTGCATATTGTAGCACACAGAGGCCTTGAATGAACTATATCGTTTTGATTTTTCTAAGCACATTAATCAATTGAGAATCTTGTCCCATGGTTTCTTTTCAAAGATCAACGGGTGCTCACTAGATGACTTTGCAGTTTCTTCTCTTAAGTTTCCAGGGGATGTTTCATGAATCTAACCTCTGCATTAAACTAACTTATGTGATTCAACAAAAATATTTACACCGTTTGCCTTGCAATGAGACCGCAGCCCACCATTCACTTACAGACAGTGTTTCTGTTCATCATCATGCCTAAAGTGACCATACATGTTTGATAGTGATGTGAAAGTGTTCTGTAAGAGATTTAAGGGGTAAAAAGAAACATGGCCACGATCTGACCTCCACTGGCATGACTGTGTGTCTCTACGATTCAGACAGGAAGGCACAAGTCTTTTTTAAATATGTCAGGTCTGATGGGTGCCTCAAGTTTTGTGTAAAAAAATATTTTCTTCCTCTGTCCCTAATGGCTCAGCCTAGATTGAAAGCCTGTAAATGCAAGTATTTTGAAGAGTTCTTTTCTTTTCTTGTTTTTTTTTTTTTTTGTAGAGGGAGACCTACATATCACCCATGAGGAGTGACAAGTGGGTGGGTGCTTGCTGTGGTGTGGCGTGCTTCTCCTCCAAAATGTGTTTCACAAAAGATATTTAGTTAATTATGATTAGCGATGTTTGGAGTAATTGATGCTCCTCTTTATGTGCGATCCTGATTTTCCCTTCCCCCTGTGTGGAGGTCACAGCTGTATCGAGGTGGCAGTCCAGAATATGCCGGAGCCTCAATATCATTGATCCGAAAGAGCTCTTGGGCAAAACTGCATGACACAAGACAAGAATAACAGCTGGTGATTGACATGCACAGAGGGAAGGACTTATTTCACAGATGCATATGCAGGATTTTTGGCCAGACCAAACGCAGAGATTTTGTCATAACAAAAGCCAGTGTATTTCTCATTCCGACTGACATGGATAATTTACCTCAGGAAAATAGCGCATGATTTAAAAGGCTGTAACAAGAGAACTGCCTGAGGAGATTTAGTTATGATTAGCCACATCTCTCAGCTACAAGCTGGATTCGGCTCTGGGAAGGAAATTGATGACTGCCGTCTTATTGCTAAACACTCATGGTGGGTTGTCGTCTTGTTAATGGGATGGTGGCCATATCAAAGCACTAGTTTGACAAACTTGGTCATATTTAGGGTACTTAACTGGCATTATGCACTCTCTTCTTCAACATGGCCCACTTTTTAGCTCCAAGAAAAGGAAATCTCTCTCTGCAGCTCGCCCACACATATTTTAATGAGCTGGACATAAGTGAAAACCTTCTTGTTTTGTTGCATTTGAATTGTAAAACAAACCAATATTGATATGCTTTAGTCAGTGGTTTGTTAGACTTTCTCATTGGGTCATAAAAATTCCGCCATTGTCTATTATTACCCGTCATTTGAATTTTTATGTCTTAATAAGACAATATACAGCTTTTGTTTTTGTTCCAATTTTCATTTTTAATCATGAACTTACAGGACGAATGAAGAGAACGGATGAAGAGAGACTGCACATCACTTTTCATGTCCACACGAAGCAGATTCTTTGACAGCAGAGGCCACTAAAACACGGTCAATGCAGTATTACAAAATACTGTTATGATTAAAATATGAAAAAAAAAAAAACTGAAGTAAACTCAGTCAACTTTCTGTATCTGCCTGAACTCAAACATTCCTCCTGGCCCGCATGGATTTAAACCGGACACTTGCCTCTGTGACGGTAAATGATAAACATTGTCTGTTGTTTGTCCATCATCTTCAGTGCTCGCCACCAACTGGACAGGGGTGAGAATTACAGTTACAAGTTAGATAAAAATGATGGACAGACTTCAGATTCTCACGTCCCTGCTAAAAAAATTCAGACAGAAAATATTCGGTTAACGCGACCACTGGCTTTAGTATATGAAATTTAGTATATGAAATATAACAGCATCCTCTCTCCGTAAAGGGATATTTCACCCAAAAATGAAAAAGTCATCATTTAATATGTTTTTTGTCCAAAGTGCCTTTTGTCCATTAAACATAATGTTGCTTCGGTCTCCATTGACTTTCACTTTTTCAACTGGATTATTCCATACATTCTTGTAAATATTATCTTTTGTATTTTAAAGGGATAGTTCACCTACAAATTTTAATACTGAAAATAATTTTAGAAGAATCTGAGAAAATTCCATTGCGCGCACACACACACACACACACACACACACACACTTTGGTGCACCTATCATTATGAAGACATTCCATGCGTAATGGTTTTTATACTGTACAAATTTAAGGGGTAACCCTAACCCTACATTATATCCCCTACACCAGTGTTTCCCAACCCTGTTCCTGGAGGCACACCAACACTACACATTTTCCAACTCTTCCTAATCGATCACATCTGAATCAACTGTTCAACTGAATCAGCTCGTTAGTAGAGACTCCAAGACCAGAAATATATGGGTCAGAAAAGGGAGACATCCAAAATGTGCACTGTTGGTGTGCCTAAAGGAGCAGGGTTGGGAAACACTGCTCTACACTAACCAAATATATTTTTTTAGTATGTTAAGCCATTTTAATTACTCAAGTAATGTCCTCATAAACCATGTTTATGTTGTAATAGTGTAATACCCATGTCATTATATATATATTTGTGTCCTCATAAATCCTAAAAACAAGCATACACACACTGAGACATGTATCAAAATATCTTCTTTTTTGTTCCACGGAAGAAAGTCATTAAAGGTGCCCTAGAGTGGTTTTTTTATATTATTTTATAATGTTTCCTGGGTTGCCCTTATAATGTTAGTATGTTTTTTAGATAAAAAATAGTAATAATTTAGAAATAAAAGGCATTTTTCCCATCCGGATTTTAGCCTCTGATTTGAGTGCTCTGTTTGAAGGGGCGTGTCTGCTGTGTGGAACCGGCCTCTGCTGTGATTGGCTGACATGCTTGCATATGAAATAGCTATGTATTACATGTGAAACTCTCTCGAATACTTTTACTACAGCTATTATACGTTTTTACTATTACAGCTATCGAAATTAACGAATCGTGAGATGTTTTTAAAGTATTTAGATCTATTCCCATCACATACAATGTTGCCGTGATGAGCATTGAGCAAGCAGATGACAGTCTGTTGGTCGCGAGAATGAAGATCTTATCATTGCAATGCAGTTTCTGTTCTCTAATGCTTTCCCCAATGCAAACACGATCATGTAAATACAGTAAGAGCTTCGCTGTGCAGTGTAACGTGCGTCATTGAATTCATAACGAGTTTGGCAAGTGTCCAGATAAACTCGCGCTGTGGAAAGATTGTTCTTTGATCGCTTTCTGTATATCCTTTATTCACAACTTAAATACGTTTTTTTTTTCATCCTACTAAAAGAAACGATGTGAAGTTGATATTTTAGTCACTGGCTTGACTTACTGATGCATTAACAGTATTGAACGATTTTGAGAGAAAGGTTACCTGTCTGAACTTGAACAATTACACATCAGAAAGTGTTGCTTGGTAGCTGATCCGAGGCCAGCTCTGTATTGGCCCAAGTTGAGGAAACAGTCGTCGGTGAAATGTTTGGAAATTTCCAGAGAAAATAAAAGTAAGCCATTGTTTCTTCAGAGTTTCGGATGAAGCAACTAAAAAATACTTTTGTGTTCATGTGTACATCCAAACACTGAGCAACTGCTATGCTTCGGCTGCGCAGTTTCGCCTGTCATTGAACATGGGCTGGCATATGCAAATTTGTGGAGGCATACATATTAATGATCCCGACTATTGCGTCACAGTCGGTATTGTGTGGAGGACCGACCGTTTTTCAGGGGTGTTTTTCATAAACGTGAATTAAATGAGAACGCAAAAACGGTCCAGTTTGAGATTCACTCTATGTCATGTCCATGCACTGAACTCTTGTTATTTGACTATACCAAGGTAAATTCAATTTTGAATTATAGGTCACCTTTAAGTGGCGAGAAAACGATGACCGCATTTTTATTTTTGCATTAAGTATCCCTTTAAATGATGATGACAATGTTTTTTTTTTTGTGAACTCTTTAAGATTTTCTGGTAACACTTTACAATAAGGTCATGTTAGTTAATAAAAATGTAATTGCTCATTGGTAGTTCGTGTTAGCTCAAGTCATTAAATAATATTAACAGACAATTTTAGATTTGAATGTATTATAAGTATTGAAATGACCATTAAGAATAACAAATATTTTAGAAGTATTTTTCTTTGTTGCAGTTGTTGCTCCCTCCAGTAAAACACGAGCAAGTTCTTGATTTCACTGACTGATGGTTTATTCAGATTCAGAACATCGATTCCTCATTCACAATTGAAATGGATGACTAATATGAAGATACTGGTACAACAGTTCTTGTTAATGAGTTAACTAATATCCACAAATGGAATCTTGCTGTAAATTGTTTCCACATTTCTTCCTGCGTTTATGTCTTTGTTTAAAACATGTGCCACGATGTATATCACAAGACTTCATGTTAACATGTACAAGACCTTATTTAAAGCACCCCGGTCTCTGCTGGACAGTTTGTCCCCTGGTAGTCAAGTTGGGTTTTCCTTTAAGCATAATATTAGCTATTTCATGCCTGGAACATACAATTTGACATATTCTGCTTCTGAAATGCAATTTAAGACACAATTAATACCCTGTCTTGAACATTTGCAGTTGCATATTAGGTTTTCAGGGAGACTATCTACTGTAGGTTCACTTTTCTAGGTAGAGGAGAAAACAAAGCAATCAATTCGTAATAACATAATTCATAGTTACGATTCAGCTGATTTTGTCCCATATTCTTGGTTTAAAGGCCTGTCCATGTGCAGGCCTGTACTGTCCGTCCCTCTGAGCACCTGCTGTTGAATGACTGCTGTGAATGACTCTCGGGTGAATGCAGCGGCGTGGATCGACTGGCTGAAAGTGGAATACCGAAGATGGGCTTCCCATTGATCCTGGTCACGCATGATGATGAATGTTTGTGTTGCTCTGCATCCTCCCTCTGAAGATAGATTCATATACTGTGACCCTCTTCGTCGCTGTTGTATGGAGTGTAGGGCTGACAGGAGACATATGGAGGGCCTCCTGAGTGTCAGCTGTACTCTGGGACACATATTGTTACCTAGACTTAATTACTGCATTGATAATGGCTTTCAGCTCTCAGTCCTGCTCTATGTAACATTTCAGCAGATCATTTCAGCTTTGGCACGTTTAAACAGTAGATAACTAGATGATTCTTATGTAGGATTTGTGCCATTGCTTGTTTCATATTGAAAAGAGTATTTTCTTGTGGAATATCCATTTTGCATATAATATAGAATTTACCCCTTTATTTTATTTATTTTTAAAGCCGGGTTCACATTGTACGATTTTGGCAGGGTTTGGCCCTCTGAGACAAATTTTGTGAATCCTGAAAGATTCCCCGGAACCTGGGCTAGAATCGTTAGTTTGACATGTTCACTGACAGCCAAATTTTAACTTTGTTAAATTTAACAAAATGATGGCACTGTCAGAAGATTTCACACACAGTCCTGTGGCTTCTCCTATGACAACGGTCAAATCAAAAACCATAGGGGCGCTTTTGTTCACATTTAAACATTGATCAGCGAATATAAACAGAAGCTCAACCTAATCTGCTTGATGTGCGAGAACAAACCTCATTGGTTCTTGAGGAAGCTCAAACGTGCTCACTCAAAACTCATTGATTATTGCACATCAAGCGAACATGCTTGAGCTTCCGCTGATGTGTGAGTTGATGAATGTTTATATGTGAATATACAGGACCGGCGAGTGCACTTCATAACATTTTAACATAACAATGGTATGAAGCAGGTCACGATTGCTAAAGAGACAGATATCACACGCGAGTCCCGCGGATATAAAAGAATAAGGACATTTAATTCTACCGAACTACCCGCAAGTGCTGGATTACTCACACAGGTCAGTTTATTAGACGAATTAAACTTGTGAGGTAACGCAGCGCTGCTTCACTTGGTCTAACGTTACAGTATCACACTAAACGCCATTTAAATGTGTGTTGAAAAGTTATAATACGTGACGTGTTAGTTCGTTCGCTATACTTAACTAGCAGTAAGCTAGATCAACATTAGAATAACATACTGACCATATTCTAACATTTCATCATGTTGAGCTAACGTTATATAACATTGATTTGTTTTATGTACATTTGCTCACCTGTCTAATAAAGCTGTCAAGTCGTGACTCGTGAAGCTCTGTCAAGTCCAAGTTAGTTGCGGACGGGGAGCTCTCGGCATCTCAAAAACCGAAAAAGCTGATATTGATCCTCATTTTAGTTCTCCTTGTTTGTCCCAAAGTCTGCTTGCCATGGTCAATGTTTGAAAGAAATAAGAACTGCGTGCCGCTAAACATTATGCACTACGCAGTTGTCCACGTCTGTCGTCATGGTTACGTCATGGCTATGGCAGTATGAACGGAAATCGAGGACAGCGCGGATATTGCGTCATTGACACCCGACATTTTTTTCCAGGACGGCAACTTATTAAAAATTGGAATTTCTCTGAAATAAAAAATCTTTGGAGACTTTTGGGATATTGTAAGTACACAACTGCAGGAAATATATCACACTGTGCAAGTGATTTTTGGATATTTTATTACAAAATTCTTACATGTTGTACCTTAGTCATGACAGCACTTTTCCAAATAATCACATTTCAGCTCCTCAAATTACCGTTGCGGTTGCAAATATCTTTAGACCACTTTCTTATGTGCGTAAAACACACAAATGAAATGTCCGCAAGCACATTATCAGCCGGTGCACATTATATCAGCAGGTTCAGCATCTTAAACAACGACTAAAGAGCAAATAAAACTTACCTTTCAGAAGCGATCCGTTCATTGCGTATGTCCCGTGAAAAAATGAGCGAAAGACTCGGAAGGTAAAGTAACTATTTATGTTCCCTGTAAATTATTTTTGACTGCATTATAATGATTTCTTAATTCAGAATATGATCAACATTGCATAGGTGGATGTGATCGGGTAATTTGGCTGTTAAAAGTATAACAGATTTAATTTAAAGCCACTTAATTTAACGAAATGACTCAAATAAAGATTCGTTCATTTTGATGAAGGAGATCGAACAAGAGTCAGTAAAATGATCCGAACTTACCATCACTCAGTCATGACGACTCGTGAGAACAGGGGGCGGGGCGAGGCAGCGGTAGCTCAGCAAATCATAGCACACATTTTGCCGCCCTTACATAAGTGCCGCTCTGGACGATATATAAAAATGCCTAAATTCAATCTGTTCATCATATAAAGCGATCGTGTCACTTCAGAAAATTTGGACTAAACCGCTCAATTCATATGGATTAGTTTTACAATCTCTTTATGAACTGGTATGAAGTGGTAGTTGCATAGCTGTCAACGGAGGGACAGAAAGATCTCAGATTTACGAGTTTGGAACGACATGAGGGTGAGTAATGACAGAATTTTCATTTTTGGGCGAACTATCACTTTAACGCTAGAGATTGTTTTTGTTTGCTAGCCACCATTTCAATCCCGCATGTGGTGAATAGAGTGCCGAAGTGATGACGTCACTTTGTAGGACAACTCGGAAGCTAGCGGCGCATGGGTTCCCTCGACCGAAAAGCTATGCATTTTCCCCATAGACTTTTGGAAAATCGCAAAAAATAAGATCTGTGTTTAACAAAGAGTTGTGACCCTTACACGTTTTGTCTATCAAGATCATCTTTACAAGTTAATCCAAAATGTATACATTTTGAAGCTTATATAAAGTTTTTAAAAAACACAAGCAGACACAATAAAGTTTAAAAAACCACAAGCAGGTTATAACTGTGTGTTCTATGTCATAGATCAAAACGTAAAAATATTTAGAGGCTTTGTTCACCACAGACCTTATTTCAGGCGATTTAGCAAAAACCCATTCAAAAATCCCATAGACTTTAGAGCGAGGGAACCGGGAGGGCTAAAATGCTAACTCACTTCCGCGTTTTGGCCTACAGAGTGACGTCATCACTTCGGCACTCTATGCAGGTCACACGCAGTCACCGAATGTGTCACGGATTAATGATGTAAAACTCCGGACGAGTCTTCTTGCGTGCGTCCGTTTTTAACGTGTCTTGACTGCCATGCAGTTTGACAATAATGACAGCTGAGGCCCAAGGGGGTAATCCATCAGCCGGAAGTTGAAGCCTCGCGGGAGCCGCCATTGTAGCAGAACTTCACCTGCTGTTAGCATCCCATTGACTCCCATTCATTTTGGCGTCACTTTTACAGCGAATAACTTTACATCTGAGGCGTCCAAAGGCTTAATTTGTCGATTATTTATTTCTAAAGAAACACGACAATGTATAAAATGCTCCATTACTTTGTATCTTACGTTACGACCCCGTAGAAGCCGTTTTTGTAAAAATAGGCTAAAGATTGCGTCATAACCACGGGACTTTCTGTCGCACAATAGAGACATTACCGTATAGACAGGAGGAGAAGCTCGCGGCAATCTTTTACTGTCTATTAGGCAATCGGGGGGACATGAAGGCACAAAGTCAAGGGAGAAGCCCATAAATAGAGAGTCCATAAAAGCAACGGGACAAAATATTTCAACAACGTTTTTGAAGAATTAGGTGATTCAGATTTGTCTTGGCACAGCTACTAGAAGATTTTCAACAATCAGACTGTCGTCACGCTCAGTTTGAGCCTGCGCACTCGCTCAGACATCAGACAGGAAGTGCAATAACCGGGCTTCAAGTCTTCTCCGTTGAAATCAATGGGGTCGCTGTGTCCATTTCTTTTACTGTCTATGCTGAGGCCCTGTTTACACGAGAACGCTCGCGGGTGAAAACGTAAAAATATTTTATCGGATGTGCCTTTCGTTTACACGGCGACGGCGTTTTTGAGGCTTAAAAACGCAAAAAAGTGAAACCACCCTCCAGAGTGGAAATCTTAAAAACGCTCCACCGCCGCGTTCCCGTGTAAACGGTAAAACGCAAAAGTCTGCTTGACAGTGAAGGTTGTACGCAGGCGCGTGGACTTTGTGTTGTTATAGTATGCACTCCTAGCCACCTGGAGTGCATACTACATTGAATTTCACAGACTTTTGCGTCACCATCTGCAAGCGGATTTCCCACACAAAAAGCTCGTCTAAACGCAGAATAAAAAGTGATGACGCAGCGCCACTTTTGCGTTTTCTCTTCAGAATCGTTTCCATGTAAACCTAGCCTGAGATGCTAGATCATGCTACTGACACGGCTTACAGTATCATGCTCATGCAGTCTGATAAGCAACAGTCGCAAAGGACTATTATTAATCGTACAGTGTGCACCCAGCTTAAATTTGACTCCTACCTACTTTAAAAGTGTTGAGGATGAGAGAGAATTTTTTGCTCATTTGCATGGTCGGGGTTATCCCCGCTAGTAGATATTCCTACTAAAGGGGCATTCAAAAGAATGTAGGCCTATTCAGACTAAAGATTTTTTTTTAAATGATCTAAAATCAATGTTTTTCTAATTAAAAAAAAAAAGGTGTTTAAATTGCAATGAATTAATTCAAAATACTAGTAAATATTTTACCAGTGCCCCAGATTTTTTAAGATCTTAAAGTCATGAAATCATATTTGATTATTATGTATTTATTTATTTTAAATTATGCCATGTTTATATTACCATGCACAATTTCTGTTTCACGCTGACTTTAGAAGTTAGAAATAAGCTTATATTTACCCCTGTCTGCTGCTTTTGACATCACAGCTCAGGATAGTTCACGTTCATGTGGTGCGATCAGCCAATCAGAGTTGTCATGATGTAATTTACCTGCAGCTTCAGAGTCATTAGCCACATGACATTTTTTGCTCAGGTGATTGATTCAAAACCTGGCAACAGAACTGAGCCACTATGAGCAAAGATGTGAAGTCATGTACTTCTGCAGAATCCAAGAAAGTGTCAGTTAGATGAACAGGAATGCTATTTGTTATTAGGCTACAGAACTTCTTGCTTGAGTAATACCAAAGTCCTTTTAGGCAAGTCATGCCACTCGGCCGCCATCTTGGCAACGCCTCCGGGCAGCTATTTCGGACTAACAAGACCAGGCTCCTATCTAAATGAATGGGCAGAGACTCAGAACTGCACTTTCACTGGTCACCGGGACATAAAAACTGCATGTATACAAACACTAATAAAATATGATAAAAATCGCTGAAAAAGTTTGATGACTTTGCCCCAAAATAAGGTTTAAATGCCTTTTTCCCCACAGGTTATACTTTTACTGCGCATGCGCAAGGATTCTCTCGCTCTCTGTCGTGCGCGCGCTACTGCTCGCTCGCTCTAGATTCCAGAGATTTGAACTAATTTGCGGTCATCAGGGAGCCGCTATCAATCTGCGAGAGACTCCCGGAACTTCCGGGAGACTTGGGATGTCTGATATTTACACAACTAACACATATAAAATCTGCCGCCTTTTCAAACAGTAACATATTTTCCGCTGTCGCAAACCTCAACTGTGCGCATGCGTCGGTGGAACCAGACGATGGGCTTAAATGTTTTCCGGCTTGACTGTTAAAAGTAGACGATTGGCTTTCCAGCGGGAGGGGCGGGGCATGTGCATACAACCGCCATCTTTGGCGTTACGGGTTTTCCCTATATAGTTGTATTAAGGATTGAGGAAGTGGCATGTCTCTATATAAATAGTCTCTGGTACTACTCAGACAACCAACCTTCTTATAGAATGGACTCATTGTATAGACCTCTTGTAGCCCTGCCACTTTTCAGCATGCGCTCTTTGTATTTTATCTTCCGGTTTGTATTTCCACAGCATGAAGGTAAGATCTCACGGATTTGTGAACGAGCCTTTCATTTTAAAATCTTCTCGGCCTACTGATATTTGTTATGACATCCGCTTCAAACATTACAATGATAACTATCGTTAACTTTACAATAGGTAAATCTACTTTACCAGCTAATTACTCTTCGACAGCGATGCCATAGAAATATTCAGAGCTACCGCAAAAACGGAAGTGCAAAGACAATATTCTAAATGTGACTGCACACTTGTTTATCTGGCGCACAAGGTCTATAGGGAAAGAGAATCTTGACTGTTTGGCCTCATTCTGTCTGTTTTCCTCTGGAACTTTTCGCCAGCTCATGTCTCCTCATATACCGTAGCCCCCGTGTGCACTTTCATTACTTCTCCCTCTACTTCGGAAACAATCCACTTTCTATCTCACAATGTGATATCAACATCCACACAGAACAGTAGAGTTCAGAACTTATACTATTCAGTGAACAAACACACCAACTACAGAATGCAGAACTTCTCTGTGGAGAATGCATGTACTTCATGGTCTGAATGGAGTTTACATTTACAGTAGACCCTAAAATTGGAATGACATCTCACTCAAACTGTGTGAAGATCGTTGCATTATATAACAAATTCTCAAAACAGACATTTGCTCTTTGTGCACCTTTTGAGACTTTCATATAAAACTTTTATCTTCTGAGAAGCGACATACTAATCTTGTGATTGTTGCTGTTTGTTGGTGTCGTGTAGCCTTTAGAATGATTGATCGAATTTTTAAAATGTATTCACATAGAAAAGGTATTTCAAATTCTAATGATATTTCTTAATATTACTGTTTTTACTGTATTTTTGATCAAATAAATGCAGCCTGGGTGAGCTTAAGAGACATCCTTCAAAAACAAACTTTTATATGTAAATTTATTTAAGAATTGCTGAATTTTTCATAACATAAACGCCACTGTCACCCCCCTTGTAATTATATTAATTTTATTTAAGTGTGGCTAAAGTGACCACTTAAGAACTATATTTGGGACTACTTTTACTTTAACTTTAAATAGATCATCTCACACATGTATTAGGATAGCAAAAGTAGCATAAAAGTAAACCGGTAATGATCCGAATGCCATTCTTTATTACTGTGGGCTCTAGTTCTCAGTATTTTCCCCAGCTTTGCTCTTGTTGTCAAATCCCTGACCATTAGAATCAGACATTCAGTTTTTTTTGTAAGTGGTTTTGCCTGCTGTTAAAGTTTGAGTGTTTTTAATCAATTTAAAGTGGGTACTTTAGATTTCTAAAATTGCAGTTTATGGGTTACAGTATTGTTCTTAATGATGGCTTACCTTCAATGCTTTGATTTCACATTGATCATACAGTGATCATACTGCAAATGGGTGCAAGGTTAGTTATATTATATATTGTGGTCAATCTTTCTTTAACAAGGGCTACCCTCTTATAATTAAAGTTTTCAGTGCACTGGGAATAAATTAATCCCAATCCCATAATAAAGAACGACCTCCATTAACGTAAGGCGTGCATCATTTTGCTGAAAATGCTGACTTGCATGAGGGTTAACTCTTCTGCAGTCCTTACCCATGAAGGTAATAATTTCTGACTTTAAACACAGTATCTGTGACTAAAGTGACCTTGCTGGGTTACAGTAGTGGCAGAGCTGTCCATCGTGTGATAAATTCAAAGAGCTCTGAAAATAGGCCCACAGGGATTGGATTGTCTGCAGAGTGTTACGAAGGCACAGTGGCGGCAGAGACAAGCCTGTGTAATACCTTGTAATTGACAAGCTGTAAATCTGAGTAAGGGTGTTTTAGGCTCTGGCTGTAAAGGCAGTTGAGTGTGAGCCGTGTGTTTTTATTGGAACTCAATGTACTGGTGCATTGTGACCATTTGAGAGAGAAACTGCACACCCTTTATGAGTTAACTGCATATTTCTATTGGCAATGAGAACATGTTCTGCAAATTACGTTTAAGAACCTAGTACATGCTTCTTTACCCATATGGGTAATAAATACCAGCAAGATGTTATACGTGGGCAGTGTCAGAGTCAGGTGTAGGATGAGTGTGTTTTGCATTTTACATTCTCTAAGAAGTAGTTATGTATGAAGGAAACACTCAAAGCAAATAACAAATGATTTGCTGGAAGTACAGAATTTAGAACATACTGTATACTTGTTATGCTATATTAAAATAGATGTAATTTATAATAGAATGCATTGCTCACTATTTGTTTCTTTTTGGCTCTCTGGGTTTTTTTTTTCACAGAAGAAGGGACAGTACTCACCACTTAGAGGCAGTATATGAACAGGATTCTGACATCCCCCAAAAAATTACGAACAGGCCCAAGAGTTTGCACCCTGCAGACGTGTTACTCTCATCAGGTCTGACATTAACACACTGGGAAATCATGGCTAATCACAAATGTTTAAATTTCTCTAATGCACAAATGAATCTTGTGCCTCATTGTCTTGCCACGGAGAATTAATTTAAACTCCTCTGAAACATTTGGCAAGTGTTATATGTGAAAAGACACGTCTGTAAGTCATTCGAGGTCTAAGCAGTGAAGCTGTTGGAACCCTGTTCTATTTGCTCTATTCCCACCCAATGCTCATCAATTGCATATCAGGCAATGGTTCTGATTAAAGGTGATGCTATTATAAACACATATACATTTCTGCTACTAAATCTGTTTCTGTGTCTGTTTTTAGCCCAAGGCTGTTTGTCTTAAAGGCACACTGTGGAACTTTTCAACCTTTATAATATATTACCAAAACCCATTGAGATGCTACATCGACTTACAATAGGTTGAATGACACGTCTGCCGTAGCCTGAAGGTGTCTGTATCGCTTTTACTCGCACTATGTAACTTCGGGTTGCGGGTAGGAACCCGAGCACACAAAGAACTACAAAATTCGACCGCTTTATGGCGTACGTCACTTCCCCAAATTCTAACGTGAGAGCTCAACTCGCATTTGATTGGCGTCTGCATGTTGTCGTCATGGCTGAACCAACAGCTACTCGGAAGAAGGCAAAGATTTTGTCAGAGGACACAAAAGAAAAAGAAAAAGGGAGTGATAAACTAAAAGCCAGGACGAGGATCAACATTGGTCCAGCGTTCGCTCGCTGGCTAAAGGAGGAGGAGGGGTGCCCGACCGATGCTGACCTGGCCGTCATGCTTTTGGACTAACTTAGTAAATTAAATATAGTGCTTGCACAAAATCTCTATTTTTTCGAATTTGTTGTCTGTCTGGCCATGTTACGGAATCTATCTTGTCCTCCATTTAACTTCGTATCAAGGAATGCTGGTAGAGTAGCGAATTATCAATCTGGTAGCTAGTAGGATGCTATAAGTGATCAGTCACAACATACTGCCGTTATTTTTCTGCCTTCAGCTCATATTTGTATGTGTGTAAAAGGACAAACAAACTGAAGCCTACAAATAACGGCAGTATGTTGTGAGTTATATCAGTTTTGTTACACGATTTCCCGACTACACAATTTCATCTCCAACCCTGATCAAACACACCTGACTTTAATTTTAAAGAGATCCTGAAGACGTTAATGGTTTGCTTCAGGTGTGTTTGATTAGGGTTGGAGATGAACTGTGCAGGACAGACGATCGGCAGGAGCAGGATCGGGCAACCCTTGTCTATGCAACTTACCTGATCAGACATGTTTTCTGTGTACTTTTGTTCAATTTATTTTCTTTGTATAATTTATATTATTAATCTTATATTTATATCATTATTTTGTTCAATAGTGAATCGATTATCTTTCTTTAACCGACAAGTCAACTACTGTCTGCACACACATAATATAAAGACACGGGAGGCTGACCGGTTGACTGTTTGTGGACTTTTGCGACAGTGCTGCCGCTGCGGCGCTTGTGGCCTCTAGGGGGAAATTACAGGTCGAGCGCCACTAGTGGCCAAAAAGTTCCACAGTGTGCCTTTAATACACAGATTTGGTCATATACTGTTCAAAATTACAGAGCACCTGGTGATGGAAAAAATATGAGATGCAAGGGAAAATATATTTCAATGCTTTTGCGTTCACTCGCAAAATTTTTGCCTTCCCCCAAGAAACTTTGCATTCCCTCGCAAAACTTTTGTGTTACCCAGAGAAACACAAAAAGTTTCAGGGGGGACTTAAACATTTTGAGGGAGAACGCAAAGTTTCAGGGTGGACGCAAACATTTTGGGAGAGAATGCAAAGTTTCAGGGGGGACGCAAACATTTTGAGGGAGAACGCAAAGTTTCAGGGGGGACGCAAACATTTTGAGGGAGAACGCAAAGTTTCAGGGGGGACGCAAACATTTTGAGGGAGAACGCAAAGTTTCAGGGGGGACTCAAACATTTTGAGGGAGAACGCAAAGTTTCAGGGTGGACGCAAACATTTTGGGAGAGAATGCAAAGTTTCAGGGGGGGAGCAAACATTTTGAGGGAAAAGGCAAAGTTTCGGTGGGAGGACGCAAACATTTTGGGAGAGAATGCAAAATTCTTGGAGGGGAGGAATGCAAAGTTTCAGGGGGGATGCAAACATTTTGAGGGAGAACGCAAAGTTTCAGGGGGGACGCAAACATTTTGAGGGAGAACGCAAAGTTTCAGGGGGGACGCAAACATTTCGAGGGAGAACGCAAAGTTTCAGGGGGGACGCAAACATTTCGAGGGAGAACGCAAAGTTTCAGGGGGGACGCAAACATTTCGAGGGAGAACGCAAAGTTTCAGGGGGGACGCAAACATTTTGAGGGAGAACGCAAAGTTTCAGGGGGGACGCAAACATTTCGAGGGAGAACGCAAAGTTTCAGGGGGGACTCAAACATTTTTAGGGAGAACGCAAAGTTTCAGGGTGGACTCAAACATTTTGAGGGAGAACGCAAAGTTTCAGGAGGGACGCAAACATTTTGAGAGAGAATGCAAAGTTTCAGGGGGGGGGAGCAAACATTTTGAGGGAAAAGGCAAAGTTTCGGTGGGAGGACGCAAACATTTTGGGAGAGAATGCAAAGTTCTTGGCGGGGAGGAATGCAAAGTTTCTGGGGGGATGCAAACGTTTTGCGAGAGAATGCAAAGTTTCAGGGGGGACGCAAACATTTTGGGAGAGAACGCAAAGTTTCTCAGGGGAAACCAAAACATTTGCAAGAGAACGCAAAATCATTGATGTACTTTTTCCTGCCATCTAATTTTTCCCCCCTTCACCATGTCCCTTTAGGGGCTCCGTACAAAAGTTTGGGGTGAGTACGATTTATTTTCAATGTTTTTGAAAATAAATTTTCAAAATTGTATAATCTAGGGACACACCTAACAAAAAAAAATTCAAAATAATTTAGATTTTATTTTATTTGTATTCTGCAGATATGAGGCAAGGCTTTTTCTGTGCGTTGTTTATAATGAATTGACCCGTGTGAGTCAACACGATGTTGAAAGTTGCCACCAAAACAACTGTATCTACAGGATCTTTTCATGCGAATTGGCTCTAATTTTCCAGTCTGCTCAGACTTGATTGTTGTTTATGGTTATAAGTGCACTTAGCTTTAATATTCTGAATGCTTTGTTCAGGTTAATTCGGATTAATCAGTTGAGCTGGCAGGTTGGTGACAAAAAAAAAAAAAGACTTGTAGGCTACTTGTGTGAAATTACAGGTCGAGCGCCACTAGTGGCCAAAAAGTTCCACAGTGTGCCTTTAATACACAGATTTGGTCATATACTGTTCAAAATTACAGAGCACCTGGTGATGGAAAAAATATGAGATGCAAGGGAAAATATATTTCAATGCTTTTGCGTTCACTCGCAAAATTTTTGCCTTCCCCCAAGAAACTTTGCATTCCCTCGCAAAACTTTTGTGTTACCCAGAGAAACACAAAAAGTTTCAGGGGGGACTTAAACATTTTGAGGGAGAACGCAAAGTTTCAGGGTGGACGCAAACATTTTGGGAGAGAATGCAAAGTTTCAGGGGGGACGCAAACATTTTGAGGGAGAACGCAAAGTTTCAGGGGGGACGCAAACATTTTGAGGGAGAACGCAAAGTTTCAGGGGGGACGCAAACATTTTGAGGGAGAACGCAAAGTTTCAGGGGGGACTCAAACATTTTGAGGGAGAACGCAAAGTTTCAGGGTGGACGCAAACATTTTGGGAGAGAATGCAAAGTTTCAGGGGGGGAGCAAACATTTTGAGGGAAAAGGCAAAGTTTCGGTGGGAGGACGCAAACATTTTGGGAGAGAATGCAAAATTCTTGGAGGGGAGGAATGCAAAGTTTCAGGGGGGATGCAAACATTTTGAGGGAGAACGCAAAGTTTCAGGGGGGACGCAAACATTTTGAGGGAGAACGCAAAGTTTCAGGGGGGACGCAAACATTTCGAGGGAGAACGCAAAGTTTCAGGGGGGACGCAAACATTTCGAGGGAGAACGCAAAGTTTCAGGGGGGACGCAAACATTTCGAGGGAGAACGCAAAGTTTCAGGGGGGACGCAAACATTTTGAGGGAGAACGCAAAGTTTCAGGGGGGACGCAAACATTTCGAGGGAGAACGCAAAGTTTCAGGGGGGACTCAAACATTTTTAGGGAGAACGCAAAGTTTCAGGGTGGACTCAAACATTTTGAGGGAGAACGCAAAGTTTCAGGAGGGACGCAAACATTTTGAGAGAGAATGCAAAGTTTCAGGGGGGGGGAGCAAACATTTTGAGGGAAAAGGCAAAGTTTCGGTGGGAGGACGCAAACATTTTGGGAGAGAATGCAAAGTTCTTGGCGGGGAGGAATGCAAAGTTTCTGGGGGGATGCAAACGTTTTGCGAGAGAATGCAAAGTTTCAGGGGGGACGCAAACATTTTGGGAGAGAACGCAAAGTTTCTCAGGGGAAACCAAAACATTTGCAAGAGAACGCAAAATCATTGATGTACTTTTTCCTGCCATCTAATTTTTCCCCCCTTCACCATGTCCCTTTAGGGGCTCCGTACAAAAGTTTGGGGTGAGTACGATTTATTTTCAATGTTTTTGAAAATAAATTTTCAAAATTGTATAATCTAGGGACACACCTAACAAAAAAAAATTCAAAATAATTTAGATTTTATTTTATTTGTATTCTGCAGATATGAGGCAAGGCTTTTTCTGTGCGTTGTTTATAATGAATTGACCCGTGTGAGTCAACACGATGTTGAAAGTTGCCACCAAAACAACTGTATCTACAGGATCTTTTCATGCGAATTGGCTCTAATTTTCCAGTCTGCTCAGACTTGATTGTTGTTTATGGTTATAAGTGCACTTAGCTTTAATATTCTGAATGCTTTGTTCAGGTTAATTCGGATTAATCAGTTGAGCTGGCAGGTTGGTGACAAAAAAAAAAAAAGACTTGTAGGCTACTTGTGTGGCGAGCAGTATGTTGACATTTTTGTGTTAGTCTTTGCTGTTTGCTATTAAAATGTTTTCTTTTGCCTTCTATTCAACTGAAAATTGTAGGAATTGGTTCGAGAATGAAACTTTTACACTATAGAATTACACTTTTGGATAAACTAATCCTCTTGGAAAGCATCACTATCATTGCACATAACCAGTAATATGACTTGAAAACCGTTGATTTCTCAATGTATTATTTAAGCATTTCCCTCCCTGTTGCTATGTTTCTTTCCTTATTTTCTGTTGTGGGGAATTCCCCATTATTATCCCTTGTATTGAATAGATTACTCTTCGGAAAGGTAGTTGTGCTTGTTTATGCTTGTGATATTTAGCAATATTACAGAGGCTACATTTGTTCTTAAGTGTAGACTAAACCAGAGATGGGACCAAGTCACACATGTGCAAGTCTTAACCTTCAAGTCTCAAGTAAGTCCCAAGTAGTTTTTTCTTGGGCAAGTTACTGTCAGTAAATTACAATAATTTGAATTTGCATTGTAGGCTAAATATTCATGTTCAGTAAAATAAATCATGGAATCAAACAAAATTGTAACTTCATAAAATTATTTATTTTTTCACTTCTGCCAACAGTGTTTGAAATGTTTTACATTTTTAAAGTCCATAAAACAAATAACAGCTTAACATCCAACAGACTTCTCTCTGAACACCTCCTCTCTCTCTCTCTCTCTCTCTCTCTCTCTCTCTCTCTCTCTCTCTCTCTCTCTCTCAAACACAGTTTAGGTAGGCCTAGGCTACAACATTAAACTTTGTTACATTTCTCCTCTCTCTCTCTCTCTCTCTCTCTCTCTCTCTCTCTCTCACACACTCACACTCTCGGTCTCTCACACTCACTCTCTCTCTCACACACTCACTCACTCTCTCACACACACACACACACACACACACGAACCAAAAGTGAAATTATTATGGACGTTATCTGACATTAAGCGATTCTGCTTCACATTTTCAACAGGGCAGCGGAGCGGGTGTGGGTTGACTCCCCACGGTTCTCATGGGCCATATATATAAGTCCCAACGTGAAAAGCTTTATGGTTTAATGTACCTAAACAACGATCACCAAATTTCTCTCATATTGCTCCTCATAACCACTGAAAACTGTAAAAAAAAATTCTAACCCAAAGTTTAATTATTATGGACGTGGGTACAAAAAATGGGTACATTTTTTACATTTTTTACATTTTACATTTTGTGGGTACAAAAAATGACTCATGACTAAATCTGGTGGGTAGGCTACGCGTCCCCACCGTAATCGACGCCTATGCGCGCATCTCGTCGGTTATTGGTTGGAACACTTTATTTTGCCTTTGAGTGGTTGGTTAACACCTATTGGTAGGGCCTAACAATCGTTTTTGTGTACAGATCTCGGAGCCTAGACTGCCTACAGAGACGCGTTTTTTGACGGCCTGCTTATGGGGCGGGCAGCTAGCGGATCGTTAGGAAAGATTAGATGAATGTGATCATTTATGTTTGGCCCTTTTTTGGGCCTGAAATCGCTGATACAACCTTTAATGGCTATTATTACATTGGCTAACTAACTGTTAGCCTACCAACAGATAACATAAACAAATTGACAAGCACTTACTGGGCAGAATGGGTCTTTAAATGACGGACGAAATTGGAGGTTGTCGTCTGGCTGTCCGCAATGTTAATGTTGCATGACTTAAAGCGCTGTTCGTCTTTTGCCATCTTGTGAATAATTCTTGAAGCCGAAAACAATGACCCTCGGTACCCCTCCGGCTGACATGTTGATGTGATATCTGATCTACACTCACCTAAAGGATTATTAGGAACACCACACTAATACGGTGTTTAACCCCCTTTCGCCTTCAGAACTGCCTTAATTCTACGTGGCATTGATTCAACAAGGTGCTGAAAGCATTCTTTAGCAATGTTGGCCCATATTGATAGGATAGCATCTTGCAGTTGATGGAGATTTGTGTGATGCACATCCAGGGCACGAAGCTCCCGTTCCACCACATCCCAAAGATGCTCTATTGGGTTGAGATCTGGTGACTGTGGGGGCCATTTTAGTACAGTGAACACATTGTCATGTTCAAGAAACCAATTTGAAATGATTCGAGCTTTGTGACATGGTGCATTATCCTGCTGGAAGTAGCCATCAGAGGATGGGTACATGGTGGCCATAAAGGGATGGACATGGTCAGAAACAATGCTCAGGTAGGCCGTGGCATTTAAACGATGCCCAATTGGCACTAAGGGGCCTAAAGTGTGCCAAGAAAACATCTCCCAGACCATTATACCACCACCACCAGCCTGCACAGTGGTAACAAGGCATGATGGATCCATGTTCTCATTCTGTTTACGCCAAATTCTGACTCTACTATCTGAATGTCTCAACAGAAATCGAGACTCATCAGACCAGGCAACATTTTTCCAGTCTTCAACTGTCCAATTTTGGTGAGCTCTTGCAAATTGTAGCCTCTTTTTCCTATTTGTAGTGGAGATGAGTGGTACCCGGTGTGGTCTTCTGCTGTTGTAGCCCATCCGCCTCAAGGTTGTGCATGTTGTGGCTTCACAAATGCTTTGCTGCATACCTCAGTTGTAACGAGTGGTTATTTCAGTCAAAGTTGCTCTTCTATCAGCTTGAATCAGTCGGCCCATTCTCCTCTGACCTCTAGCATCAACAAGGCATTTTCGCCCACAGGACTGCCGCATACTGGATGTTTTTCCCTTTTCACACCATTCTTTGTAAACCCTAGAAATGGTTGTGCGTGAAAATCCCAGTAAGTGAGCAGATTGTGAAATACTCAGACCGGCCTGTCTGGCACCAACAACCATGCCACACTCAAAATTGCTTAAATCACCATTCTTTCCCATTCTGACATTCAGTTTGGAGTTCAGGAGATTGTCTTGACCAGGACCACAACCCTAAATACATTGAAGCAACTGTCATGTGATTGGTTGATTAGATAATTGCATTAATGAGAAATTGAACAGGTGTTCCTAATAATCCTTTAGGTGAGTGTAAGTGGGTGTGGTGTGCGTAAGGTAGCCTACGAGAGGGTATGACTGATGATAGTGTTGTAGTGATCCAGTCATGACAACGCTATTCTCAGCCTGCGCTCCAGCTGTATCAACTTTATTTTTTAAAATAATTTATATATTTTATATTCAAACTGAAAACATGATGTGATTAACACTAAAGTCATTCAAGTCATCGTGTCTCAAGTCAAGTCAAGTCCCGAGTCTTTAACTTCCAAGTCCGAGTCAAGTCTCAAGTATTTTATTTTTTGTCAAGTCAAGTCACAAGTCATAAAAACAGCGACTCGAGTCGACTCGAGTCCAAGTCATCAAGTCACAAGTCCCCGTCTGGACTAAACCCAGCTGTCCATTTACTCTGCTGTTTACTGAACTAAACGCAAAATTGGCTCTCAGATCAGGGTCTCGTATGCTCAAGTGCTCATTCTCCACACGTCATCTCCACTAAAAGTAATGTTTGCTAGATTCCCTGCCTCGAGTGCGTTTCTCTCTGTAGTAAATAATGTATCTGGTGTACATGTAATGTAGGCGCACATGCGGCAGAGGAAGGATGTCATGACAGGTGAGGCGTTCACAGTGCACGAACTGAGGTTTTTATGCTGTATGAGGATGGGCCAATGACATGACGCTTTTTTTCTATCTAAAAAGTTATTAAAAATGTATTACTTTCTGTATTAAAATGTTTTTGATATCATGTGGTACGACCTTCACAAAGAAACATGCAAAAAAAAGAAAAAAAAAAAGAAAAGGAAGTTGCATCATGGAGAGATACCCGGAGACACTCATTACTGTATTGTGGTCAGAAATATTGTAAAATAACATAATTTGACCTTTTTTATGACAAGTTAATGTTAGTTCATGTTGTAAGATGTCATGTGGTGTGACTTCCAAAAATATAAAATATTTATGAATAAAAGAATATGTATACTTTTTCACCCCTTTGTATTTTAAAACGATATTAATTTGTACATTCACATGTAGCGGGCTGTATGGAAAATTTTAGATTATTTATTACCTAAAGAGATAGTTCACCCGAAAATGAAAATTCTGTCATTAATGACTCACCCTCATGTCGTTCCAAAACTGTAAGCCTCGTTGATTTTCAGAACACAAATGAAGATATTTTTAATGAAATCTGAGAGATTTTTGTCCCTCCATTGACAGGCAAATATGCTTGAGCTTCCGTTTACCATAACTTATGTGAGTTGATGAATGTTCATATTTGAATAAAAGACTAAGTTAAATCTCTTCATCATATAAAGCAATATCTGCAAATTAAGGTTACACTATTTTATGGTGACGTAATTACTAACCCTAACTATAATAACCCTTGTTTTAAACTTTCCTTCTTGTTTCAAAATTTGTCCTTTTCTTGACAATGGACACTGTTTTATGTCATTGAACCTGGCCCCAAACACAACTCCTCTCAGATCTGAGGGTGAGGAACATTCAGTTTGGTTTTCTCCTCCGTAATCATCCAAACACACAGCCTTCCAATAAGGCACAGTAGTGCACAGCCTTGACAGCAAGGAGAAAAAGGAGTGGAGATGCTGAAGGAGAGGAGTATACAAGATGAGAGAGAAAGAGAGAGGGAGAGATTGTAGCCCTCTGCTTTCCACCTAGAAGCTGCTCATCAACTATTCATCATTAAGTCTCTGCACTTTTCTACTGCAGTATGGCATGTGTACAATCCTGCCACTCAGGACTCGTGTGTAGTGATGTTGCGCACTCGTGCACACCAGGGAGGTGACCTCCTGCTGCACCTGCACTCAGACCGCATGCATGCTTCTCCACACACGTGTCTGCAGGACACTGCAGCATCTTCTAACTTGTCATTTCCAGAGGCCTATTAATTAGGGCTGGGTATTGACACAAATTTCACAATTCGATTTGATTTCGATTCACAAGCTTGCAATTCGATTCGATTTCGATTACGATTCGATTCAATATTGATTATTTTGGATATCAGGTACAATACATGGCAATTTTTTTCAAGGAAAACAAATCTCTTAACTAATGCTGTAAACTATGGGAGTAAGTTGTAGCCTACTAGGCTTCATTAGCCTACTATAATTTTGAAGGTAAAAATTAACTGATTTGAAGCTATACAAACACTAAATTACACTTATTTATTTTTATAATAAGAAAGTTATATGAAATATAAACATTTAAATGGTGGCTGTCATAAAAACTTGCCAGATTTACCTGTTAAGCTTCAACCCCACTTTTGAAAAATCCCCAGAAATGGCATACCCAAACTGAAACAGATACAGTTCATGAACCCTTTGTACTAAAAGCACAAGTAAGATCTCATTTGAAAGCTGACACCTGGCAGTTTATTGTAAATGTGGAATTAATTAGTGATACTGAAAAAAAAATTATGAAAAATGTCTTCAAAGTTTTGTAAAGTTATTAGAAATGTATTTTTATGAAACATCTTCATGAAAATAAAATTGAAGTTGGCATTGTATCAATCTAGAAATGCACTGCAGCTAAAGCCACATGTCTGACCATGTTATATTTAAAATTTGAAGAAGATAAGTTTAAAACTCTGCATTTAGTTAAATGTTTTTCAAGATCATGTCATATGAATTTATTTTGATTAGACTCTAAAATGCAAACTGGTGTTTATTGTCATCTTCTAGCATCTATTTAGACTATTTTCTCTATTGTTTTGTGGTGCAAACGAGCCCTATTCAGTGTCAGTCTCCCCTGTACACATTCACACCTCTCCAGCCTGGTTATGGGTCTAAATATGCTTTTCTTTTGTCTGCATTATAATCACTAACGACTGGCTATTCACACTGTTTCAATCCCTTTTTCTTTTATCAAAGTTCTCACTTCACATTTGAAACTGTATCAAATGCCCTTTTTGAAAAACGAAAAATTTCAGTAAGCATTCCTATTTAGAAAAATTCATAAAAATAACAGCTAATGTGCTGGCAGGTGCACAGAGTTAGCTAGCATGTTAGCTTAGCACACCATCAATACACGACAATTTATGTGATTAAAACCATGTTTGTGCTCCAAACTTACTTTATAACGCAAGTCGAGTGTTTTAAATAAACTTCTGTGATCTGATTTGGCTTCAGATGAAAAAATAAGACAGAAAATATATTACTTTATAGTATTCTGCAATGATAAACTCTATATCGATTAGCATTACATTATAAATATAATCTATTATTATGAAAATACCTGATATGGCTCGAAGAACACAGGTAAATCGAATATCATTGCAATCATGTTTATTGTCTTCAAAACATCTTTATCTGCATGTTACAGCGATCTCTGGAAGCTTTGTTTGTGTCAGGGACTTCCTGGAATGTCACATGGTTATGCCACTTCTTCGTGTGTTCCATATATGGACTATTACTGTGCATAGAGCGCTCTCAGGCGGCCAGTATGAATTGAAAACACAGTACATCAGAGTATCCAGCGCTCATGATTACATCGACGCATTTGGGTATAAATTCAATAAATATTATTCCTGTCTATAGATATCTGATGTAAACCTATGAGAATATATCAATATTTCTCCAAATCTGCACATGTTTGAGCTAAAAGCCCTGAGGGACGTTGTTTTGTCAAGCTCTGTCATGACGATCGCACAGGAGTTTT
Source organism: Tiaroga cobitis (assembly GCA_030578255.1). Taxonomy (NCBI): domain Eukaryota; kingdom Metazoa; phylum Chordata; class Actinopteri; order Cypriniformes; family Leuciscidae; genus Tiaroga; species Tiaroga cobitis. The sequence continues at coordinate 16,371,162 of CM060611.1, forward strand.
TTTCTGAATGGAAGCGGCTGACGCTCATAATTCATATTAAAGGTAACGACTCATTTTTTAATTACATAACTCCTGACACAAATTAAGACATAACTGTCACTATAAGTTTATCAGAATACAATAGTGGTCAAATACTGAAACTTGAGTCTTATATCTTTTTAATGATGTATAGTTTGTCAAGGTAATAACATTAAATCTGATAGTAACTTTGAACTATTTAAAAAAAAAAACGCTTCAGTGCGCCCGCGCTCTGGTGAAGCTTAACAGGTTTTTAAACATGTATTAAATATTGAAGAACATTAAAAATTATAATGAATATGTAATATGGTGCATATATTTAGCAAAATTCTCCTCTCTAGAGTTATTTTTTCTAGCTGACTGACTAAGTTACAAAGTTTAATGTTTTTTCTGAGGTAAATGTGACGTTACACGCCATTGTTTACTTGCTGTTTAACTGACGTCTTTCCACGGATGAAACTCTGATTGAGCGATACCACGTATGATACGGATTTCTAAGTTGTACTCTATCTTTTAACACACTTTCAGATGCTCATTGATGTTTATTTGGCGCTGTAACTGGTATTATTAAGGCGGAGTAACTGGTATTATTAAGGTGGAAGAGGAGAATGAGATCATGTGCGCTCCGTGCTGCTGCTTCTCTTGAGCTGAGCCAGAGCGATCTCACGCCACAACGCCAAAACGGTATTTATGTTTTTGAATTTCGTAAGAAAATGGACGTAATTCGAAATTTGAGACTTTATTTCATAATAATAGTCACAAAGCACAAAGAATATTTCGATTTATTGGATGGGATGCACGATACAATGTTCTACGCGATCATCAAATGAAAACAGGATGACTAATCGATTCTTGAGATTTAAGAATCGATATCGGTTCTTAAAAATGAGAATCGATTAATATCGAGAAATCGATATTTTTTACCCATCCCTATTAATATGATGCCACTTAGAGCTGCACGATTCTGGATGAATTGAGAATCACACATTTTTTTTTGTTTTAAATAGAGATCACGATCCCATGATTCTGAACAGACAACTATACCAAATAATGTAATTTACTAGAGGTTCTGACAAAATGCTAATTGCTGCAGTCTACTTAAAAATGTTTAATTAATAAAATGAATTATATTTTTTAAATGAAGTTCAGAACGGTCCGGGAGGAGCCTAAACATTCAGTTCTGTCAATCATCATTACGAGCATACTATATAACCTTTAAGGCTGAATGGGCAGGCGAACTAGTGAAATCTGACTCACTTGTTTCATTACTGGATGAATCAGCGTTTTTTTTTTTTTTAGGAATCTCTTGAATGAATGAGTAATTGACAAATAAATTTTTTAACAGTCACTTCTCGCCACCTACTGGTGTAATGATGTAATTGATATAATTATTTGAAGCGCCTATTACTTTCAAAAGGTGATTTCCTCTATTTGATCGCATACATCCATGCATGTTTATCTGAATTGTTTACTTTTATCCCAGTACTTATGTAATAATTTGATTATTTGTAACAGAAATAGCCATACTGTGATGTTGAAAAGACTGTGAAGCCATTTCATTACCTATACATGATAACTGCTCCTCTGGCTCAGCGGCAGCACGAACACAGATTTGAATGTTCCGGAGTGATTTTCCCCCCCAAAGGTTTAATAGACTCAGCCGATTCGCTTAGGCCTGTCACGATTACAAATTTTGCTGGACGATAAATTGTCCAAGAAATTACTGCGATAAACGATAATATTGTCGTTCTGAGACCATTTACATCTAAAATAATGATAATGGCATAATAATACAGGTACAACTTTTCAAAGATCAATAAACTTTTATTTCTAAAGACTATTTAACACTTAAAATGGAAAACATTTTAAATATCCACAATAAATGAACAAAACAACCAAAAACAACAAAAGCAATGGACTCTCAGTCTCTGTTAGCAAAAAAATGCACTTGAATAAATACCAAAAACAATAAATAAAATGGATGAAAACAAAACCCGACCCTACCCTATGATAAATTATTTGTTATTAAAGCATTAACACACAAACCACTGCATAAAAGCAAGCAGGCTACTGCGTGCATGGTGTGGCATGACTGAATGCGCTCTCCTTTAATAATTCCTAAAAAGCTGACAGTTCATCGCGATCTCACACATCTCTGTTATTATCAATGAAGCTGACTGCACAATGAATCTTTCATAATATCCACACTTTGTTTGTTATAATTAGAGTATTTGCGCGCATACAGAATTCAGCTCTGAACAAAAAGTCCGTTTTGAGCGGTGAGGGGAGTCTATCTTAAATGCTTCTGATTGGCCTTTGCGTTCAAGAAATCAAAATCTGTGATTGGCTACATCGCTCACCGCTGCAAACGTGAATAGAAACTCTGGCCTGTAAATTGTTTCTATTTTGTTTTAGTTGTTCTTGTTGCTTTTCTGCAACAGGTGAATAAAAATCTATTAGTTTTTGTATGTTTTATTCATAGATATTTCTAGTTTGCGGGAGTCCCGCGAATCGTTTTATTCTCTCACAACCCGAACACACAGAGTGAGTGCATTACCACCCGCACTCGCACTCGCACTCGGCCATCAAATCGAGTGCCGCGCCGCACTCTATTGCGTTGGGAGTGCACGTCTCTAGATCAAGGGCCCGGCCCGGTCGGTTCGGGTCAAGTTCGGGCTCGGGCAGATAATCTAAGCTCTAGTTCACGCTAAGGAACCGAGAGTTGTCATCCAGTCTCTTTGGTAGAGAGAGACGAGGAAAACAAACAAGCAGGCAAATGGAAATTATCGCTGCCGGAAAGATTATCGAGCTCATTTTTTTCGCGACAGGCCTAGATTCGCTGTCATTTAGGAATGAGATCGAGTGGGTGTTGGAATCGAGATCGCGATCTTTTAACGATTAATTGTGCAGCTCTAATGGTTGCCAAAGACACTGGGTGTGTTTCTGTAAACAATCCCATGAATAGCTGGTGCTTGAAAGCACTGTTTGTGTTGCATGCAAACTATTAGGAATATTTGTATGCTTTTGCATATCGTAGTGCACATATTATTACATATGTCTGTACTGTAGAGACTGACATATTTCACTGATCTTTACTTTAAAGGGTTAGTTCACCCAAAAATGAAAATTAAGTCATTAATTACTCACCCCCATGCTGTACCAAGACCTTCGTTCGTCTTCGGAACACAAATGAAGATATTTATGATTAAATCTGAGAGGTGCATGACTGCTACATAGGCTCCCTAAGGGAATGAAACTTGACGGCCCAGAAAGTCATTAAAGAAAATGTTTAAATATTCCATGTCGCAACAGTGGCTCAACTATAAGTTTATCAAGCGACGAGAATACTTTTTGTGTGAAAAAACAAACAAAAATAACGACTTTATTCGACTATTCCTTTTCTTCCTTGTAGGCCTGAAATACAGCCCTCCCAAAAAGGCCTTTTTCTGTTGTGTTGCACTTTTTGTCAACACTGTCAGATATAAAAAAATAATAATAATAATAAAAAAAAATAAAAAAAATATATATATATATATATACACACAGTATATATGTAACCAAAAACACCATAACATTGTGTTGTATTTGCTTTAATGCTCCTGTATGCATACTGTATGTGTGTGCAGCAATCCGGCGTGATATGTGTCCGAAGCAAAACCTGACAAACGAAAGGTTCAGGAACAAAGGAGCATAGGAAGGGCGTCCATGTGTTTGTGTGCGAGTGCCAGATAGTTGAAAAGAGGGTCTGCCGACACTCCCGTTGCGAGCCTTGCGCTCCACTTGAGGGACGTGTCCGGCCATGTTTGCTGCACACTCCATACACAACGACCGCTGGTGTTTGCTTCCTCAGGTATGTCGTAGGAGTGGATTGATGTGTGTCTTAACATGAAAAGGCTTTAAAAACGAATGAATAGTTGTCCTTTTGCTTGTGTTAAGAGGTGGACAGAGAAGGATTTTGCTGTGTGTGATTGGGCAGTAGCTGTCCATAGGGAGAGAGTTTGATGAATGCAGGGACCTGCGTGAGATTGAAAACCATTTATCAGACCTAATTCATCTAAAGCCCAGCCCATTAAATGACACATTTTACATTACAGCAAAAGTAGAAACGGTACAGTAAGAGACAATGATAAAAAAAGTTTGTTTGGAAAAGCTTTTACTTGAATTGATGATGAATTGTTGCCTTTCATATCATTATGCTGATGATATGACTTTTGTAATGCATTTCAGTTCACATGAACTTGCAGGAGCACATCCTTAAAATAAATTGAATTGTTTGTTGGCGTGTGTGTGTGCTTTCCTTTATGAGTTAAGGAATAAGTTAAGAGATTTTTGCATGTAACGCTGTGACCCGACATAGAAAAAAAAAATACAATAGCTATTATAATTTCAAACAAAAATACCTACCTACTTGCTTACTTGCTACAGTTAACCATAATAAATGTATGTGTGATCTCTTTCAAAGAAAAAGCTTTCTGAATCTGTCTGTAATTTTTATTTTTATGTTATTTATTATTTTATTTGAATAGGGAAAGTACAAAAACATGATTCCAGCCAAAAGCTGAAAAATATGCATTGCACATAGAGAGTATAGCATATGCTAATTTGCATCTCAGGGCCCTAGAGAGACTTTTCTAAGAATACTTTTGGCTAATCTAATATACCAAACATACAGTACATGCATACATACGTATATATACATACATATACATATACATATACATATATATATATATATATATATATATATATATATATATATATATATATATATATATATATATATATAAATAAATAAATATATATAATTTTTTGTTCATCAAAATTTAAGGTGTGAATCTAAAACAAACCTAAAACCTTAAACTCGTCTTACCTCCTCTATTTCTTTACTATGTACCCTTTCTTTTTTCTTTTTGTTTTCTATTAGAAAAACACATAAAAAATGTTTTCTTAACATTTAAACTGAGATGATTTTCCTGGAGCCACATGGATATCCTCTTGATATCTTTATTGAAAAATCCTGCAACTTTCATCTGCATTAAGTTGACATTCAACATCTGGGCAACAACGTGGCAAATCATTTATAAATTAAAAAGCAATGGACCTAATACTGAGCCTTGAGGTAAGCCCATTTTATAGTTCATGAACAATGACTTTACATCCTCGGTTTTCACACATCGCTCTCTTAGATTTAGATATGAGGCAAACCACTCAGTTGTATGTTTGCTAAAATTGAATGATACAAGAATAGTATGGTTAACTGTGTCAAATGCCTTTTTCAGGTCAATGAACACTGCTCCCATGCATCACATGTCCCTGATCCAAAGATTGCCTTACCTTTTCCAAAAAATAACAGTTTGCTGTTTCTGTGGAATGTTGTGGTCTAAAACCAAACTGATGTTGGTGGAAGAGGTTATTACTCTCTGGGTTATTCATTGTTCTGCTACAACCCTCTCTAGAAACTTTGACATGACTGTTAAAATTGATATATTGGGGGATAATTGGAAATCAAGCTTGAATCCCCTGATTTAAAAACTGGTGTAACTACAGCCTTTTTTCTGAATTTTGGTAAAACACATTCTCCGATTGATAGATTTATCAAGTGAGTTAATGGAACTATCCTCAAGGATTTCTTAATAAAATTAATATCTAAATTGTAGATGTCCTTTGCTGTTAAACTTTTTCTTTTTGTTTATATGAGCCTTACTGTAGCTCAAACAATAGAGTGTTGGCGCTTGCAACGCCAAGGCCATGGGTTCGATTCCCAGAGAAAGCAAGAACTGATAAGAATGTAAATGTGTACCTTGAAATCCAATGCAAGTCTCTTTGGATAAAAACGTCTGCCAAATGCATAAATGTAGATGTAAATATGAAGATCACATTAAAACTTTCCCCCATGCCTTCATATTTTGTTGTTGCTACTTTTAAAATGACTTTTTTAATTTTGAACTATGGAAATCATCATACTTATTACATGTTTAAAGATATGATGATCTAAACAAAAGTGTCTGCTAAATGCATACATTACATACTTATTGTGTGGAAATGATTAAAAATTTTATTTTAATAAAATGTTTTTTTTAAAAATAAAAAAAAAAATTACTTAATTTTTAAATGCATCTTTGATGCATTGTATGCTATAAAATTGGCAAGACAAAGGAATCTGCCATTTTCTTACAAAAATGCATTCTTTTCCATCACATAATGCTATTGAACAAATCCATATGAGTGCTAAAATTGTTCATGACTTTCAGAAATAAATGATTTCTCCTACAGTGTTGAACATTGTTTGTAGACAAATTAAACTAGTGAATGCGAAACATGTGGTCTAAGAAAGTATAGAGCCAAATATGCTTATAGTTGAAGAAACACTCTTATATTCTCATGTTGCTGACAGTGTGACTTTATTAACTTAACAACAACTATAAAATGCTACCCCGGTGAAAACTATGGTTGCCATAGCAATTTTTCATAAGGGCCTATCAGGTCAGGGTTTACCATGCAAGAATCTCTTCAGCGACGTGTTTGTGGAATCTGTTGTTTACGTGGAATAATTAATCCAGTAATTATGAGGGCTTTGGGAGGAAATATGACGTGGATGCTTTTCCTTTCACACTAGTCACAGCATGTCAACAACGCTCATATTCCCTTGTGGTTTTTATCTTGTTGTTTTGGCTTGTAGCTCTCATTTCCGTTTTTCTCTCTCTTTTGCTTTTTTCATATTCATAGTATTTTCTCTTTTTTTTAGCACCCTTTCTTATCACAAACTCTGAATTTGTGAGGTGAGAGTCACCTGTGTGCCACTGTGCAGAGCAAGAGGTGAACTCAATGGAGTTGGCTGGAACTGTTCCCAGAATACGTTGTCATTGAACAAGTTGCCAGGAAGAAAGTAGACGCATACAGGGTGATTGCCTTCTCTCCTTGTTTCAAGATGCTCTCTGGCATTTTTGTTGCTTGGAAAGCTGTTTCTCTCTGTGCAATGCTGTTTATCTGAAGTGAAAAAAAGAGAGAAAGGAAACATTCCAGTGATTTAAACAGACATCGATTGAGATATTGCCTCTGTATTGATTTACCTCCAGTTGTAGATCTTGAGCATTGGCTTGAGCCAAGTATCTGGGCAAAGGTTGTACATGTTCAGAGTGTCAGCAGAGATACAGCTTACCGTAAGTCTTGCTTTCATTCCTGTCTTATATTAATCTCTGGCTATGTTGCTGATGTCATGTTGAGTGGCCCAGACTCAGGGGTTCAGGAGTGTCTATCTTCCCGTACAAACACACGCTCTTTCCGTCTGGTCTCTCTCATATTGTTGTTGAAAGATAGTTGGGACTGCAAAAATAATTTTCTTAATCGGTATTTATTTTACAAATATCTAAACATCTTTAAAACAATTTGACGCAAAGTTACATACGTTTTTTAAGGGAATTATCTAGGTTTATGCTTAAAAACAATAAAAAATGTCAACATTGCTGACAGTGGAGAGCAAGCAAATAAAAATGTTATGCCCTTGCTGTAAAATTGGTGTGCACAATGGTGGCTTTGGAATCTTTAGACACTTCTCTCTGCGAGTGCAATGTGTGTGCATATTTTGCTAATATTTTTATTCTCTGGATGCTGTGGAATGCAAATCCTCTCCCCCGCGTGGTCCATCAGAGAGGAGAAGTGAGCCAAGGTCAGGGACATTTAGGGCTGAACGCGTCATATCCCACAAACAAAACTGCTCTACACACAACCTCCGTCGGCCCAGCATTCCCAAACCTTCCCTCGCAGTTTGTCATGTTTCCATGAATTCTAGGCTGCCTCTCAGTTTTGCCTGGGCATCAGCTTATATCTAGAGTGCATGATGTTGTATGTCTTATGTCCAGTTCAATTTCGTCTGGCATTTTTATCTATTTATTTATTTCCAATCACTTTATTTATTTTACCCAGACAGCAAAGAATAGCCAGTTGAAGACAATGACTGATGAGGGACTGAGTCCGAATGAGTCCGTGCGCTTCTGGCATGCAGTGTTGCTGTCGTTGAAACAGCGCGGAGCGTATCTGTGACCGGGCCGTCTGCCTGTCCCACTGACATGGCACAGTTACACTCCGGGTTTCCTGTAATCCCTCCTCCCAAAAGAGCCGGAGCATGGAGGGGCCGTCCTGCCACTTGTACCCCGGGGCCACACACTTGATCTCTCACCAGCTCTCCCCTCAAATTATCTGAGGCCTCTCCAAAAGAAAACCTCAAGCCGTTGGTTTTAACCAGCCGAGCCCCAGAGGATGCTTGCCGCTAGCAAATCTCTGTGTTTTTCAGGAAGGCTCTGTTACGCTGGATGAGAAATTGAGAGATAAGCTGGGCCCTTGATAAGACGCAGCTCTTCTCGTAGAAGCGAAAACAGAAATGCAAATGATTGGTGTGTTTGTGTGGTATTTTGGGGGGGGGGGGGGGTTGGGGGGGGGACATGTGTTTTTTTGGCAAGCATAGAGACTTTTGGCTTCCTCACTGTGACATGTTTGTGCTCTGCTCTGCGTACATTCTCCAGATAAAGGACGAGTTGAGAGCTCGCAAGGAATTTGATTTGATTTGAAGAATGCGGAGCTGGGAGCGGACGTGTGTGTCTTTGTGTGCGGAGGGGTATTGATAAGAACTGGACCCTTTCCCATGAGCATCCATTTCTTCTCTCCTTCCTATCAAATCCTAGCAAATGTCACTACGCTAGTTGCCTTTTTTACAAACTAGACCTGGAAGGGAAAAAAAAAAAAGAGCTTGAGTGCATGTTTGTACACTTGCATGTTTACTTTCTGCCGAAAGGGCATGTATACATTTTGTCATTTGATTGGTGTTTGGCTGGCTATGCATTGGCCCTTTCCGAAGGCATGCGATTGCGAACATCATGTGTATGTGTTTGTGTTAACGCTGCAACGGTGATGTGGGCACTTGTTTGTTAAACTGCGTGAGAGTGTGTGGGAGTGTGTTTGAGAGAGAAAGAGAGCAAAATCATGGATGGATTAGATCTCTCCCCGACACTATCTCAAAAACAATCTGTCGCACACTTGGGTGAGACTCTAATGTATCATCCAAAGACTGCGGTATATCTGAGTGCCGCATATTGAAGAGACTTGAATGACTGTCATACTGGATGGAGACAAAAGCCTACCACAAATACAAAAACATTCACAAATTAGACTATATTGTTGGCATAGAGTAAAAGTATAGAGCTAGAAAACTTATTGTGGTTAGCATACTATAGCTCCGAAAATTTGGTGTTGGAGAAATATTTTAGGGAATACTGAATTTAATGCCAACTGTTTTGGCAAAAATCAGAGCATAGTTTGATACATTCTTAAAGGGATAAAAAATGTAACTGGACTGATAAAAATGCCCCCAAAAGTAAATGTTATCATCATTTACTCACCTTCATGTCATTCCATACCTGTATGACTTTCTTTCTTCTGTGAAACACACAAAGAATGTTTTGAAGGAACTGTTTTATGCAATGAAAGTTGGTCTACAACAGCATTGGACCCCACTGAATTTCATTGAATGAACAATAAATAAATAAATACAAAAATAATACTCTTCATTATGTTCAACAGAAAGAAATTCATGCATGATGATGAGAATTTTTGGGTGGACTGTCCCCATAATAATTTTTCTTTCATACATATTTACGCATATACTGTAGGGATATAGAAATAGATCTTGGTGTTAATTTGTCTTTTATACCAAAATTGAAATGGACAAAATTCAGACTATACATAACATCCCTCACAGCCTTGTTTTTGATTGCATCAAATGAAATATTGAAAATACCCTTATTAAGGTCTAGGATTATGATCCTAATCAACAATGGTGGTACAAACAGAGGATGAGCCACACTATCATGACGTGCATCTATCAGGATCTTGGATTAGGTTAGTAAACCTTAAACAAGATGTGCAACTTGTTGTCATGTCTTTGACTTTATTCCATTAGGCTTTACCTGTGTTTGTTTGTACTGTCATAGCTCATGTGAATCCCTCTGTGATCCGATGCACCTCGGTTAGCATAAGCTGTGAAAAGGCGCCTTACAGCATTTGCCAGGGCTAAATTGTGCCCTATTGGCTGCCGTGTTGCTATGCGTATCGCTATATGTCCTTTCTGGTGAAATGAATCTTTGATACATTGAGCACTCAGGGATACACTCTGATGGGATGCATCATCATCTGCCATCATTTCATTCATAAATCATTTAAACACTGGCTCGATTGATTTGCCATTGCAGTGTGTGGAAGGCAGGGTATACAGTAGGGGCGGGGCTAAGCGGTGGCAGCTCTGATTGACAGCTATGTGATGGGACAATCTGACAGCTTAAAAAGTGAGCATTTGGAATGTCACTCTGCCTGTGAAGCATGCTCTCTCTTGCCGTCTTTCTAACTGCTGCCTGCTTCTCTCGCCGCAGTGTTTCCCTGTGGACTAAGCAGCATGGACGTCTCTGTTTTCATGTGGTGCAATGTCTCTCTCTCTCCTCCCTTGTTCTGAATGGTTTCCATGGTGACAGCTGTGCACAGTGGAAACGGTGCAGAGATGAATTCACATCATCTCATCATTAACCACCTGAACGTATACGCATGCACACAGGGGTCAAGCTTCTTTACACGCAGTGCAGAAGGCTTACACACATACTGTAACCACTTGTGCTGAAACATATGCAGGTTGCCTGTGAACAATCCTTAGTCTCTGTTGCATGCAATGCTTTCAATCACTCACACGTCTTATTGCTTGTGATCCCTAACACAGATGGCTGTTTACTACAACACACATGGCTGTGTGGTTAGAAGTTCAATGGCTCATCTGCCCGAGTTTTGACCACTGCAGTGGTACAAGAGGGTCTTTCTGACTTTGATTGGTCAAGCTTTTGTAAGTGCCCCGAGACATCCCGTCTTGGACCCCACACTCTGCCTGTGCGTAGACAAGGGCACCTGGAACCACAGATCCTTCCTTTACCATTACGGATGTGTGTGATTTTTCAATGAGATTTACCTTCAAAGAGATTGACTAGAGATTCAACCCTTTTCCGACCCTTAAGGAGCTCCACATTAGAAACATGCCGTGCTCCCAGGCAATGGGCCTGGGCACCATGATCATTCACAGATGATCTACGTACAGACTAGTTCAAGCTGTCTTTAAAATGTAGGGAGGGCACAGACTTGGGCCTGATTGTGCACATCTGCATCCAATGATATTGTGTATATGTCGTTTTTAAAATCAGCACCCCATCATGAATGACAATCACCACGGTTCCGTCCATCAAGGTACCACCTAATGCAACTGTTGGGCATTTCAGCAGTGTTTCGAAATCGACAGTACATCTACAATTTCTCCATTTATCCTTGCCTCTGCAGTGCCTCTGTACCCCCGGGGTGCACTTGATTCACCTCTGTCAAGACAACAGGCGAGTGTTAAATGCAGGGATCTGCATCCCTTTACCTCCCACTCAGATCCACCATCTCCCCCCACACACACCATGCCCTAGGAGAAACACACTGATCTAAACAACCAGATGGGTGTTTAAAACAATTAGGTCTCCAAAGATAAACTCGCCAAGCTTGTGAAATGCCAGCAGTGTCTTGGGGCGGTATATATTTGTGATGGTGTGCAGGTACTGCGGGAGGCTGGTAGAGGGGGAGGTGGGCTACACTTATCCGCTGTGGTCTTTGAGGAAGTTAAGGGGGGGGGGGCTGGGGGCCTGGGGGGGGGGGGGGGTAGTCTGGTGCAGCAAATTGCATGGGGCCTGGTGAGGGTACAGGAGTGGGAGTGATCCAGGAAAATCCAATCCAGGACTTTTAAGAGGGTGGCTCCACATTGTTATTATTTACTCTTAATGTCAGGCATCCCCACCCACCCGATCAGAGCAACGGGTGCCTTGGGGCAACCTAAGTTGAGAAACAGCAGATGCTTTTTAATGGAGCAAAAGGGGAATATTTTGAGAGATTTCCAAGAGAGGGAAAGAGAGTGGGCGACGAATGGGAAGAGAGCTAATGACAGAATAGAACAGGGAAAGCTTGACAGTGCCCCTATTTTTGAGAACTATCTCCTGTATTGTTTTTGTTTGAATGGCTGTCATTATGGGGAGCAATCCGTCCATTCAAATGTTTGTCAGTTTTTTATTTCACCTTGAGCTGGAGGGCTTTGTGTTTCTTGCCAGTTGGGTGGTTCACAGCAAAAATAAAGCAGAGCAAGTGGCTGATACACCCATTTTTTTTTCTCTTTCTCCTCCTTTTGTTCGGTAACAGCATATTGCAACATAGCACTGCTGGTATTGTATCCTGTGATGTCAGCCCCACCCACCAAAAATGCTCAATACCTGTGTTGTAAATGTAACATATTCACTTATGCTGTACGTCAGGGCATATCTAACACAGGAGCCTTACTGCATTTCAAGGAGTATAATAATCTTTTAAGGGAGTTCCTCTTTGAAAGAACAGCACCTGTATTCGGATATCTCACACTTCTGCATGTATACATACACACACATAGGTGCCAGAGAGGAGAGTGCAGGTCGGGTGACAAGTCCCATCATGCCTGGTAACGAAGGGAGGGTGACCCACACATCGCGCTCAGTGTCATTACCGTTGACAGATTCACTCACCACAAGGAGGTTGTCGTGAGGGAAGCACTTCCAGACACACACACACACTGTTTATGCCTACAACGTGGTCCTTTGATCTTCTCTAAAGTGAAGGCTTGCACTGCATGGTCAGATGTGTTGGGACATGCCAGTTAATGCCCCCCACTCCCTTGTGCACACACACACACACACACACACACACACACATACATATACAATCCCATCAGCTGAAGGATGACATGGCTGTGAGGAGGGTAGAGTCATGAGAGGCCCCATGATGAGGTCCTGATACCACAGCAAGTCCCGTGAATCACTTCGTATGGGACGTAATCCTCCACTTCCCCCATCATGATTTCATTCTCATCACCATCTTCACATCCTTCTATTTCTGCTAGCACAATCCTGAACTGTTTACCTTTCATTTATGTTGATGAAACATTGCTCTGTGGAATTATGAAATGGCTCTATTTTTGCGATCAAGGTGCAGTTTCCTTGATGGGTGTTTTTAGATGACAGGATTCTTTTGTTGCAGAATGATGTGGAGAGGTTTTTTACAGAATGACATCATGTCAGACAGATGTTGTTCTTGATGTATCTTGCACGATTAGAATGGTGATACGAGTTTGTTTTGAGGAAACCCTTATAAAGACACTTTTGATACTATATCTTGCGTCTCTTATCTAAGCTTTGGTGCCTTGCTTAGAGGCACAACGATACCACATGCAATCACAGGGATTTGAACCTGTAACCCTGTTGCTGTCGGCATTAATGTTATCTGAGCTTAGCACTCACCCTTTGATTGAAGTGGAAAATGTCTCTTCTAAAATATTAATTCTTAAAGTGTATCGTCATTGTTTGTTATTTGAAAATTGCATTCCACATAGGCCCTGACACGACATAACCTGTATGACAGAGAATTTAATGAATTGTACTGTGATGTGTACTTTATTTGCTGCACATCGTAGAGTTCAGTGCTCTTGAACATCTTTCATTCCAGTGCTGGTGTCATATAAACGTCAGTTCAGCTGTTTTTCCTGTTTAGCTCTATATTCCTCCCTAGCAATATTTTTTTGGAGAGGGGGTATGATGGCCTCTGATATTTTCATCTCAAGAATCATGTGACTGGCTTCCAGCCAACCAGTGCCCCAAGCTTTTGGATGGACCCTTTAAAACGGTCCATGTGGGACTGCTAGATTTATACCAGATTTATTCCCATAGCTGTAGTTTAGATTCCTGCACATTTCTTTCTTTTATTTTTCCTCACTATCTTCATAAAGGAAGCAAGGATGCTTTCTACCTTCCTGTCTGTCTTCCTGTCTTTCCTTATTTCTTTCATTATTCTGTCCATCATATTTTTTTACATATATTTTTTTACATATATATATTTTTTTGTCTTCCTTTCTGTTTTTTTCTTTTTATTAACCTTCCTGTATAACCGTCATGTCATGTCTTTCTGCCTTTCCTTCCTTTCTTCCTTCCTTCTTTATTGTCTTTTCCTAATCTTACTGTATTGTCTTCTTTCCTATCTATCTGTCTGTCGTCTGTGTGTTTGTCTTTTTCTGTCGCTTCCTTCCTTCCTTCCTTTCTTTTTTCTTAAACTTTTTGTTTTTTCCCTTCCTTCCTGTTTGTCTTCTTCCTGTGTTTCTTATCTTTCCTTTCTTCCTTCTTTCCTGTCTCTTTTCCTAACTTTACTGTATTTGTCTTCTTTCCTATCTATCTGTCTGTCTGTATGTTTGTCTTGTTCCTGTCATTTCCTGTCGCTTGCTTCCTTCCTTCCTTCCTTCCTTCCTTCCTGCCTTCCTTCCTTCCTTCCTTCCTTCCTTCCTTCCTTCTTTCCTTCTTTCCTTCCTTCCTTCCTTCCTTCCTTCCTTCATTCCTTCCTTCCTTCCTTCCTTCCTTCCTTCCTTCCTTCATTCCTTCCTTCCTTCTTGTTTTTCGCCTTCCTTCTTCTCTGTCTGTTTGTCTTCTTCCTGTTTCCTATTTTTTCTTTCTTCCTTCTTTCCTGTCTTTCTCCTAACCTTACTGTATTTGTCTTATTTTCTATCTATCTATCTATCTATCTATCTATCTATCTATCTATCTATCTATCTATCTATCTATCTATCTATCTATCTATCTATGTCTGTCTTGTTCCTGTTGCTTCCTTCCTTCCTTCCCTCCTTCCTTTCTTCCTTTTTTCTTAAACTTTTAGTTTTTTACCTTCCTTCCTGTCTGTCTGTTTGTCTTCTTCCTGTTTCCTATCTTTCCTTTCTTCCTTCTTTCCTGTCTTTCCATTTTCCTAACCTTGCTGTATTTGTCTTCTTTCATATCTATCTATCTGTCTTTCTTTCTTTCTTCATGGGGCAGCAGTGCCTCAGTGGTTCATGTAGATTGTCTACAAACCAGAAGGTTGGTGGTTCAATCCCCGGTTCCACCTGACCAAGTGTCGAGGTGTCCATGAGCAAGACACCTAACCCCAGCTGCTCCCAACGAGCTGGATGGCGCCTTGCATGGCTGACACTGCCATCGGTGTATGAATGAGTGAGTGAATGGGTGAATGTGAGGCAATGTGTAAAGCGCTTTGGTGGCCATTGGATCTATGAAAGCGCTATATAAATTCAGTCCATTTACCTTTCTTTCTTTCTTTCTTTCTTTCTTTCTTTCTTTCTTTCTTTCTTTCTTTCTTTCTTTCTTTCTTTCTTTCTTTCTTTCTTTCTTTCTTTCTTTCTTTCTTTCTTTCTTTTTCTTTCTTTCTTTCTTTCTTTCTTTCTTTCTTTCTTTCTTTCTTTCTTTCTTTCTTTCTTTCTTTCTTTCTTTCTTTCTTTCTTTCTTTCTTTCTTTCTTTCTTTCTTTCTTTCTTTCTTTCTTTCTTTCTTTCTTTCTTTCTTTCTTTCTTTCTTTCTTTCTTTCTTTCTTTCTTTCTTTCTTTCTTTCTTTCTTTCTTTCTTTCTTTCTTTCTTTCTTTCTTTCTTTCTTTCTTTCTTTCTTTCTTTCTTTCTTTCTTTCTTTCTTTCTTTCTTGTACCTGGGGCACAGGTATTGGAGGTGTGCAGTAACACTGTGGCCTTATTTTTTCTGTGCTCTCAGTAGGTTCCCACTCTGGTTGCGTGCTCACTGCTGGGATTCCTGACAACACTCTAGCTGGGAGAGACACTATCAGGAACGTGTTCTGACTCGTTTACAGTAGAGGATGGGAAACTGGGAGCAAAGCTGAGAGACAGAGAGAGAGAGAGAGAGAGAGAGAGAGAGAGAGAGAGACCAGGAGAGGTAGAGAGGTACATTGTAGGCTATAAATGGAAAGAGAGAGAGAACAGTAGGATTGTTTTGTGTCAGGTCATACATGCATTATTTGAATAAAACGTGAAAAATCTAAAATAGTGGAATTTTTTGTTGCTGTGTCACTGAATGCTTTTGCCTGGATGAACTCTTTTTGTATATATCTGCGGGTGCTAGAGCAGTGTGTGGGGGAGAGATCAGACAGGGGTCAGCTTTACAGATCAGCTGAGGTGTGGATTCTGCAATCTGCTCTCCTGCTGCCCTGAGACTCGGTAAGAGAGGTGGAAAGGGACAGGGCCACAAGGTGCATGTGAGCTGAGAAGGCTTGATCATTGTGGTTTCTCCAAGCACCAGCTTCAGGGCCTGGAAGACATTGAAAGATCTGAAAGATCCAGGCAGGGAACAGTTAATTGCTTGACAGCGATGGGAAATGCCTCCCTTTGCTCCCTCCCTCCCTCCCTTTCTTCCCCTCCCCTTCTCTCTCTCTTTCCCTCTCTCTCTTTTCTACTGTCTTCCCCTCTCTACTTGTGATGTGAGAGAGTGAGTGTATATAGGAGCCCAAACGCTCTGACAAGTTCAGAGTTTCAAGTGCGCCAGTCACACTCCCCATAGGAATATTTGTATTTCCTTTCCATTGTGGATTTACATTTTTCTCTCTTATTTTGGTACTGACACAATGTCAGAAGGTAAGAAGAAGGAACGGCTTGGGAAAAAAAAGGGAGGAAAGAAAGGACGAAAGGAGAGCAAAGATCCTTCACAAGGTAAATAGAAAACATACACAAGGTATATGTGCCTGTGGCAGAAGGGGGTTCTGGGGTGTGAGACATGTGAAAGTATCTCTTCCCTTGTCTTGTCAAAGCTTGCTGCATATGCTTGTCACACAGGTGGACATCTTAAAGCAGTCAACGTGTAGCAGCATATCTAGTCTTTGTGGCATAAATGTGCAATTGTTGTATTAAGTTTGGCGTGGTTGATAAACTCCTACTCCTGTTTTCCTATGTCACGAGTGTTGGCGGCTTTTCCCAGCACTCTCACCTACACCACTCACCTGGTTTCAGCATTTTGTCGCCTAATGAGTTGCATTGTTACCGAGATTCAGCCAAATTGTGGGCTGCCTCTCATAGACTTTCGTCCCTCAAGTACTTGTAAAGGGCTTGTCCTTATTTCTCCAATGGTGCTGACTCTCTGCATTTCTGAAAGTGGCTGCCACACATTTTCTCCATTAGATTGCACTTCAGGGAGATGGTTGTTGCTGTGAAACCTTTCAAACATCATGGCTTAGATTTTCTTGAATGGGGGCTGAAGAGTTTGAGCTTCTTCTCTTTCACTCTGCACTGCTGCAAGTCACGGCTTGTCACTGCAGTCTGACCCTGAGGTCGAGGAGGGAGACTCAGTAGGAGAGAGGCAAATCCCTTATTGCCTGGTCACATACCCCACTATGCTAGTTTATGATGGGATGATTCACACTTCTCATAGAAGACTCCCGTCTTTCCCCTGTTCCTAGAAACATTATGCCCATTCAAAGTGGCACATGCCTTAGAGTTTTTAGTCAAGTGTATTGAGTGCAATTCAGAAAAAGTGTTTGTTTAAAAGGTTTCACTTTATTTTGATGGTCCCTTTAACACATTATGTTGACTATAAGTAATGTTGCACACATGTCTACTAACTCTCATTAGAGTGTTAGTCGAGTATTAGTAGAATGGTAGGGTTGGGTTTAGAATAAGTTGACATGTAGTTGCAAAGTCACTTATAGTCAGTAGAATGTCTTTTGGAGGAGCATCACAATAAAGAGTTAGCAGATATTAAGCAGACAGTCTACTAATAGTCTAATGAGAGTTAGTTGACATGTAGTTCCAAAGTTACTTATTGTCATCAGAATGTTCAAAAGGGACCATCAAAATTAAGGGTTACTGTTTAAAACACTGTGACAGAAGTCACCCATTCATGTCTAAATTTAAGTTCATTATAATTTACTCTAAACCTCAAAATTCTGACATAATTTTCATACCTTGAAACACATACTGTACTATTTAGCAGGGCAGTACAACAGGAGGTATTAGATATGGTCAAAGCTGATATTTCCCATCTAACCAATGTGCATTCACTTTGACTGTCAGTTTAATTTGAATTTTGTTTAGTATATTAAAAAATAGATTGTATATTAGGCTCGGATTTGAACCTGGGTTCTCTTGTATGCTAATCAAAAGCTATCCCACTAGAATAGTGCATCTCATACTCACAAGAACAACTACTAAGTGTTTGTCACATTGAGGTGAGGAGCTGCTACAGTCCAAATGGCAGGTCCCTTCCGAGTTATTTTGAGTGCTTGGTAGAATCACCTTGATATTATACTCTTCAATTACATTAGTGGGTGAGGACAAGGAGCCCCCCCCCCCCCCCCCCCCCCTTCATTTACAGACATGTAAAAGTCTTTCAGTGTCTGATCCCTTCATGATGGAGTTCTGTACCCTGTGTGCCCCGAGGCTCGATTTGAGGGGAAATCTGAAAGAGAGAGTATTGTGTTTCCCAGCTTTTATGTGGCCCTAATTTCTGACGTTTGACACGCTTGACCTCCCAATACCAATACAGGTGTAATTTAACAGTGTGCTTGTGGTTGTGTAAGACATAACATTGTATAGATGGTGTTTTTTTCCCCTCTCCTGTCTATGGTCATAGATATACGTCAAAGTGTGTGTCATGTGGTAGAGAAGAACAGTGTCTTAGAGCGATACTAATCACCTGTGCTGTGTCTACGGAAACGAAGCACAGCTGTGAATAAAAAAAAAAGAGTGCCCAGGAGAAGTGTTATACTGTGCCTCCTGAGAGAAAAGACATTGATGTTAACCCTGTGTAGTTGTGTCTTTCTGGTTTGTTTTACTCTACACCTTCTTGCAAAATTTATCCGGGTCCTGATTTAGCAGGTCTGAATTTGAAATGTCAGGGGATTCATGACTGACTTAACTTAACTAACTGTACTTAACAAACTACTGAATCAGAAAATACGCAGTTGATAATTCTGAGAAATGGCGTGCTTTCCTCTGTGATCTATTTTAAAAACAAAACAAGCAAAAGGATTTTAAACTATATACACATTTTTAAAATGATTGATTGTGTTAACATGTGGCTATATTTGGCATACGCACTACGAAACTGATTGCCAAGACCACACATGCATATGGCTTTCTGTCATTGTGTCTAACTGAATCGTTTCTCTCCGAGTGATAAACCACATTTTAGTTTATGCACAAGAATATCTGGAAATTGTTCACTGTTCCTGGATATGTTGATATAGATATTCTGCTCAGTTTTGTACTCTACATATTGGTTGGGTTTTATTTAGTCTATTGAATAACTGTGGCTAGATAGGAACTGCTGAGACTTGAATGTTCACATTTGCCTCTCAGATTTTGATGGTCTCTTTAGATTTTATGTGATAATTTTCAAGCTGTACTTATCTTTTTTATATTAATAAGTATTTGAATAAGGAAGAGAAAACTATTAAGGGGGTTTTATGTGATGGATATGATATTTACATATCATACCTATTTTGGATATTATAGCAGTATGTGGAATCTGTTTGGTTTTATCTGATTGGCAATACGCGAGTGGCGCATTGGCCGTGCCTCTTCATGACGGTTGAATCACTCAGTCGTGAGAGATAGCACGGCATCTCCTCAGGCTATAGATATTTACTGTTCCTCTAAAACAGGCTTTGCCTTCAGTAAAAATGCATATCTGTGAATTGTGTGTGGGTGAGACTGAGAGGTGAAACATGCTATTTTTTCAAAAGGTATATCCCCATGTGAAGAAATATATTGGAGTTAGGAGGGTATATCCTCATGACAGAAAGTTTTGCATTTGTTGGTACCATTTTTTGCATTCAGAAGTGTTTCCATTTCCAGAATGGACGAGGAAGTGTTTCAGGATCATGTTTGGCACAAGAGGAATAGGCTACCTTCTTTAACTAAGTTGTAAAGTAAGCCTTCTGTCAAAATATTTCAGATTTTTTTAAATTATTTTTTTAAAATCTTATGTTTGGCAAATGAGGGGCGAATTTATGAAATTATTTCATCCTTTTTTTGTGTGGTATTTCAGTCCAAAAACAACTAACCACATGAACTCGAATAATTCACATAATTCAATTAAGTAGGAGTTTTTTTTTAGGAGAAACATGGCATTTTTTTTTTGTTGCCTTAACTCTCTATATAAAGCACTGTTTGATTGGTGCAATAAATGTCACACTATTACCAACCACAGAAAACATACAATAAATGACATTTTATTATATTGTTTATATTTTCGGTTGATTTTTTTTCGTAGCGATGGAGAAGAACATTATATACAGTATATACAGTATTTCAAAGCACATATTCAATGTTGATCACAGTGGTGGATGAATGCTGTACAGTCCCAATAAAGTATGCCAGATTGAGGTAGTGTGCTGCATCATCTACAGCCAGTACTCAGACCTCATATCATGCAGTATATGTTCAACACAACATTTTTGCATAAAATATTTACATAGGATTGAATTAGGTACTCAAACAACTGACAGTTCCTTCTTAGTCAATTCCCCCCAGAATATTTATTCAGTATGCTAGCATTTTAATTTTGCATTGTTACATTAAAGAAAAGTAAGCAGCCAAATTCCATCGCACAAGCACATTTGCATTTTTGTCCCGTTGTGAAATATTTCTTGATGAACCAGGTTTTATGTGGCTACTTGCCATACCAAGCATATGTTTGCTTAATTGCAGCTGAGGTTGCAACCGTATTTCAAATGTTGTTTCATTTACTCACTTTGCCTAAAAACTTAGAAAGAGAAAACTGTACACTTGATTATAGAAAAATAAAAATGTACAATTTACAAAAATGTGAAAGTTTAGATCTCACAATTCTGAAAAAAGTCTTTCCTCAGAATTGGACTTTATAACTCGTAATTACGTGTATAGGCTATCTCACAATTCTGACAAAAGAAGTCAGAACTGCAAGATATAAACTCGCAATTGTGAGAAAAAGTCAGAATCGCAAGTTTATACCTCACAATTCTGATATTATAACTCGCAATTGCGAGTTTGTGTCTTTCAATTGTGAGAATAAAGTCAGAATTGTGAGATAAAGAGTTGCATTTATCTTTTAGGCCTATTTTTTTTTTCGTGGCAGTAACAAGTTTCCATAGAATTCATTTGAAATGGAATTGTTATTTTACAAAAATCAAATCAATTGCAATAAAGAGAAGTCTTATTAAACCTGCTGCAGCAGGACCCTAAAATAATGCTAAAATAAAGTCCCAGTTAAGCAGGGTTGCCATGTCTGTGCAACAAAAGTAACCCAATGGCCAGTTAAAAGTAGCCCACAAATAACCCAATGAAGTTTTCTCTATCAGCCAGCTGAATTCTTCACTGGATTTGTACGTCTGGGGGTCGTTTTTGGGGTGTTGGAGCACTGAAATCGTGCTTACAGGGGTGGAAATCAGCTCCTCCCCCTTTAAAAAAAAAAGACAATAATGTTTAGTTTATATCACAGCTCGCCCAGAGCCGCTGAGATGAACTCAGTAAAGCCCACTAATCTCTAACCGTTTCTCCTCCTGATATCCTCCCTTATTGCTTTAAAATATATAATTCTGTGCAGAATTCAAATGTGTCCAATTCGTTTTTGTGGTCTGTGCCAACTCACGCATATGATCCGCTCTCTAATATTGTATCTCCTGCCCAGAGCAGACTGTGTGCGCGTTGCGGCGGTTCGGGTGACACTAACGTGAAACCAGACTTCATTTGCTCCAATGGAAAGCATATTTACACTGTCTGAATCATTCCCTATCCCCTATATAGTGCACTATGTGCCATTCACCATGTAGAAAAAATTGATTTGACGATTTTAGCCTAAGCTTCAGCGTCCATTTATAATGTAGGGGGCTGGACGCTTCTGATTCTAGAGAGCATTTGATTGGAGAGAAAATCTGATGATTTTTTGAATGCTTATATCTTCTAGATATGAATGTTGTCATTGTTTTGGAGCACACTTGTTTATAGATAACAGTAAGGCTAACATAACATATTCCTACTAAAAACCGAAAAACGTCAATTGTGATTTCATGGCGACTTGGCAAAAATCCAGTGAATTATTTTGTGTTGTCACTCTCAACAGGAACACAACAGCCATAGACACAAACTGAGATCTTCAAGAACACACACATGTCACACACCCATGTGTAAAACATACACCTCCAGCACGATTCTGCACCTCTGACAGCTATTGCGTTAGGAATTTTCTTGGAATACTTAAACTATGTATCCAAACAAGATATGTGTCATAACACGAAAGTGAAAATAAACATTCGGTTCCTTGGAAACAGCGGGAAGGTGAAAGAACTGCGATTTGTGCCATGACTAGATAGCAAAAATTGTATGGTTATACCTTTTTTTTTTTCATAATCCTTCCCGTTCTCCTGACTGCAGAATGATTCCGGCAGCTTAAACTGAGCTTTGGCACTGTCCCTCAGGTTATGCATTTCCAAGCCATTTCTGAATTACAGACAGGACCACTGAGACCGTGTCATGTGTCTAGTAAAAGTGTGACAGTTGTGTTAAAGCTCTGATGAAATACGCTACCTGAGGGGTGGTATGGAGAAATAATCGACATGCTCAAGAAGTGCAAACAAACATTCCCGCCACAGTAGCAGAAGCCGCATTGCTGTTAAATGAGCAATAAACTCTAAGAAAAATTATTTATTATTTAGTCTGTGTAGTGCTTTATTCTTTCTTAAATTGAGAAATGATTATGCGTGATATATCTCGTGCACATGTGGCATTAGTTATGACTTGCCATTTAAGTGTGATTTGACAGTTTTCAGCGCCTAGTTTAATAAACCACATACTTCTGTTTGATCTTCTTTATGAGTTTGAATAGTCTAGAATGACTCTGTCATGGAGTATGACTACATAAAGCTCTGAGTATTACTCTGGAGTCGGGAAAACATGGAACGTACAAATCAGACGCCCCACCCTTCTTATCTGAACACGGGCAAGTATCACCCTGCATGTACAAAAGCAACTCGGAACAAGATGCCTCATGTTAGTCATTCTCCATAGAACCCTCAAATACATGTCATATCCTTAAACACGACCTTCTTGATCGCCAATTCAACCCCAATGCACCCTACTTAGCCAGAATGCGTCTGTCGCTCACACTTAAAAAGTCTCAGTGACAGATGTTGGGCAGCATGTAATGCAAGACACACACTTATTCGGCATACATTCATCATTGGATGTGTTGCACAACACAGTCACTCCAAAGGCATGCTGAGTAATGATGCAGGTTCCCTGAGTTTGGGGTGAGAAAAAGATACAATTTAACAATGAAAAAAAGAAAAGAACAGACCGTTGCTTACTCATCCAGCTTCGCGATGGATGATAAAATCAGTTTGGGTCACATAATGGCTCAGATAGCAACAGTTTCAGGTTGTTTTTCACGTGACTTTTTGTTGGGTATCATAAAATCTAATTCCTACGAAGTTTTTTTCTGAGCCAGTGTTGATGTTTGTTTCTTTATTAAACATCTTAAACTTTTCTGTTTAATTAAATGAAAACTGTGCTTATTGCATTCAAGCGGTTTCAGGCGATTAAATCAGTATGGCTTTCAGCACAACTATACAGGGAGATTACAGTGGGTTTAAATATTTGTCTAAAGAATTGCGTTGCTGGTGCACTGTATCTCATCGGTCTATTGGCCTCTAATGGGTAACCACAGCAGTGAGCATTAAATGGTGTGGAGCAGAACTACATCGGACACTTGGTGGTTTTTCTGAGAGAAAGCACATCACTAGAGGCTGTCATGGGAAACATGAGACGTTATTCGACTGACAGTACAATCCAAACATTGTGCCAGAGACTGTCATGTTACTTTGAGGTACACAACATCACAACAGACTGCACCGTTCAGACATGAAAGCAGACGTTTGGATAAAACATCTGCCTTTACTGGGACAGGGAATTGGGACAGTTGTTCCAAAGTTAGGATGACTGGTGATTATTTTAGAAACCTCTGTCAAGATTGTAATCGATGTTAATGCTTGTGTTTTCTCATCTGTTTATTTTGTAATGCTTACCATCTTTTGCAATAATAGCTGAAGACTTTAGGCATTGGTCGTGGGCGTTGTCAAGTAATGAAGAGGCAGTCATTGTAAAAGTGTATATGCCTATTTGGATTCACTTTGAGGAAGCCCAGTGAGATACACAGACTCATGCCCTAGCCTTGGGGCAGCATGCACCCTTCTCTCATCCAGGACAGTAGGGTACAGCCAAAGAGCATCGCCCAGTTCTGCCCTTCGGTTGTGGAACCACAACTCTTTGAAGCCGCATGATTGCTGTCTGAGACTGCATTAATCCCATAATGCATTTCCGGAGTGACTATGCATGGCAGCGTCTGGGCATGTGGCGGCCCACATGTAGCAACTTCATCTCCTCTCAGTGCTGTTGTCCTCCGTTTCGTTGGTGTTTTGACTGAGATTGAGTGTCTCTTTAGGATTTATGAAGGAGCTGTCAACAGTGGCTTGTTGCATAATTTCAAAAGACGTGTAAAAGACAAGCTAAGTCTCTCAGCTTAATTCTAATTTCTTCTCAAACATTAGTGTTTCACATGCTTTTTTACACAAGATCAGCTTTTATTGAAGATCAATGACTTCTTGGTATTATGTCTGTGATTGGATGTATTTTGTTGATAAGATAAAGTCACCATATCATCATTTCTAGGGTGTCCTTCATATGAGGAAGGTAATCGTGAGTAAAATACTGTTGAGTAGCTATGCTAAAAACAAAGCTAACTTAAGCTACTTAATTATTTTTAATCCGAGCAATGTTTGGGCACAAAACAATGCATGATCAAACTGATAAACAGCTGTAAACTAGAATACACACTATTTGTATGTAACTAAGTTGAAAACATAGAAATTAAAGTTGAGTTAGTAGTGTCACTAACATAGTTAGCTACTCACCAAAACTTTAATCACATTGTTGTTGTTTTAGCATGTTCACATATGTTGTCAAGTTTATGACAGCGAAAGGCAGCTCAAAGTGCGTGGTTGTGAGTGTTGTAATTGTGCTGCATTGATCCCTGAGAGCCGAGAGAGCTCAGCGCTGGACTGCCTCACACTGCCAGTGTCTCTGGTGACATCATCTGGCCAGCTAAGAGACTTTTCTGGATTTTTCTCTCTCTGTGTCCCTCCCTTTAATTTCTGCTCCATCAACTGCATCAACCCCATTGGTGTTATAAATAAGAAAGTACTGTAACACAATATTCTTTCTTTCTATTGTTCAGCTGTTGCTCCTACACTGAAGCATATGAATCCTGTGTTGGTGGACGAAGGAAGCAGGCTGATTGTGAAGTGTGAGGCCTCCGGAAACCCCACCCCGGAGTATAAGTGGTACAAAGATGGCGCTGAACTGAAGAGGAGCAAAGAGATCAGAATAAGGAACGGCAAGTGAGTCAGCATGTCCACTAGCCCACACCAGCAGAAGCCAACCTCCAGTTCTAGACGTATATCAGAAGTTCTCAGACTGGATTGTGACCTTTTCATGATGAGACAAGAGCTTACTTTGGGCAGTGTATTAGAAACGGCCTGTGCTCTTGCAATTTAAGTGAAGTGTTTGAGCATGCATGTCTATTATATTGTTAATATCACAATTAAATAAATGGTTCACAAGAAAGGAAATCTCTGCTGAAAACAACATTGTTAGTTTAAAATTATCTTAGCTAGTTTAAGTTGGTTGTGTCTCATCTTATGGGCAAGCTAGTCTCCAAACCTGAGGATCCAAAACCTCTCTTAAACCTGGAAGACTGTTTTTTTTTTCCCAGCAGGGATTTCTTTCTTTATTATTATTTAATTACTTAAGCTCACGTCATTCCAAAATGATATAATGGCACAGCAAATTTCACAAATAAAAATAAATCATAATGATAAAAAAATATTATAATAATAATACATTCATATAATTTATTTAACCAAAAAAGTAGACAATTTTCAAATTTGTAATTAAAAAATATATATTCATAGTGACTGAAGTAATCTTTGAAGTAACATCCACCAAAGCTTCAAGGCTGCATTCTGGAACACAATATTTTTAGTGAATAGTGACTTCAATGTTTGTCTGTCCTCATACAATGCTTTTGTATAACTTCTAAAGACATGGATAATATCACACAATTAATATGGAGTAAACATTTATGATCCTTTATGGTGCTTTTTGTCCCAATCCTTGTTGTTCTTCCAATCCAATTTTGTGCCCTATCTTTTTCCTGGAGATTTATCTGCCTGTAGAGTCCAGGGCTGAATTCGAAATCACCCCCTATACCCTCAATTAGGGCGTTATTTGAGGGGACAGCCATTTGTAGTGGTGTCCGAAACCATAGTGGACGTTATTGAGTGCACTTATTCAATCCCCCATTGCACTGCAATAATGAGTGTACAAACGATGTACGCTCAACGGCTGTCCGAATTCACTCACTCCTTGTCATTCACTCCTTCAAGTGAACTGTATTAGTGGACTAACGTAGGGAATAGTGAATGAGGGTTTAGGGGGCGATTTCGGATTCAGCCCAGATCTAACCCTGATCAAACACATCTGTCTGTAATTATCAAGTGCTCCTGAGGATCTTAATTAGCTGCTTCAGTTGTGTTTGATCAGGGTTGGAGCTGAACTTTGCAGGAAGGTAGATCTCCTGGAACAGAATTGGGCAGCTCTGTTATACAATATGAATATGATAGAGTTGTGCGAAGATTCTTCAAAAATACCTACTTTTTGGGTTCAATAAAAAATATGAAGGTTTGGAATGAAATGAAAGTGAGTAAACTATTTCAGAGAGATCTAGGCACAGTATGTAATTGGCTTGAAATGATCTACAGAACAGACATCAGAAATAAATGATTAATGGGTAAAGGAGATTTTTGTTTAACTTCATTGATTCATTGCTCACATTTTCACACACAAAAAAAGAACCACCTGTGGCTGTGCTACACCAATGTGAAGCTCCCTTATAACAAACCAGAACACTGGGATTCCCAGAGTGTCATATCATGGCTCTCTTCTATCTCTGTTTATAGAACTTAATTTATACTGAGTTTTTTTCTGGAGAGTTTCTCCCTCTTCCATATGTATAGTGGAATCCTTGACTCTTTCCTTTTTGTCTTCTTCTTGAAGGAAAAACTCCAAAGTTCAGATCGGCAGTGCAAAGCTGGAGGATTCTGGGAATTACACATGTGTAGCGGAGAATACTCTGGGGAAGGAAAACGGCACCAGTACAGTGCACGTACAAAGCAGTAAGTACAAACTTTTGTCTAAAGTAGTGGATCAGCATGGTGTACAACAGAGAAGAAGACAAGAGTGTGTCTTTGCTGATGGACTGCCGTCATTTTTGGTGAATGCCAAATATATATTCCTGATAATGTGTCGTGATGAGAGATGAAGACGTGTACGTGAAGATCACAACATGGGCAGAATCCTCAAAAAAAGAAGAAGGTGTGTTTGTATGTTTACGTCAGGCTTTTGCGCATATCTGTAAGTGCATAGTTGGCTGCTTCCAAGATGAGATTACTCGTGGTATCTCACCCCTGATAGAAAATCTAGTTTAAGGTGGTCTAGCTTAATCTGGGTTTTGGGACATGGTAACTAGTTTCTAGCTGGCCTATAAAATGTTTTTTAGCTGGTCGAGCACCCACAGTCAAAACCCTCCTCAAGACAATCCTCAAAAAGTAAAGAGAAAAAGAGAGTGCTACATAGATCAACAACCTGAATGAGGCCACCATCAGTGAAGCGCTCAAGTGCCCAGGAGAGAAACATAAATCTAGCAGCTTAGGAAATACCTTCACCTGATTGTGCGATACACTGTTTTCCCAGCCTCCTACATTCTGACGGTGCAGAAAAGGGTGATTCTAGGATTTCTGTCTCAAGAGAGGTCATGCTCCACCTGAGCAGGGGCTGATGTAAGGAATATTCCTTGCCTTAAGTGCAAGAGGTCACAAGTTCAACTCATGCTCAACTGAACATTTTAATACAAACGTTAAAACTACATTTAATTGTCGGTAGATGCATATCTACTGCATGAAACACTTTTTTTGCCTCAGAGTAAACAATAAAAAAGATAATTCTGGTAATAAACAAGATATAATGTCACATTTACGAGAAAGAAAGTTGAGAAAGAATTTATGAGAAACAAAGTCAGAATTGTGAGACAAAAATTGTCATAGTGAGATATAATGCTGAATGGCGAGACATGAAGCCACATTATGAGATATAAAATTGCTATTGCAAGAAATAAAGTTGCTGTTGCCAGGTTTAATGTCGCAATTATGGGTAACGCTTTACAATAAGGTCGCATTAGTTAATGTTAGTTAATGCATTAAAGGTGCAGTTTTTGGTGAGCTATTTTTGGTAAGCGCTGTTGATATTTGAAATTACCAAGACAAACATGCCAGGATCACACCTCTATCTTGATGCCTCCACCCCCACATTCACGTACACGCTATGCAACACAGCCAATGACTATGGCGGAATTTTCCTGTTGTTCGAGGATGTGATGTCATCAGTAAGTGAAAGCAATATGTGTTTCTACGATAATTCTGGTTGAATGTCTAATTGTTATTTAGCTCCTCTACTCATTCCTTACAGCTCCCTACATAACCCGATAGTCCAAGTAACTAACATATAAAAAATGTGACCAGATTAATGGGTTGTAGCGATCACTAAAAGGGGAACCAAAAGCAAAAACATATATTAGGAATGTTATCTCACTTTTCGGACATACTTTGTGAGCCAATGCTTGAAACAGGCGGTGGAGGAGGTTTAAACGTTCCAGGCTTATAATAATAATAACAATGCAAATAAAAGCAAACAAGTGAAGCGACACACAAGTATATATTTAAGCAAAAGACAGCATCTCTTAGTTCAGTGAAACAGCAAAACCAGCGTTACTCACGCATCAAGAAGAAATAAAGCAGCCTCTGTGTCCACTTTCAGGCCTTCCCGCAACTTAAGGTCTCTCCAGCGCTGGAAAGCTTCTCCGATATTAATGTGGGTCCTACCTCTTGTCTGATTTTAACCCTGCTTTTTAAAGTTATATTTCCCTGGCCTTTTCCCTTTTTGTATATTATCTGCCATCTCTCTCGTTCTATTGTCTTTCTGCTAATGTCTGTCTTGTGCACTGAGCTCTCTCTCCTCCCCCATCATGAGTGTATGGGGTTAATCCTTACAGCTGATTGGCTACAAGTGTGTTTTGGTGCTCAGTCCGATCCATTTTTAACAGTGTTTTTTAAAAATCACTTACTGCACCTTTAACAACTAACAATGACAGTATATTTGTTAAGCTGCGTTCACACTACCAGCAACTTCAGTTTTCTTGGCACTAAAAACATTTTTTGTTTGAGGGAAAAGACTAAATATAAATGGAATCAGTACATAAAATGCTTAATATTAAAGATGAACAAGAAACAGCGAGTGCTCTTTGCCTTCATGGCTATTTATCTGCATTGAAAATGTAATGGCAAAAAGTGTCCCAATCAACCTTAATTCACCCAAAGAAAGATGTTGACCATGAAAATGAACTTCTCCTCCATCTTGCCTCGACACTCCATTACAGGATGTAGTTGATGGATCACGTGTGCTCCACTGACTTCACTCCTACTGAACTTCTTTTGCATAAAGTTAAACATATCTTGACGCTGGATACTCCTACATCACTGTCGCTTGAGTCGCCGGAAATCAATAGCTCTCTATTGAATTGAATGGGATCATATCGCTTTGTCGCTTTGTCGCTGGCAGTGTGAATGCAGCTTTACAGTATTATAAATTTTTCTTAACATTAGTTAAATCAAGCTTTTAATGTTGTTTATATGTCTATGTGGTGTTTTTAATATGCTTTAAGACAAACCATGTGCAAATTCATATGTCAACAGTACACCATTGCTGAGTGTTTTCTCCTTAAAACTGCAGGGAACCAAAGACAGTCTCAATAATTGAAATCGCTGGTGTTTCGGACTCGCGGTGTTTCCACTCGCAGGAAAGCTGCCGACGGTGATATTTGCTGATACTGCTTTCGGGACAGGGAGATGAAGGCCGAGGCGGGAGATAGTCGGTTCAGCCCTATTCACCAGTAACAGCGGATTATCAGTGAATCCCAGTTGTCTCCGACGAAAGTTTATAAAAATATCCCGTGTAAAATGATCACTACAGAGGCAGGTGTTGGCGGTGATCCTCAGCTCTCCATCAAGGTTGGCTCTTCACAAAATTAATCCACCTCTTCTTGATGTGATCGTTTTTAGGAATTTTAAATAAAGACACCGATCTGTTTTGTACATGATCGCATCCAGGTAGTACGCATTTCCGTGTCGAAGGCATAGCTAGCTAGCAAACTGTAGGTTGTAGTAACTAATAGTACGGACAGTAACTCGCGATTGAGTGGCGAACTGATGCGAATGTGCTCATCAAGTCATCAAGTAGGGGCGTGTTCACGAGCTCATGGGCTCCAGTGCGTCATCGAGCCCCGTTTTAGCCCCGCCCAAAAAATCCGGAAAATAGCAATGGTGAAAAACTGTTTAACGGTCTAACTCCAAAATTCAGTACTTCACAGTTCACAGTTTTTGTAATGTGTTTTAGCAATACATTTCTAACATTTATAATGGGTTTAGAATTTTTTTTTTTAGAATTGCCTTTACAGGGACTTTAAGTGATAAAATTATTGACTTCAGGGGAACTTTAGTAAAAATACAACTGTTCATTGTTAGTTCATGTCATCTAAAGTCCATTAAACAATATTAAAGGTACAATATGTACGAATTTTGTAATAAAATATCCAAAAATCACTTGCACAGTGCGATATATTTCCTGCAGTTGTGTACTTACAATATTCCAAAAGTCTCCAAAGATTTTTTATTTCAGAGAAATTCCAATTTTAAATAAGTGGCCGTCCCGGAAAAAAAATTTCGCCTGTCAATGACGCAATATCCGCGCTATCCTCGGTTTCCGTTCATACTGCCATAGCCATGACGAAACCATTGCGACAGACGTGGACAACTGCGTAGTGTGTAACGTTTAGCGGCACGCAGTTCTTGTTTCTTTCAAACATAGACCATGGCAAGCAGACTTTGGGACAAACAAGGAGAAATAAAATGAGGATCAATATCAGCGTGGCTTTTTTGAGATGCCGAGATCCACGTCCGCGATTAACTTGGACTTGACAGAGCTTCACGAGTCACGACTTGACAGCTTTATTAGACAGGTGAGCAAATGTACATAAAACAAATCAATGTTATATAACGTTAGCTCAACATGATGAAATGTTAGATCATGGTCAGTATGTTATTCTAATGTTGATCTAGCTTGCTAGTTTTGTAACGTTATAGCAAACCAACTAACACGTATAACATTATAACTTTCAACACACATTTAAATGCCGTTTAGTGTGATAGTGTAACGTCAGACCAAGTGAAACAGCGCTGCGTTACCTCACAAGTTTAATTCGTCTAATAAACTGACCTGTGTGAGCAGGGACGTACTGGGACTGAAATTCAGCCCGGGACTTTAAGATGGAGAGGCCTTTTACGCGAGTGCCCTTGGTGCACGAGCAGAAGGATTTTTTGCACTTATTTTAATTCTAATAGTGTTTTAAGAGAATCAGATTACACTGATGACACTTGCCTCTTCAGGTTGTATAAGCAAGTCACCACTGCACTGAACACAACCAGGTCAGCAAACACATAAGTCACAGTATACTGCTAACTACCAGCATGTCATGTGTACAGTCAGTCGGAGTGATAAAATAGTTACAAATACAAAAAAATACCCACTCAGATACTCAAAAACTACAATGCAGTCCCATAAAATAGAGATTTGTGTGTGTGTGTGTGTGTGTGTGTGTGTCCTCACTTTCAACTCTCCCTGGCTCAGCTTCCCCTGTCCTGGACCCTGAATCTGCTTACTGATTGTACAGCTGAGAAGAACATCAGTAATAAATATGACTAAGAATAAAACATTTTCTACCTATGCATAATATGATTGCCTAGTACCCAGCCCTGCACTCTGCCCCTGTACCTGTCATTGTTTTTGTACTGGTTCCATTCTCCTCATCCTCCTGCTCTTCTTTCTCTTGCTGCTTTCCTTCCTCCCCCTTCTCTCCCTCCTCATCAATATGACTGCAGGGGTCATCATCAACCTGTCCCTCTCCAACACTGACCTTAACAGCTAATATACATACAGACATACAGATTCCTTGCTTATAGAAGAATGTTGTCTGTGTGTGACGACAAACTGCAAACTGCTGTTTATAATATATAATATATCTATAAATATATATATGTAAGGGATAATGTATAGCGAGACCGCGGCGGTTGTTATAGCGTTTGTATTCGCTATAGCAACCGCCTCACTATACATTATCCCGCTTATTACATGGCTACCTACCAATAAATCAATAATTTCACACAAAATATTGATTTAAAAAGGAGTTTGATTTAAAAACGATTGTATTGTTTCCACTAAAGAAAATAGTCCGTTCCATCTCTGAACTGCGTCCATGGCAACGCTCTGTTTTTCATGGCAACGGTGTGTTATACTTAGCAGCGGTCTGTTATCAAGAAATAACAGACCGCATTCTACATTGGAATTCTACCAAGCCATGTAATAAATGCCTATATTTAAATGCAAATATAAACAATTTCAGTGTATAATAAATCACTAATATATCCCTAATCGTGCACCTGTCCTGTCCATGCTGCTGGGTCCTTCCTCATCTGCACCTCCGGCTGCCACAGCACTCTTTTCACTACGGAAAAGGTCTGTTAATTTGGCGTATTTAGCTGCCTCTTGTGCCAAAAATCTTTTCTTTTTAATTCTTATTTTTTCGGGCCCACCCATTCTTTCTCTTCTTTTCGCCATTTTGGTACTTTCCTGTTATCTGGACCCCACCATATACCATTTCGGAACTATAGTCATCCCTGATTGGTCTTAACCCTAGTGACGGGTAGGTTTAGGGGCGGGGTTAGGGGTAGGCCATCGTGGGGTCCGGATAACAGGAAAGTACCGCCATTTTTACCGTCCGTCTCTGTTGCATTGCATTCACACAAACCTGCCAAACATGACCAAGTAAACTCCTTTGATCGGCGCCTAGTTTGAGCCAATCGGATGTCAGGAAAAACGAGGATCAGTCCAAGTTGGGAGGGGCCGCTCGTATCCCCCCTCAGATTGAAAGTATTGGTTTGGCCCGCTCTGAATCACACACACATACACACAGCGTTCTGCTGCAGCTGAGTGGCCGGTTAGGCCGGTTGCGTATCATTAAAAAAAAAAAAAAAAATGCTCTTTGACCACCGGCCGGTCTTCGGCCTGAAATGGACCGGCCGTTCGGGATTGTTCCCGGTATTCCCGATGGCCAATCCGCCCCTGTGTGTGAGTAATCCAGCACTTGCGGGTAGTTCGGTTGAATTAAATGTCCTTATTCCTTTATATCCGCGGGACTCGCGTGTGATATCTGTCTCTTTAGCAATCGTGACCTGCTTCATACCACTGTAATGTTAAAAAACATGAATGTTTGCACTCATCCATAAACATTATTAGATCCATCAGCTTGACAGCAAGTCCCATCATTCAGCTCATCACTGCGTCATCAACCTACGCCTTTGTTATTGTTGGAAACTGTGCCCTCTTGTGGTGAAAAAAACCTACATATTGTGCCTTTAACAGATCGAACTTTTGACTTTGATTATGTATTAGTAAATGTTGAAATTAACTTCAATTAATAAATGCTTTAAAAGTATTTTTCATTGTTAGTTCATGTTAACTAATGAAGTTATCTAATGTTAAAGGAGAACTCCGGCGCAAAATAAACCTTTGGTCTAATAAAACATTGGTACCTAGTCAACCGTTCTCTGAGATTTGTTTTCATGATAATCGAATGTAAAGAGTTTTATCTCTAAAAACTGTTTAGTGTATAACGCTAGTAATGGGGGCATATAATAAGTAAAAAGAAATCGCTAGTTTATACCACTAACAAGGCTCAAAATAGCCCCACACGAACACAGTAACATAATGAGGGTCCCTACATGCAAAACAAAGCATTGAGAACTTTGTAAGTGTACAGACCGTTTAATAAGAAGATAAAGATAAAGACAGTCCACTTCGTGTATACAGACAGGAGCCATCTTTGGAAAACAGTCTCGACTAATCAAACCACGAACGACGTGCTAAGTGAGCTGAACTGTATGAAGTTCAGTGAACTTCTGAACTGTATGAATGGCGTTCGTGGTTTGACTAGTCGAGACTGTTTTCCAAAGATGGCTCCTGTCTGTATACACGAAGTGGACTGTCTTTATCTTTATCTTCTTATTAAACGGTCTGTACACTTACAAAGTTCTCAATGCTTCGTTTTGTATGTAGGGACCCTCATTATGTTACTGTGTTCGTGTGGGGCTATTTTGAGCCTTGTTAGTGGTATAAACTAGCGATTTCTTTTTACTTATTATATGCCCCCATTACTAGCGTTATACGCTAAACAGTTTTTAGAGATAAAACTCTTTACATTCGATTATCATGAAAACAAATCTCAGATAACGGTTGACTAGGTACCAATGTTTTATTAGACCAAAGGTTAATTTTGCGCCGGAGTTCTCCTTTAACAAAGAAATCCTCACAATCGTCTCACAGTCGATTCACACTGACTTAATGGCCCTATTTTAACGATCTAAGCGCATAGTCTAAAGCGCACGGTGCAAGTGCACTTAGGGCGTGTCCGAATCCACTTTTGCTAGTTTAACGACAGGAAAAATTGTCTAAAACAGTTGTCCCTATTCTATTAATAATGGGTGTGAATAATGGGTGTGTTTTAGGCGTAAAGTGCAAAAAAAACAATCAGAATGTAATTTCCCATTCCCGTTAAAAACCAGCTGTGCTCACACCATAGCGGATTCACTATTTACATGGCGGAATTGGCAAGCACTGCGGAAAGACTATCTCCAGAGAGCAAATAGATCTGCTCGTGTGTAAAGTGCGCAAGCAGACCATCTACGGGACAAGCCGGATTCCACCATATCTTTATTTACACAATATCAATCTTTTTCATTGTAATCCTTTTATTTTTAATATTTGGCATGTTTGTCCCTGTGTGTGTAATAAGCAGAGTGTACAGAGTTGTGGACCCGCCTATAGGCGCACATTACTAACGCGCTCTTCAATTAAATTACAAAAATATATATTTTACAGTAGGGGTGGCATGGTTCACAAAACCCACGGTTCGGTTTGTATCACGGTTTTAGAGTCATGGTTTTCGGTTCTGTACGGTTCTTGTTGTTATTTTTTCTTTTAATCTTTAACACTCCAGAAATGTACTTCAGCATATGATATATAGCTTAATTATCCACAATTTAGGATACAGTATTAACAAAAATGTTATATCATGCAATCATGCACAAACTGAATTTGACTTGACTTTAAGCACATTATTGGGACCATCTCCGAGGAAAGCTAGGTGACGTTTTGATACAGCAAGGGAGAAGACATTGATGACATGCTTTTCGTTTATTTGGCAAAAAAAGTAGAATGTATATCACTATCTCTACAGGAACGTATGTGCATTTTTAGCACACAAAGATTAAAAATTAACTTGCATTTATCAAACTGCCAACTTAAGTGTAGCTCTTCCAAAAATATTATCTTTTAAAAGAAAAAGAGGAACTCTTAAACTCTTTTAAATAAGTAAAAATACATGAAACACAATAGGCTATAGCAATAGCAACGGCCATAATCACAAACATAAGTTCAACCTCAACACAAAAACAGTATCAACAATGCTTCTATTCCCTGAGAGTGAGGATACACTTTTTTTCACTTGAAATTAAAGTGCAGTATTTGGAAACATATGACTGGAGTTCTTATCTAAACTTAAAGTGCCACTGTAGCTGCTATATCTCATAACATGCAATCCAAAATGTTCCCACACACCGGACTTATACGACGCTGGCGCATCCTCCAACTCCGGTTAGCCTTCCTTATCTCTCCCACTTGCCACTTCTCCGCGTGACGTGTCCTGCAGCGCTCCATACTCCACTTTTACTGGCGTGTTCGACTTGAACCGGCGCTAGACAGAGCTATCGGTGAATGACATCAAAGTACCGCGAGAGTGATTGAAAAGCATACGGAGCCGTCGCGCTCGCGCCGATCGCTCTGTGCAGCGCCGGTTCAAGTCGAACAAGCCTCGTATATGTATGTCCACACACGTCTTATTTCACGCGAAAAGGAAACACACGTCTGAGGTCATATACGGACACGAGGCTACATTGCGCATGCGTCGAACCGTGAGACACACACACGCTCCGAACCGAGACAAGCGAACCGAACGGTTCGGATGTTTTTTCATGTACCGTGCCACCCCTATTTTACAGTATACAATATACAGTCTATTTTAGTTGCCTCAAAATAGCAACGCGCCAACAATGCGCCCGAACACACCTCATTTTCAGACCAGCACGCCCATAGGCACACAAATGGGTTCAAATGCATTTGATATTTAAACAGTGTGGCACAGGACGTGAAAATGATAACTGCGTCAGGCTGAAACTAGCAAAAAACACTTGTCGCGCCTGGCACTGCATTGCACCAGGTGTATGATAGGGCCCAATATCTGAAAGTCACAATTAATGTGTGGCAGAAACAGGCAATCAATGGCAATTTTTAAATTTTTGGTATTTGATTATTTATTTTCTAATTTCATTATGTTGCAATGCAGAATATTCGTAAAAGTGACAAAATGGAGAGCGCACGGCAAAATCTGGTCTGGCATCTTTTATGGTGCAGATTATGCGGAGTGCTTGTACTGTTTGCATGATACTCTGTTGAGGAGGACACAGGCTTTTCATTTATTCCAGTCGCTGACGAGATTGATTTCTTCCTGAGGTCATCGGTAGAGCGGCTACTGTTGGGAAAAGCTACGCCTTTGGCGGCCTGCGGCAGCTGTGCGCACCATCACTATCTGTGAATCTGCCTATGAAGAGGAACGAGAGATGGAGAGGTCGATTTAGGGAAAAGAAGCATTGGGTTGGGGAGGGGCTGTAAGGGAAAGAAAAAAGGGGGAAACAGAGCAAAGGAACACAAAGATAGAGGGAGACCAGAAAACAGAGCAATTAAGAGGAGAGCCAGATGCTTTGCAGAGGCAGCTTTTTCAAACCAATTGTATAATGCAGTTGTAGATCGCTGGCTCTATCCAGCCACTCAGCCAATCGTGTGCTGCCTCTCACTCCATCAGCCAATCAGATTGCAGGACTCCCAGGTGGATTTTTGTCACTGCTGCACTAGTGGTATGACACAGGAAATTAATCTCTCTTTTCATAAAGGCTGGTTTTCATCACACACCTCCCTTTTAAACAACTCCAGTAAACACACACATGCATATTTTGGCTCTTCCAGCAGGACGTTTAACAAGATAAGTGAGCTGAGTAATTGGACTCATTAATTATAGCTGATCTGGGCTGAAGTTTAATGCCGTTCAGGGGAGGTGAACCGAGGGTGTCCAGAGACCCTGTGACCTTGGGACTATAATTAATGAAGACAAACAACAGACTGTTTTAGAGCCGGGGGGAGGGAGGGGAGGGGGGGCGCGGGGCAGCTGCCTCCGAAACACTGCTGCTTCTGACTCATGATAGCTGTCTCTCAGTTCAACACCACAGCACTGTCACCCTTCACTGCCTTCTGCTCCCGTTTGTTTGTGTATGCGTCTTTGCTGAAGGTGACTCTGGTTTATCAAAGCATTGTGGTGTCACAGGTCACCGGACGGGTCAAGCGGGACATAAAAAGGTCAGAAGGTTACACGCTCCTCTCCTATGGACTAATACTTAGTGGGCAAACAATCAGCCCATGCAGACAGCAGTATTGGTGTTACAAATGTACTGCTGCACCAAAACATGCTCAAGCCCTCCACTGTTATCTAATTCCATAATAAAGAATAGCATGTAGACTAATGTTCATAAGCTCAACCTCTTCATTTCCTTCGCAGAATCACTAACAATCTGACCTTAAAATGGCTTTCACAACCCATTTTATTTGCATAATCGAATGTATTTAAGGAATAAAAAACATTTTTTCCAATGAGGAAAAAATGCAAGGTGGGATAATGGCTTAAATAACTACAATATTAGTAATATCAAGCATCATTATTGTTTTATGTTGTTGTTATTATAATTATTATATATATATATATAGGATATATATAATTATATATTATATATTGTCAAGTTACTTAATATGACAATATGACATTTTGGTGGTACTGCTTGTAAAATGTGTAGTATTGCGTTACAATAGTATTATTATTATTAATAATAATATTGCTGAATATTATTTTTATATAACTCATTAACAATATTTACAGTATACTAATAAGTTATAGTAATGCACTTTTGGGTGATACTGCTTGTAAAATGTGTAACATTGCAACAAGTGTTACAATAATAATGATAATAATAATAATAATAATATTGTTATATAATAATTATATATATCACTGATTCTTGAGAGTCGGGACAAAACACGTTTTAAAAAACTTTAAAAAAAAATACACACTATTTTAATTAGAGTTGTATGTTTCTGCAGAGAAAGGTCTTAGCTATTTAACCATGTAAAGGAACAGGTTCTAAATAAAAACAATTTTTTAACAAATAAACATGTTTCCCTTCAGAACTGGATTTGTGTCAACTCCGTCAGACACACTAAAAAGTATACCATTTTAATTCTTCCAATCCAACAAGAATCTAAAGTTCTGAAGTATATTGTAATAGTGTTTAGTTACTCTGATATGTAAAAAAAATATATATATATAAACTTAAATTGTGATTTCACACTATTCTGAAAACTCAGATTTCTAAATATTTGCTTTTTCAAACTTTGATTTTAATTTCAATATTGTAAAAACAAATTCCTTAAATAAATAAAACATAAGAAGATGTAGATCAGATGGTCCTTTATTACAAAAACAACATAAACTGAAGGAAGAACATTTTTTCCCCCAAAAAATTAACAAAAACAAAAACATACATCCAACGCTGTTGATGAAGATCTGACGGTGTTGATGAAAAACTGACGGTGTTGATGAAAAACTGACAGTGTTGATGAAGATCTGACGGTGTTGATGAAAAACTGACGGTGTTGATGAAGATCTGACGGTGTTGATGAAGATCTGACGGTGTTGATGAAAAACTGACGGTGTTGACAAAAATATGTGTGCATTGTGATTATTGAACAGATGTGCTCTTTAAACTACTACTAAAACTACTCCTTGTTATTAGAGTATTGAACTTACTGTAAAGCAAACTATAATAAACATATTGCACATACACCGTTTCCAACTATTATAAATTACACCGTGTCCAACTATCAAAAAAAAAAAAACAATGAGGGAAACCAGGGGCCCTCCTCCCCCTCTGTTTTCATCTACCTCCCCTATACCACTTCCTGCTCTCCTTTTTCTCATCCAGCTCCTCTCCTCTTCCTTTCCTCCTTTGTAAGTAGCCATTTACTTTAAAGTGGTGTGTGTGTGTGCGTATGTGTGTGTTTGGGTGTGTTGGATGTGTGATTGCCCTGCACTGCCTACTTGATACTGGGTGTAATCTAAAATTGACATTCCTAGACAACAATACTGCAACACATAATCTGTAGCTTAGAATCAGGTTCAATTAGCTTACTTAAGATTTCATTTTTGTCTAACCTGCTCTTATGCCTTAAGCAGCAGGCGTCGGTCATGCGTATGGTTAAATAATGTAATGCATGCTATGTATGTGCATTTATGTGTAAATAAAACCCTGAAATAACAGTTTAAACCTTCACTATATTCACAAATAATATTATATTCGCACATTAAGAGGTTATTGGTGGATTTGTCAACTCCGTCAGCTTACAGGTCAACTCCGTCAGACATAGAACCTGACGGAGTTGACGTCTGACGGAGTTGACGTAAGGGCATGTATTTTCCCGCCAAAACATGTATTGTACACTGCAGCTAGGTAGTTTTTCCTCAGTTGCTAGCTGTCCCTATAACCTCACTAAAATGCTTAAATTCAATCCACTATGGTTTAAAAAAAAGTATCTTAACAGAAATATGGTATTGACATGGTGCAGCTGTGACCATAGGAATATTGACATTGTTTGTCTAAAATATAAAAAAATGTAAAACGTACCAGAGCATGTGTGGTAGTGCTGCATTCACCACAGACATGGAGATGAAAAGGGGTCCTCAAGGATATAGCTGACCATGCTATTTCCTGATTTAAAGAGCTTTATGAAAAAATCTGATGGAGTTGACAGAAACTGAGGACACAACTTTAATAGGCAGATATTTATGGAAAATATTGTTTGATGTTCAGTTCATGCATTGTTTTTTATATTTATACCCCTTATTTTTTATTTGATATATATGTTTTCACAATTGTAGAGCTTTTTTAATTTTTTTTGGGATGGTTAATATTGTAACCTATTAATGAGGACAAGTGCAATAACATGGACCATCTAACCACAGACCATACATTTAAACAACTTTTCCCCAAAAAGATAAAGTTTATTCTAAAAATCAGATAGGTATATACAATTCCTTTAGATTTAACTTTGTAAGTATGTCATACATGATGAATTTCTTAATTTTTGCTATAAATTAGACTTTTCTATGTGGGACATGTTTTGTCCCGACTCTCAAGAATCAGTGATATATATATATATATATATATATATATATATATATATATATATATATATATATATATATATATATATATATATTAGTGCTGTCAAACGATTAAAATATTTAATCGCGATTAATCGCATTAATGTCATAGTTAACTCGCGATTAATCGCATTTAATCGCACATTTTTATCTATTCTAAATGTCTCTTAATTTCTTTTTGTCCCATTATTTTTTTCTCATTTTAATGCTCTTATCAACATGGAAAACTGGATCGGCTTGCTTTGAACAGTATATGCCAATATTGTTTTCAATAAAAAACATTTGCACAATTTCACACTAAAACATTCACACTTGGAGCATATAATCTCTCACACAATGTGACACTGTCCATCAATAAAAGGGTGAAAGAAATACTGGCTAGGTCCTGATATTGATGAGGGGGCGGAGAATTCGCATCAGCTGTGTGTGAGTGTGTGTGTGTGTGTGTGTGCTTGGCCATCATCAAGTGGTATTCAGACTGGAGGTGCTGCGATGATGATCAGTTCACAACGACAAAACACACAGATCACTTTGGTCTTGTCAATGGAACCCTTTGGCAACTTTTTAAAAGTAAACTTTCCATTCAGAATCTTATTGGCATCCATTTCGGCGTCTCGCGCTCGTCATCCACTCAAAACTGGACGTTTTGAACGTTCCTATAACATTCAGAAATAACGTTTTTAAAACTTAATGGGAACGTTATGAAAACATTCTTATAACCTAAAATTGTTAGCTGGGGAAAAGGAGAGATTCGCGATTGCACTGAACACGTTTTAAAGGGATAGTTCGGCCAAAAATGATATTTAAACCATGCATTACTCACCCTCAAGCCGTTCGAGATGCATATGTCAATCTTGTTTCAGACGAACACATTTTCAGTTATTTTAGAAAATGTCTTAGACCCTTCAGTGGATATAATGTGAAGCAATGGGGTCCACCTCCTTCAAGTCCCAAAATGTGCATACATCCTTCACAATAGTAATCCATCCGGCTCCAGGGGGATAAACGAAGGCCTTCTGAGGGTAATCCGTGCGGTTTTGTCGTAAAAATATACATATTTAAAACTTTATAAATGAAAATATCTGACTTCCGGCAACGATCGACACGCGTGCGTTCACGCGCTTTCGTGTTTTGTTTTGCTCTGCTCTCTGGCTGCGCTGGCGCGTTCGTTCTACGTCACAACAGTTCCTACTCTACGTATTACCTCGTACACCGACTTCCATCACCCGTGAACGCGCGTCGATCGTTGCCGGAAGTCAGATATTTTCATTTATAAAGTTTTAAATATGTATATTTTTAGGACAAAACCGCACGGATTACCCTCAGAAGGCCTTCGTTTATCCCCCTGAAGCCGGATGGATTACTTTTGTGAAGGATGTATTCACATTTTGGGACTTGAAGGAGGTGGACCCCATTGCTTCACATTATATCCACTGAAGGGTCTAAGACATTTTCAAAAATAACTGAAAATGTGTTCGTCTGAAACAAGATTGACAGATGCATCTCAAACGGCTTGAGGGTGAGTAATGCATGGTTTAAATATCATTTTTGGCCGAACTATCCCTTTAAGTGCAGGTACATATTCTCTGAGCGAGCCCAGAGAAAATTCTTACAAGAGCAGCGTGTGTCTGAGAGCGCGCGACTCGAGCAGAGAGATTTGTGCTCGGCACATTATATTCCGCGCGCGAGCAGAGAGATTCGCGCTCGCGCATCCGGCTCGCAAGCCCAAACAAGTGTGTGCGGCGTGCCTGTTGTTTTGTTTCCGGTCTAGCTAGATCCGCTTGCGCTTTCAAAACGTCCTCGCGCGGCGCAAGCCATTGAAATTAATGGGTTTCATAGCGCAGCGCCGCGCATGCCGCGTCCTGTTGCAAAAGCATGCGGAAAAAAAAACTACAAAGTTTGCTAGGCCAAAAAGACCGTTAATCGCGCGATAAAAAAATTAACGCCGTTAAAATGGGTTTGCGTTAACGCCGTTAATAACGCGTTTAACTGACAGCCCT
This sequence comes from Tiaroga cobitis, assembly GCA_030578255.1. NCBI lineage: Eukaryota > Metazoa > Chordata > Actinopteri > Cypriniformes > Leuciscidae > Tiaroga > Tiaroga cobitis. The sequence continues at coordinate 16,413,762 of CM060611.1, forward strand.
AATATATATATATATATATATATATATATATATATATATATATATATATATATATATATATATATATATATATAATTGTTATATATTGTTATATAACTCACTAATAATACTGGTACTAACAAATACTGGTACTAACAAGTTATAGTAATGAACTCACTATTTTGGTGGTACTGCTTCTAAACTTGCAACAAGTGTTACAATAATAAATATAATAATAATAATAATAGTATTGTTATATTGTTATTGCTATATATTATTAATATATGATGCATTAATTATTATTTGTTATTATTATTATTATTATTATTATTATTTACATGATCCCAAGACTAAAGCAATGAACACATGTATTATTATTATTATTATTATTATCAAAGGATCATGTAGTCATTATTTTGTCAAAAAGCAGAAATCAAACAATTAAAAAAATCTGTTCTGCATATCGGTTATCGAACACTTGTGCATTAATAATAATTATAATGTATTGCATTGAGGCAGTACAGTATTCCTCTAATATGTATTAAGTAAATAGGGGACAATTTGACTTTTGTTCACTTTCATGTGTAAGGGAAGTTTTAAGATCAGTTTTGTCATTATATTGCATTTATATCAGGCTCTTATTGAATCTGCGAAACCCTAAACATCTGCTAAGTTCGTGCTTTAGGATTTCAAAATCACATATTTTGAAATTGGATTCTCTGTTATTCCAGAACCCCCGACTAGAAACGAGTCGAGGTGATTCCTCCTTTAGATCTCCTCTATGCCGACTGCTGGACACTTTTAAGGAGGGCTTGGGGCAGTCTTCATGCTTCAGTGTGCACGCGATGCCTGTTTCTCTGCCTGTGCGTGACACTTCTACAGAACACTTCACAACTGGGACTTTATTTGCATAATACCTACGGCAGTTGTACACATGGATCACATTTTCAATTTTGTAATTCAAACCAAATGAAAATAGAGTAATTTCCAATTGCACGCAATCAGATCATGTGCAATCTTGTCAGAATCAAAGATCATTTTCTGTAGGAAAAATAGGATGATGTGAAATCCAGGCTGTGGTAGTATAGATACTGTATGAGGATATTCCTGCCACAAATGGCTCAAGTCTTTCTGTCCATCACATTAAAATCACGTCCCTAGGGGGCGCTGCTTACAGCCGCAGAGTGAACGAGTGGGACAGAGGGAAAGCGTGAGGTGAGAGGAATGTGTTTGATGGAAAACGCAGCTGGGCGGCCGATTGTTCCAAACTCATCAGTCATGCTGGGGCCCACCAGCAGCAATCCCTCTCTCTCCCTCTCTCTCCCTCTCTCTCAGCCGCTTTCCCGCTCTCACACACCAGTGTGAAGCTCCTCACAAAACTTAACACACACAACACCTGCCTCTGTGATGAAAGCCAATCCATTTCTGCTTAACTTGATGGTCTTATATAAACTATTACTTGTCTTTAATGTAGAATTTTAACTCCAGGCATTGGTCAAGCGCCAGCGTCAAACTGGGGATAAGCATGGTACCCTGTCTTTTTCAGGTCTGCCATTTCTTTCTTGTCCTCTCAAGCAGCGTTCTATATAACCACCCAACCTCTCTTTCTCGTTATGTTGCAAAAAACTGGCCATTGTTTTCTCCTCAAGCCCAAATGACAAGATTAACTGGGTTTAAAGGATGCTAGAAATCTTTTTGGGACATTTGGCAGTGGCTTAGGATGTCAAGTACCGGTAAGGGAACTGAAGACATTGATCGGTGTGGGTGAGCGGTACGGGCCGTGTCGACCATCAGTCAGGGAGAGTCATGGCAAGCGCACTGTACTGTATTTACAGTCCGACGTGAACAACTGGTGACAGCAGCCCTAATTCAACACAAATAGGGTGGTTTTACATAACACATCAACAAACTAAAGACTGCCAAGAGCCAAAATAGCTCTGCTGAGTTTTCTTTATGAGAACTGAGAGAGAATCTCGTGAAACTTGTCTTGGAATACGTACCGTCATATTTCATCCAAACTTTGAGAGAAAAATTTTTTTTTTATTATTATTATTAAATATTCACTGATTTTACAATTCTGCCCGTTAAAAGTAAGCTTATAATTTGTTTCCATGTTACGGCTGGTTAATGACATATTGAAAATCTCTGCCATTTTTAATATACAAATAAAACGCACGCACACAAAAACCTTAAAACAGTTATCTTGAGCAATGTAAAATGAATGGAACGTGAATTAATGCATCACAGCATTATCTCAAGTTATCTATAATAAAAACATTACATTATAAAGTTGAAAAATTAATTAATATATATATGAATTGCATTATCATATCATTTTTTCATGATAATAAAGCTCTTTCTACAGTATTACATTTTTGGTAACACCTAATTTCGCAGTGTCCTTCTTGCCTGTTTCATGTCTCACAGTAAATTATGCATAATTAAAATCAACTAAACCAAACCCTAATCCTAACCCTAACTCATATAGTTAGTACATGTTGCTAATTATTATTACTCAGTACTTAGTACTGCTTGTATAATTACACAGTGACAAGGAAACCTAAGTTGTAATAAATAAAGTGTAACTGTATCATGTTAACGCATGAATTGGCCGATGTGTGTTTCCAGGTCTTAAATTATGAAAAGAATGCAAACTATTTAATATTCCTAAATTATGCTTAATTTTAATGTGATTTATTAAATTACAATGTAATATTATTTAAATATAAGTGTTTTTTTCCACCTTTGAGTTTTGGGGGAAATGTGACCTGGACAGTTTTTTTTTTTTTTTTTTTTTTTTTTTTTTTGTGAAATTCATCTGCAAGGATGCTACCAAATATTCAAGGTTGTAAAGTCCAAGAATTAGTCTTTTGAAAAACCCAGAATAAGCTGATTTCACGCAGCCGCCATTTTGAAATGGCTCTGGTGGGAAGAAAACCGAAAGTGTCGCCTTTAATCAAAGGAGAGTCGCGAATGCGATGGCGTATTGTTGTGTTTAATGTAGAAATTAGGTATTCTAAAAATGTACATGCATTTCTTTCATACTTTAGACTATATACAGGGAAATTCATTTATAAATAAAATTATTTTTTTTATATATATAATTCAGAATGTAAAAAAAGAAGCAGGAACGAACTATAGACATATCCTATATTGGATATTAACATCCAATAGTGTAAATTGCGGCAGCAGCTTCAAGTTGGTAGTCCAAGGCAATGTTGTCAATCTGTACTTCCGGGGTTCTTCCCACCGGAGCCTCGCTTTCGATTTCAAAATGGCGGTTGCGTGAAATCAGCATATAATCAACCTCAAATTTGATTATTGGGAGAGATGTGTCCCCCTCAATGGTGCTTATGGCCATGTGTATGTGTGCACAGTAGAGGAGTTTTGTATTCGTCAGGGAGCGTGTTTCGGATTACGAAGCTTTGCCCATTAGGTGCCGTGTGTGACCTTTGACTCACTTGGGGGTCAGATTCTTTATGCCTGTGTGCTGTGTTTGAGGCCTTCTATCTGTTCACATAAGGAATACATATATTTCCCATTCCTGCTTGCTTCTTTTAATGGTGCTGCCCTTTGTAGCCGCCTGCCACAGCTGTCCCTCCCACTCCCCCATGCCACATGTTGCTGGTGGTCTTGCCCGCAGTATTCATTACTTCATTAAGTGTGTTTGGGTGGGAAGAGCCCCTCTGTTTTCCCCATCAGACCGGATGCTGGTATATATGTGGGTGTATGAATGTGTGCTCCAGCGGGGTGGATTTGCTGCAGCTGGCTGTGACCATCAGAGCTGGTGCAAGAGGGGCAGTCGGGCTGGTGCTGCTGTTTCTGGGTGGGGTCGTCCCAGATCTTAAGCCCCACATCTAGCGATCTCTTTCTGTCTGCCAGCTCGCCCCAAGAACCGCAATGCCGCAATTTCACGCCCGGTAGTGTGTGAGGGCGGCCTTGTTTGAGTCCTGACAACTGGCTCCAAGGTATGTGTGTGTGTAGGGCAGTTTGAGAAGTGTGCAATGGAGATTTCGTACCGGACACGTTAGCCTTATGAGCGCTTGCAGAGGAAGCACGAGCAGGGAGGGATCGAGCAGGATTTGGACAAGCCTCCGATGGACCCAGATGTGTCTGTCTATCCGCTGCCTGTCCTTCTGGTGTCTCTTTGTCAGGGGCAGAGCGTTGGGCTCGTATCAGGGGCTGGAGGTGAGCGTTTCCCTCCGCCACAACCGACCCCGCGCCGCCCACCAAGGTCCTGCTACCGGGGAGCATGCGGAGGAAGAGCCCTGCTCCTTGTACCCACTTTGCTGCTTCTGCTACTGGGACTCGGAGCCTGTTTGCTGCTTCTCCGCCGGGCTTTGATTCAGGGAGCTGGTCGTAGCAGGGAACCCGACTGGCTGGATCTTCTCAGGGGAGAGGATGAGGAGGAGGGGCTCAGCACAGATGATGCTCCACGGACGCACGGCAGTCCCATCTCATCCTTGCGATGGTTCCCCGAGTCTCTGCCCACGCTCACCCCGGGCACGGCCTCCTCCGAGCCTACCTCCAGCCCAACGAGCACCCTTGCCCTTGCCCTCACGCCGCCCAGCAGCGCCCCACCCCCTCTGGGTAAGTGCCCTGACTCTTGCTTGTTTACACTCGCGTCCTGTTGTGCAATCCCGAGAAATAGCGCTCTTTGATTTCTCAGAGTCGTCTCTGAAATGATTGTGGAGGACAAGACCAGACACATCAGCTATGCAGCAGGAAGCATGCAATAGAGGAGAAAAATAAAGACCTGTTAATGAAAAGGAAAAAATACAGGACTGAGTTCACTCTAGGCTTCTGTTATTCTTGTGTCCTGTTTCCGTTTGGGTGGACTGGGGGTAAAGAGTACCCTTTAAGTCTTTTTCTGAAGTAGGGGTGCGTTACTCTTACAAGGTTTTTTGAGCATTATGATACAAGTCATAGAGTGCATTTTAGTTTTGGCCTCCTCCCTAAACAGTGACTGGAAAGACATTGACATGTGACTTATGCATTTGCTAAACTCCCTTTGAACTTCTAAGTATACAATATGCAAATATGTCTTACCTGCTTGTTCTCATGCTTGTGAACCTGTTATGGAAGAGTAATTTGTTTAGCATGTCTTAAGGCGTAAATATTGAGTTTTTAATCTAAGGACTGGAGTGTTTTTTTTTTGTTGTTTTTTTTCACTGACTGGTCCAATGTCTCTTTTTACAAAGACTTAAGTAAACATTCAAATACTGGATCACTATAGCAATCACACTTCAGGGAAAGCTCTGTTTCCTAACAGGCTTGCCTTTTGTTGCTGGTGTGCGTCGTTGTTAATGCAAACATGAAGAGTCTCAAGTCCACACTAAAGGTCTTAAAGAGATAATAGATTACACAGGGCCCTTAAAGCACTGCAGAATGCACCCACACCACAGCTGTATTCTACATTCACCGCACACATGTATTTGTTTTACTACACATGGAACACTCTGAAAGAGAATTATGTAAAATAGCACATTGGATTATGTGTTACCTATAGGGATTATATGTTAGCTTGTGTGGGCTGTAATAGGAACTGTAGCTTTGCCGTACGTTATGAATCTGCTGGTTAAATTGTAAAGTAAACTTACTATTTTATTTTATTTTATTATTAAAAATATGGTAAATTCTCTAACTTGTGTAGAAAATATATACAAGTTAAAGAATATATATAATAAAGTATATATAATAAACAAAACATAATTGGGAATTGGTTCACTACATAAAACATTTATATAAAATATATTATAATATATAATAAAATAAATTATTTCTTGTTTTATTTTATTGCTCTTTATTTGCACTTGCCCTTGAGCACACAATCATGCATACTTGCCCACAGATAAAATGACATCAGTTCCACAGTTCAGCGACAGTCTGCGACACAATCAAAACACCACTGACATCTGAACTCTTGTGCCCTGCAGTGCACCAAAGCTGTTGCTACAAAACTGATATTGTGATAGCTGTTTTTTCTTTACTTGCTGTGGGCCATATGATTTTGTTTAGAGGCTTTTGATAAATGCAGTGGTGCACATATAAATGTGAAATTGAGAAGACCTCTCTGAAAGGCTTTGGCGACCCCTTTAAACAAAAGGGATGCACATAATGGTTTCGCATAATGGAAAGCACTCAAAAGCTGTAAGATTGCATGCTGTATAAATTGAACTCTTTGCAGTGATGGGATTCTGCTCCCAGCTGTAACAAGAGACATCTCCTGACATAGAGGGTTAACCATGGCTTCACTATCATGATCTCTCAAGCATCATTTGTCATCCGCTGGAGCTTTTGAACTTTTTCTTTGGCTTTCAAACTACCAAAGGATGTATCAACAAATGTGGAAGTAATTGGAGCTAGTGGATATTATTTGGTTTAAGTCCTGAAATAACCGTCACGTTCATTTGGTTGTTTTATGTTTGGGGTCCCAGAGACCTCAGTGATTTATGTGTAAAATAATAAAAGTAATTTGGAATTAACCACTTATGTTCCCTTCAAAAGCCTGGTTTCACAGACAGGGCTTAGATTAAGCCAGTATAGGCCTTTCTTAATTGGGGCATTTAAGTAGATTTTATAAAAATGCCCTGGAAAAAACATTACTGGTGTGCATCTTGAGAAAAAATAATGTCAGTGACCTATTTTAAGATATGTCGGTGCAAATTGCATTCAGTTAAAACAGCTCAAACATGCATTTTAGTCTTGGACTAGGCTTAAGAATTGTTATTTATCAATTTAAAGTAGAGAATCAAATGTTTTATATCTGGAACCTCCAGGACCCCCAAAATAAGTATTGTAACATTTTTCGTAAAGGACTATTGAACCATGTTATCAGGTTGAATTTGTTTATAAACATAAATCACAAGATTTGGAAAGTCATCAACCTGATATTTCACTGTTAAGTATATTTTTTAAGCTGTTAAGCCATTGAGTCTCTGAGTCTGCTAACAGAACATGAGGGTTAAGCCTGCAAATGAATACAAGGGGCACCTGTCGAACATCCCTGGAATTACTCGTTTGGACCTGGTGAATGTGTCTCCAGAAGAAAAAATTAAACACTCTCAGCAAAGGGACCTCTCCTTTCATTTTTACGACTCCCAACCCTTTGGAGAGTGCAGAAAGATAGACATGTTTATGAAGCCTTCCAGATGGCCCCGTTTTGCCCCACCCAGGCCCTCTTTTCAGTTCCTTGGCCATGAAGGATTAATCAAACTCAGGGCTAAGCTCGCTGACCAAACCCTTGGGTTTTCAAGCAGGAGAAAGTGACCTCTCATGGGAGCTGTAGTAAAAGTTGCTTAGTGCATGCCATTAAGAACTTTAGCATGTCAGGGATAGAAACATAACCTAGTCTAGCAAGCGAACACAAGGCTTGGGAAATGACCTGGCACTGCAGCTAAATGTAAAAAGAGAGTGAGTGTGAGACTGAATAAACAGCAATTGTCAAGGACTGTAGTGAAACTGACCTTGTTAACTTGGAATGCTTTGTTGATCATTTAGCGTGAACTGTGTCGTGAACATGGCTAGCCTAAGTCTGGTTTAGCTTAGAAGCAACTGAGAATAGCAAACTGACTTATTTTCTACTCAGCAGCTTTTCTTATTTTTCCAAATCAAAAGATTTGTTCATAAAAGGTTTAAAAGCTGGATAAGTGTGTGCATTTGGTTTATACTAAGCTGTCAGTTATTTGCTAGTTAGCATGCCATGCTAATAGATGACAAACTTAATTTGTTTGTATAAAAATCTTGATACAAAAAAGCTTATTTTTTTCCTCTTTTTTTTTTTTTTTTTTTTTTGCATTCACAGCCATTCAGAATTACTAAAATTGAACATTGGAATGCCCTAAAAGTGAAAAACCATACATGGATATAAATGTATATATTTTTAATATGTGAAAATACTTTTAATTCATATATAATTTATACTATACAAATTATTCAAAAGTTATTATTTTTATAATAAATTATTTATAACTATATAAATCATTTAATTTATAAAGTGCTTATGGCTGTTTGCGTTAGTGGTCACATGACATTTCCAGCTCAAGTGATTGGCACAAAAAGTTCTGTGGTCTAATGCTAGCAGGATGTGAAGAGATGGCAATTCAAATAGTTTTCTCCAAATAATGTTCTTAAACCACCTTCCCCCCAAATCTCCACCCATTCTCTCTCACTCTCTGCTTCACACATTCCCCCCTCCAGCACATGCAGCCTCAGCAGGTATTTGGCCAGTTTTTCCAGATCTCCAGCAGACAACTGATGGTAACCTCAGAAACAGAAGGGAATATTGTACAGGCGTGTAACTGTCAGAGCTCAATTACTTTTTTTTTTCTTCTTTTTTTTTTGACCCACCTCTTCGGAGGACTCTTTTTTTATTTTTATTTTATTACAGAAACTGTAATATCTTTTTTAAGTACATACAATATGTTATATTCAGATTACATTTATAATCAGTACCTTTAACTGTTGTCCTACCATAACCTTTCACCAAGTTTTAGTAAGATCCTAGATCCTTACAAGGGCATGGGGGGTTAAAGTACCATATACAAATTGATACACATAACACTTCTTTTTCCTCCTTTCCCACAATGCTGCTCTGGCTTAAAAATGACCTGGAATCGGAATTGCCTAGACATAGACTGATAACTGGGTTGTGCTAACTGTAGACCACTGGGCTAGTCCACAGACTGATAACGGGATTGTGCTGACTACAGACTGCTGGGCCGGAACACAGACTGATAACTGGATTATGCTGACTGCAGGCTGCTGGACTGGTCCACAGGCTGGTAACGGGCTTGTGTTAGTTGCAGACTGATAGGCCGGGACACAGACTGGTAACAAGTTTGTGCTGACTGTAGATCCCTGGGCTGGTCCACAGACTGGTGACGGGAATGTGCTGACTGCAAACTGCTGGGCTGGGACACAGACTGAGAGCTGGTTTATGCTGACTGCAGGCCACTAGGCTGGTCCACAGACTAGTAACAGGTTTGTGCTAAATGCAGACCACTGAGATCTGGTCCTCAAACTGTGAGCTGGCTTAAGCTGGTTGTTGAATGCCAGACTGGTCCAGAGCTTGTAAGATGGCTTGGGCTAGTTGTTGGATGCCAGACTGGACCACAGATTATGAGCTGACTTGGGCTGGTTGTTGAATACTAGACTGGTCTGCCGATTATGAGCTAGTTGTTAAATGCCAGACTGGTCCGCAGACCGTGAACTGACTTTGGCTGGTTGTTGGATGCCAGACTAGTCCACAAATTGTGAACTGACTTAGGCTGGTTGTTGAATGCTAGACTGGTCCACAGACCGTAAGCTGACTAGGGCTGGTTGTTAGATGCCAGACTGGTCCACAGATTGTGAGCTCGCTTGGGCTGGTTGTTGAATGCCAGATTAGTCCACAGATTGTGAGCTGACTTAGGCTGGTTGTTAGATACCAGACTGATCCACATACTGTGAGCTGGCTTGAGCTGGTTGTTGAATGCCAGACTGGTCCACAGGTTGTGAGCTGGCTTGAGCTGGTTGTTGGGTGCCAGACTGGTCCACAAGCTATAAGCTGACTTTAGCTGGCTATTGGATGCCAGGCTGGTCCACAAATTGTGAGCTGATTTGGGCTGGTTGTTGAATGCCAGACTGGTCCACAGACTGTGAGCTGACTTGAGCTGGTTATTGGATACCAGACTGGTCTACAGGTTATGAGCTGACTTAGGCTAGTTGTTAGATGCCAGACTAGTCCACAGACAGTGAGCTGGCTTGAGATGGTTATTGGATGCCAGACTGGTCCACAGGCTGTGAGCTGACTTAGGCTGGTTATTAGATGCCAGACTGGTCTACCGATTGTGAGCTGTCATGGGGTGGTTGTTGGATGTCGGATTGGTCCACAGATTATGAGCTAACTTGGGCTAGTTGTTAGATGCCAGACTAGTCCACAGATTGTGAGCTGGCTTAGCCTGGTTATTGAATGCCCGACTGGTCCACAGACTGTGAGCTGGTTTGGGCTGGTTGTTGAATGCCAGACAGGTCCACAAGTTGTGTGCTGACTTGGGCTGGTTGTTAGATGCCAAGCCGGTCCACAGATTGTAAGCTGGATAGTTTCTGCAGGCCACTGAACTGAAACCCAGACTGAGAGCTTGCTTGTCTTGAATGTAGGCCACTGGACTGGTCCACAGCCTGATAATGGACTTGTGCTAACTGCAAACTGCTGGGCAGGGGCACAGACTGGTCAGAGACTTATGCTAACTGCAGACTGCTGGGCAGGAGCACAGACTGGTTACGGGCTTGCGCTGATCGTACCGCAGATCCCCATATCCCCCAGTAAGGCAGAACACATATCCCTTCCCTCCCACTAAGTGACATAATTAATCAGCTGGGCCCAGAGAGAATCAAAGTCAGCCAATCGAAGTTTGTTAAAAGCAAGCATGGACTCCAGACTGGTATGATCCAACAGGAGATTTCTATACTGGTTAATACTAAGATTATTTTTAGTTTTCAAATTCAAAAGGATAGTTTTCTTTGCAACAGATAGTGTGGTAAGGACCATGTGTGCTTTGTCGATCTCCATATTGATATCATTTAAATCCCCTAATATACATAGTTTTGGGCAAGTAGGTATATTACACTTAAGCCATATTGATAAGTCCTCACAAACCTTAGTCCAGAATCTTTGGACTGGTGTACAAAGCCACAAGGCATGCATGCAATCGTCTGCTGTATTACTTGTGCACTGTGTGCAAATATTTGCTTGATTAAAACCCATCTTGAACATCCTTTGTCCTGTGTAGTAAGTTTTATGGAGGATTTTGTATTGTATGAATTGTAGATTTAAGCTGTCAGTCATATTAAAGTTGTTTAAAGTTGTTCAATTACTGATGGAGGGATATTTTTTGAAGTGTATTACTAGACCAGAGGCATAAACATGGCAGACATTGGCAGAATTACCCCACAGGCTGCTGACACGCAAGTGTTCCTGCAGCTTTGGAAAAACAGTCCTAGTAACATTCTTCTTTTTAATCTAACTGTCAGAGAGTACTTTGAAATGTTCCGTTCTGAAAAGTCTAAATTTGTGTAATGCATAAAACATGGAACAAAATTTAAATGCATAGCATACAGCTGTCCAATTTCAGAATTTTTGCATGCACCAGAATACTTACTCGCGTTTGCGTTAAATAGTCGAAAGTGAATATCGTCTTAATATTGCCAGCTTCACATTCCACCCGTTCACCCTGAACGGGATGATGATGATGATGATGATGATGATGATGATGATGATGATGATGATGAATTTTATTTATAAAGTACTATACATTTGACATCAAATCTCAAAGTGCTTACAAAAAAAATTAAAAAATAAATATGCAGACACTTAAAAGTATTTAAAAATACTTATAATATATACTTAATAAAAAGTTCTTTTTTAAAAACATCCGTAGTCTTGGGAGCTCTCAGTTGTTCTGGAAGGGCATTCCACAGACGAGGAGCGGATGCTTTAAAAGCCCTGACGGGATAAACAGAGTCTACTGTAAAGAATACAAACATGCCCGTTCCTAAAGCCCTGGGAGAGTGTGCAGATGTTTTAAAGGCCGATCTGAATGTTTGAGGCTCTGGATGTAGTCTTTATGAGGCTCTAAGGGCTGCTCTCACTCCATCTTTCCATCCAGGGAGGCTGAGTCTTGTTAAGTGTGCTGTGCCATTAGTCCTCTAGTGGGGTAAATAGGCACTGAGATATGCTAAAACTCTCAGCGGGCATGGAGAGGAGGAACGGGGTGGCAGGGAACATGTGCCTCCCAGCAACCAGCTGGATCCTGGCCAGCATGTTGAAAGGAGTGTTATTATAGTTGTACATTGCTGTTGTTTTCTCTCTCAGTCTTGAATGTCACACAGCTGAGTGAATTTTGAAATATAAACATTTAAAAATGTTGCAAGATGAGTTTTCTTGGAGCCTTGGTGTTCAAATGTGTGGCCCTATCCAAATAGAAAGAAAAAAAAACTTGACCAATGGCATGTGTTTGGGGGCGGGACTATCTTTTTTGCCTGACCAATGGCAAATGTGTTCAGGAAACCGGTTTGAAAACAGTCAATATTGTTACATTTCTCTTTAGTGATGCTAGTTGGTGTGTGGTGGGCGTTCTGGCGCAATATGGCTGCCGTTGCATCATCCAGGTGGATGTTGCACATTGGTGGTGGTTGAGGAGATTCCCCCCTTCTATGTAAAGAGCTTTGAGTATCCAGAAAAGCGCTATATAAATGTAACAAATTATTATTATAGTTGTGCAGAAACTGCATATTTTGGAAGGCATAAAAGTAAAAATAAATTACATTAATAAAAACAAAGACTTTTGCATTTGAGAACGGTTACTGTGAAATAATAACTGTAAATGAAAACAAGTAAATAAACTTGTTTGCTCAGTAAACATCTGACGTTCACTCTAGTTATGCAAGACAATTACAACCAAATGTTACTGAGGGTGTTTTCTTGAGTCATCTTTAAAAGAACCAAGCTCCGACTTCTTTAGTGGACCAAGAGGTGAACCAAGTGAAAACAAGACCTAGTTCTCTTTACGTTCACACTGTCCCTGTCCCTGAAAGAGGACTCAGATCCTTTTGGTCCACTTAAAGGGTAACTCAACCCCTGGTCAGAGCCTGACTCCACCCACTGGCAATATTTGAAAAAATGCTGGAAAAGTGGGCAGAGCCCAGCGGAGGGGGAGGGGGGGGGGGGGCGTGCACCTGAGACGCGTCTCTCTGTAGGCAAGGGCGTGGTTAGCTGGTACCCTCTTACGTCACAGGGCACCACAACTTCCAATAGGAAAATTCAACTGCAGTAGCCAGTGTTCAACCTAAAGAGGGCAGCACTCAGACGTTTTTACACCATATATTGTAGAATTAAAACACTTTATAGACCCCTTTTCAGTTAGTAAACATGATGTTTTTTTTGTGGGCGGAGCTTAGGTGGAGGCAGAACGATCCCTCTGGCCGCTTCACTAACGTTAGTTTGCAAGTTGTGTTAGCTTGTTTTTTTTTTAACAATGACTGGAGAAAATCCGATTTTTTCTTAATGTGCAAGGTCACTCAGTGTCCAGGACCGCGATTGTTATTAGCAAATGTTCATTTTAACGGACGGAACCAGATTGGCTGACCTGTAACGTTACTGTACGCTATCAATGGATGGACGATCTGACAGGATTAACGTTAACGCTACCTCCGTTTGAGTGGCCTGACTTCTACACCTATCCGATAGAGAAACCGAGCATAAAGAGAAACTGAGGGCATATAAATCTTTAGATGCCTATAACTATGTGCTGAATGGTCATGTACAAGACTTGTGTGTACGATCCGCAGTTCTGCCTAGCCAGCGCAAAGACGACGACAATGTAAAGAGTGACATTACGGTGCAATTTTAATGATGTGAATATTTTCTAGAAATAAAAATTTCAAAATTTTTCATTTTCCATTGATTCTTGCACCCAACAACACAACAAGATGACATTTAATAATAATAACAATCATTTAAGTTCCTTATTATGTAGCCGAATCTGTGCTGGTTTGTATTAGCCGCCTCCAGCTAGCGCTGTGACGTAACTGTGACGTTGGTGCAAAAGGGGTCTATACCCAAATGACAAAAAATTTACTCGAATCAATGAACAGCATTAATAAAGGCCCAGTCTTACAGATCATTAACTAAAAAATGTTGTTTTAGGGTTTAGTTACCCTTTAAGTAGGAATGTGGTCTCAGACCTCTTTGTGTTCATACTGTTACTTTTTTGGATCTAGTCCAGGTCAGTGTTTGATGGCTGACCAAAATGCGACCTCCTTCACTTACATTGTATGTGCCTCACTAAGCAAGATATTTGTTTGTAAAGATTATTATTATTTTTTAATTTTTATTATTATTATTTTGTAAAACGACATGCTGTTGAAAGAGCTTAAGTCTAAGTTGTTTATCTTTTGCACAAAAATTTGCATTTTGTTGCAATACTACGTCCATATTCTTGCACTATATCACACATCTGTTCCGAAAATGTTTAAAATTACATCCGAAAATGAAAAAAAAAAAATAGGACACAATATACAAAAAAAGAAAGATGCAAGTGAAATAAACTGCTTTAAAAGCAGTATTCAAGTAAGAAATGGAACAATCAAAATAAAAAATAATACTTCATTATTTTCACTGGATGAATACAACATTTGATGATTCTACTGATTCTTATATTAGGCTGCTGTCACTTTAAGAACTACAGTAATGCACGGATCCAATATACTGATACACATACACGATTCCTATCCCAGATGTTTACATTCACTTAAGACAAAATCAACTGTTTATGTGAGCCTTATGTGTTTTTTACACTTTAAATGCAATAAGACGCTAAAGAGAATTTAGTTTTGTACACACTCTGTAACAGCTGGCTTTCTGTGTATGTGCTTAAGGTGTGTGCGCTCGTAAAACTGTATATCAGAATTTTAAACTGGCAAGGCACGCACTTTCTTAAACAATTTGGAAGCGGTTGAAATTCCAATAAACAACTGTACGTTGTGAAATAATAATTTGTAGAGATCTGCCAGAAGCAGCAGCCATGATGAACTGCCGATTGGTTCGGAGGCATCTGATGACCAAACTTTTGTGAATACAAAAATCATGTAAGCCCGGACTGATTTGTGTTCACAATGGACGTTTTTAACAAACCGTAGCTGAAAGCGTACCATATTCAGACACCTCCCGAGATGGTCTCGGTTCGCTTAGCTTTTAAGGGGTCAGAGACCGCTTGGAGTGTTCACATATGGGCCAAAAAATTCACACAAACTGCAGGTAGACCCCTGAAAAGGACCAAGTGTGAAAACACACTGATTTTCCACACCGTCTGTTTTAATTGTTTCAACAAACTGGCACAAGATGTTCTGTAAGCTTTCTAGGGTTCCCAGAGCCACACAATGTGATTATTACGTATACACAAATACACAACCTGACTAGACACGCAGTTTCGTGAACATGAAAGTCAACAAAAAAGTTCAGAAACTCTCTGCCCCTCAAATCCAAACCACAAGGGTGCTCTGATTTCACTTATGTGATTTGATGTGGTAACATTAGTACCTCTAGATCATGTTTGATATCAGGATGGGCCCCGATACGCATAAAGTGCATTTCCACATCTGCTAACGTTTCACTTTTCTAGGCCTGACTACAGCCGGGTGTTACACGTGTGTGTGTGGGGGGGGTTGCCGTAGTCCTACGATGAGCGGCTCATGGTTGGAAATCCGGTGGATTATTTCATTCGCAAAGAGAAAGAGGAGAACAAGATGGCTCATTTTGTTCTGTGCTGAATTCCTGACCTATTTCATCTCAGGCCTTAGGCTACACCGAAGACAATTGCCTTAAAATTTTTGACTTTGACTTATTATCACACTTTTCTTTTCATTCGGAACAAGACAGTCTTCAATCATGTCTGAATTCAAGGGGGAAACCCCTTTGTTTTATCCATAAAGTTTTTATTCTTTAAGAACTACTTACACTACCGTTCAAAAGTTTACTTTTTTTTAAAGAAATTGCATTATGCATTAAATTGATCAAAAATTACAGTGAAGACTTTTATATTGTTAGAAAAAAAATATTTCAAATAAAAAAAATCCAGAAAAACAGCACAAATGTCAACATTGATAACTTTATTTATTGTGCACTTTACAACTTTGCAGGACGTTTACATTTACAAACCGCTGTATTACACACTGCATGAAAGGGAATATTCGACAAACTATAATAGGGCACTTTAAATGTAGTGTATATAATTGTCAGTCCTTAATTCAGGGCTTTCAGATCTTTTCAATATTGTTGTACTGTATCATTGTGAATGTTGCCTTATGTGTTATTGAACATCATACATCATTGAATTCATCATTATTGATCATCTCTTATACAGTGTCTGACACTGAATTGTAAGTCTGGCATTCACAATCTTAAAGCTGCAGTCCGCAGTTTTTCCTCTTTGTTTCGCCATCTCTGTTCGAAATCCGCAATTGCAGTTATTCAAACGCGGAATCACAGATTATTCTTTTTGGAAGTATGACCAACATAATCATTTTCACCGGAAAATGTCATCTGAACTAGTAAGAAACATCCACTTTTGTTCTGGTTCTGACATTGCAGTAAATCGCGCTGATTAAATCTAACAATCGCTTATAAGTTATCATATCACGCAAAACGGTGCAAATGATACTTTGTTCTCAAATTGTAAATGTTAACAACGTCAGCATTGCGTGACAACATGTTATGTCCTTCCGATATGTATCCTTGTTTTCGCATGGGGCGGTTGCAGTCTCTTTTTTTCTGTAGCCACTCCGAAGTCCGAACGAAGTCTTTTCCATTTTACAATGGGTGAGTCTCCAGTTGTCACTGGTGATTGTCGTTTGAACCTTTCTGGATCCGCCATCAAATTGATACGTTTAATATCATCAAGTGCTGTGAGAAAAGGCTATAAATCTCCACCTCCAACATCCTCACACGCAATATAGCGTATACTAGCCGAGACTCTTCTTCATGTGTACAGATGTGACGTAATGACTCAAAGACATGCTCGAATCTCCCGCGGAAATCCACCAGTACCACTGGAATTAAAAACATTATTACAAGCTTACCGCTTTGAATCGAGCTAAGGCAAGCAGAGAGTTTTGAACACTGGCTGGTTATGTATTTTCTCAAATATGTATTTTGGATAATTTTTAACCCAAAAAAAGCTACGGACTGCAGCTTTAATTTAAACCTAAAGTAAGGAATTTTGAAAAAAAAACATTATAATAAAAAATAAGAAATGTATAAGATTCTTCACTGCTTCTTGGTCACTAATCAAATAATCAGAAATGAATTTTCGATCATGTGACCTCATGATCAAATGTTCTTTCTTCCACTGAAGCACAAAATGGGACATCTCAAATCATGCAGGAGAACATGTAAAGCCATGACTCATTACAATAATGTTAGGTCTCACCCTCATGCTTAGCCAATTGATTCACCGTACTGCCTGACATGTTCATGAGTCAATGTTTGTGTAATCTGTTAGAGAAATAAACGTGTGGTTGGAGTGTCTCGAACATGAAACAAGACTTGAGTTCAACGAATATGCCTGGTTGCTTTCAACCTTAGATTGATGAAGCTACCACTTGCAGTCAGTTACCTCAGACCATAATTTCAACTTGTCCCTCAGTGTATAAATGAATAGGAAACGCATTTAGAAATAAAATATACATGTAATGGAAATATTCAGTGGTTATTAGAATGCCGCCACCCATGCAGTGTGTGGAAAAATCTCTCTATGGGTCAGTGACGTAACTCTTTTTTTTTTTTTTTTTTTTTTCTAGATCTATTTATCTGCGAGATGCGAAACTGCAATTCACATACAATGACTTGGATACATGTCTTCTGTAATGAATTTCTAAATTAAAATGTATTTTATATATATTATTTTTGGGAGCATAATGGTAACATTTTTTACTTTTTTAACTCATCATTAATTTACCCTTTATATTAATATGTTGCTTGCAAAAAGTATAAAAATACATACATTGGATTCAAAACCTAATTTGTAATGAACATGTTTTTAATTTTCAAATTAACGAATTATTCTATATTATTTTTGGGACGCATAAATTGACCTCTTTTGACCCTTTATATTAAAATGTTGCTTGCAAAAAACTGCAAAACTACATACAATCCTTTGACTACACCTCTTATTCAATTAACATGTTTTTTGAAGTAATAATTTATAAATGGACTCTTTATATAAAATGACCCTTTATATGAATATGTTCCTTGCAAAATCTGGGTGTCAGAGAGATGCTTTTAGCTCCCAAATGGTGTAGTAACGTTATCTACCAGCAGGGGCAAACTGAGTCACGCTAACCAGCAAAACTAACAACATTAGTTTGGAAATCACAATATTTCTTTAATTACATAAATAACAGTGGGCTTGATGTGGTCAAGTGATGCCGTAAAAAACGCTGGAAGAGAGACATTTGTCTTTTTCGTTGTGATTAGCAAGATTAAATAAGCGTGTTCCTTCAAAACATTTTCTTTCAATGCCGTTTCAGCTTGACAAAGATGCTCCACAGTGCTGTGCTAAACAAAAAGCCATTGCGTGTTTGAAAAGGCATCAATTGGGTGGTGATGACATGAGTGTTTGTAGACATGTTCAGTTTAACAGCGGTGAGAAACGGCGAAGGTATGTGCCTAATGTGGCTGCGGGAAGCAGTTTGCCCAGTCACTCTTCACGTTTTCTGCTTTTGATTACATTTTTAATAAACATGTTCTTGCATCCCAATGTTCACCCATTGAACTGGTACCAAAGGTAAACAAACTGCTGTCAAACTGGCCGTAATGTGATTTCACCACATATACTGCAATTTTCTGCAGGGCTCTCATCTTTTCTTACCCGTGAGGTGCAATATTCCCAAAACACGTTGAATGTTGCTCTGATAATACTGCGGGATTACGGATCCATTCCAGACCTGTGAATCAGCCGGAGCAGGTGGCGAGGGCTGG
The DNA here is from genome assembly GCA_030578255.1 of Tiaroga cobitis. Taxonomy (NCBI): domain Eukaryota; kingdom Metazoa; phylum Chordata; class Actinopteri; order Cypriniformes; family Leuciscidae; genus Tiaroga; species Tiaroga cobitis. Next base: position 16,432,258 of record CM060611.1, read on the forward strand.
GGGGTTCCAGCGCTTACTGAAATACTTAACTTCGCCTGTCGAACGTCTCGAACTTTAGCAGCAAAGATGTACAGAGAGATTTGCGAAGGAAACCAAAGAGTCATTGTTCTAGTCTAGTGAATGACTGTTATTGTAGGGAATGGGACATGAACTGAAGTAAGATAAATGATCAGTAACTTGTAATGAATGCTATCTGAAAAGATGGCATGCGTGTATTTTGGTTCTTGCACAACCACATGGTTGTTCTCTTTATTGTTTATTAGGCACTCACTGAAAGCTATTGTGTTTGGTTGGCATGCCTTGTTGATGTCTTAAGATGTTAATGTGTCTTTGTTTCCTGCAGTAACCACAACGTTGTCTCCAGGTTCGGGCCACGCCAGAAAATGCAACGAGACAGAGAAGGCATACTGCGTGAATGGCGGTGACTGTTACTACATACATGGTATAAATCAGTTTTCCTGCAAGTGAGTTTCTCTCCATTTCCTTTACTCTAATGTCAGTCTATTTCCACATGTATTATATTTGCTTTTAAAGGGATACTCCACCCAAAAATGAAAATTCTTTCATCATTTACTCACCCTCAAGTTGTTGCAAACCTGTATGAGTTTCTTTTGCACTGATAAGAAAAAAGCAAGACTATATGGTTAATGTACATGGGTTCTTCTTAAACTGTAGGCACTTTAGGGTCATCATAATGTTTCCTCATAAGTGAGAGGAACTGCACGCTAAGTGAAGTAAGAATCCCTTGCCTTATTCCAGCAATGGCCAAATGGTATCCATCAACTTGCCCATCCCTTTCTTCTTAAACTCTCTCTCATTCTCTCCATCTATCGCATCTGTCTTCGGTCGTGTCCCTCTTGTCTCGGGGTACTGCGTGTTGACTCACTGGTGCAGATGTTGATGAGTGCTATATGACTGTGATGTGCTTGGGGATTTAAAAAAAACTGACCTCTCGTCCCCCTCCGCTGGCCCACGTTTAGCGTGCTGGAGCGGTGTGCATCAAACCATTGTGAAATGCCATGTCATGCTGGTTTAGAGCTAGAACAAATATTTACAAGAGCCAGAGGCCTCCCACAAGGTAAATAAGTCAGTTTGCTTACATTTCAATCACAGGGGAAAAGGACACCGATTTACACAGATGCCTTTAAAACGGGGGTGCTCAGGACGTCTTGTTATGGGCCGAAAAAACATTTTCGCCCGCATTATCAAAACAAGACCAGGGCGATTTAAGTAGCTGCGAAGGGCAAGATAACAAACAAGGATGCAGGAGCACATGGAAACGAGTTTGTGTTTATGTGACCAGCTCTTTTAGCAGGGAATGTAAGGTGCTGTTTCTCTTCTACTTCTACTTCTTCTTCTTCTTCTTCTTCTTCTTCTTTTAAGATCAATTTCAGACCGCATGTTGCGCCATGTTATGAGTGCACCTGCTGGTGTTTTCAGCCCAGATGCACGCCATGCGTGCTTGCGCGTGTGCGTCCCTGGAATACTGCTCGGCAAGCAAACTGCCGGGACATGGCTGCGACAGCCATTCAATACGTTGTGTACAAATTGGAAGGAGCAATAACTCAATTGCTGCAGCTAATTCACTCATGGGTGAGGCACAGGTCCAGAAAAGTCGGATAATGCAGTCGAGGCCCGCTGGGAATTGTTGCCCCAAAGCTATCTCATTCAATATAGGCCAGGCTTCCATAGGAATTACTCACCGGCTGAACAAGTCTAGCCATACAAGCTACCTCATATTTATGGCTGCCTCCTTTTCATTGAAATACAAAGTTCCACACACATATGGGGTGAAGGAAGAAGTAATAAATGACCAGAGCTAAAATTATTTTCTTGCTGGATTGATGGGGTGATGGGGGGAAGAGTATTTCATAGCCCTGCCAAGTTACAGCAGCTCCAAATTGTCACCCCTGTCATGTTTACATAAGACTGGGACAGATTAAAAAACTGAGGAGGAGAGAGAAATGCCAGAGGAGATTCATGGCCCGCCACTGAGGGGGTCCTGTAGTATTCGGCTCTGCATCAAGGACAAGTTCTGATCTGAAGACTGTAGGTTACTGAGTTTAGTTTTTAGTGGCCATCTCTAACTATATTATTCACTTCTCGTGAACACGGTACATATTGTTTGTGAGTGAGTTCAGTTATAGAATGTGGTTGTCACTCCTGTAAATGACTGAACTGTGTGTGAACGTAAACACAAATCGCATACCAAATACAGGACTGTCAACCGTATTCTGCTGTTTTGTGAAAGTCTCTTCTTAAAATGGTTATTTTGGCCTGTCCCATTTCTGATGTCTTGATCTTCCTGACTGTATCCAGCAATTAAAATCCTAGAACAGTGGAAAAAAAACATACCATATATAAAAAGTAGGGATGCACGATGATATCGGGACAACATCGGTATCGGCCGATAAAAGCTTAAAATTACCATCATCGGCATCGGCCGATATGAATATTTCTGCCGATGAGCCTTGCCGATAGGGTGGCGTGTTTCCTGTGCCCACGTGACGACCGCGAACGAAGCATGAGCGCCAGCAACTTAAACTTCCAACTAGGGGTGTGCGTCTCACGCGGGTTTTGATCGTGGACGATTAAAATGTCTCCACGATCTGCTTTTGAAGAAAAATCCTAGTATCGTGCATTCTATCAGTTCAATTCTGGCGCCTTCATCTCAACATACTGTACAACGCGACGTACATTCACATCACATCACATGTAAACGCAGAGGTAGAGTTACACTCACGGGACACCGCAATTCACAAAAGTTCATTATTTGCATGTGCGTCAAAGTTTTGCTAGGTAAACATGTCATTCACGTGCTGATGCGCTGTTCTAACATGCGCTTTTCTGAGCGCGTACACGCGATGCTCACAGGAACTAAAAGCCCGTCACAGCGCCTGCATACTGGACTAATCTTTCGAGTCTTCTTGCGCTGATACTGTCAAATACACACAAGGTTTACATAAACAAAGTTGGTTATGTCTAAAGTGAAAGCAAACAGAGAAAATCTGCTTGTCAAATGCGTGTATATTAGACGCGTCGCGTGCAGTTCTTAAAGAGACAGTAATAATATTCTGCCGCTTGTCCTTAAAGAGATACTGCACCCAGAAATAAAAATTCTGTCATTATTTACTCACTCTAATGTTGTTCCAAACCTGTATTCATTTCTTTCTTGTGCTTAAATATACTATGGAAGTCACTGAAGTACAGCAACTGTTTGGTCAGCCACATTCTTCCAAATAACTTTTATTTTCAACAGAAGAAAGAAACTTGAGAGAGTAAATGATGACAATTTAAATTTTTGGGAGAACTATCCCGTTAATGTTAATAAAATAACAAAACACAGAGGAAATCACCCACTGCTCTTGACTGAGAACTTTAATAGAAGCTTTAATAAGCTTTTTTTGCACTTAAAAAAAAAACAAATATATCGGTATCGGTATCGGCATCGGGCAAAATTAGTTTGAAAATATCGGCATATCGAATATTGGCCAAAATCCTATATCGTGCATCCCTAATAAAAAGCATCCTTAAATTATTTTGTAACACTCAAGAAGAACATCATTTGGACATTTGTGTACAGCACAATGATAAAACAAGTAAATAATCTGATTCTATTCTGAATTGTAACAACAACAAAAAAATGGTTTACTGCACCCATTAAGGTCAACCTTCAATTCTACAAGTTACTGTAAGAAAAAATACCAAATATCTTTTCTTTAATTAATTGAAAATATAAGTTTATTGCTAATTATGAAAGTGCATTTAGTCCAAACTGGCTAACTTAATTTAGGATATATATCACTTGTATTAAATCTTTTTTATTTAATTTTTTTTTGCTAGAAAAATACACAATCAGGGTTTTAAACTTTAATTTTTCATTTCCCAAATTTTGTTAATTGATAAAACCTCATATAAAATTAACAGAAAATAAAACCACTTAAAAAATATTTAGTTTGACCTCCTGAGGTTGACGATCAACAAGTTAAGTGCCTCCTTTCACTGACCATTTGTTGAAAAAAATGCAAACTTCATTTTTTAAGAGCTTCAGGCACTTTTGTGTACTCTGTTCGTGGAAAGCGCCATTAAACTTTCCAAATATTAGTGCATGAAAACAGCTGCATCGAAAGTGTTTTTTTTTTTTTTTTTTTTTATAACAGCAGTTCTTTTCTTCAGACCAGATGCTGCATCCTTCATTATATAACACAAAGAAGATCAAGAGATCAGGCTTTATTTCCATGAGAATGTCGTTTAGGTATGACGTGTGTGCAGGAAAAATTCTACATTATTTGATTAATTCTGACAAATTCGCCGGCAGGATAGAAATGATGCAAAGCCTTCTGGGTCAGAACAGACTCCTTTAGGCAGTGCTGGTCCTCTCATTTTACAGAGTTACAGTGACCTGATCGAAGGCAACAGGACGCAGAAGAAATGTTGCTCCTCTTGTTTTTTTTCCTCTCTCAGCGTTTTAGTGCGAAGACCTTCTCATGAATAAGGCAGCGTTACCCAGTGAAACTTCAGCTACAGCCTTCAGCTATTTGACTGAATAGTTAGATAAAGAAAACTGAATAGCAGAATGACAAAACATAAAGATTCAGCAAATAAATATTCTATGTAAGTACGGTTGCATTTGATGATTTGATTGATATTTATGTGTAATTTGCCAGTGGTGCTGGTTAGAGACTGATGTGTGTTTAAAACAGGATTAGATGGTGTTATAACTAGCAGACTGAGGAAACTATTTTTAGGGTTTAGGTTTTTAGTCTGCAGTGCTCTCTGTTACAGTGTATTCCACTGTAAATGTGAATATGGGTTGTTCATTTAGGGTGTGTTCACACTTGTCAGGTTTGGTTGGATTAAAACGAACTCTGGTGTGATTGCTCTGTTAGTGTGGTTCATTTGAATAAGTGTGAACGCTGCCATCTGAAACCTGGTGCGCACCAAACAAGCGGACTGAGACCACTGAAAAGATGGGTCTCAAGTCCACTTCCAAACCAACTCTGGTGCGATTTGACTGAAATATGAACACAACATGGACCAAAGACATCTAAACAAACCAAAAACAGGATGTGATGTCATGAGATGAGACCCTAAAAAGGACATACCTGAAGCATACCTGTTTTTTTCTCGCTATTGTAACTATGTTGCCCATTGCAGTTCGATACAGGCGTCAGAACAAGCGTCTCTTGCAGCAGATTTTCATTTGTGTGCACCGGAGGAATTCCTGCTGCTGTTTTGACTCTTTTTCACAATTTATAAGCTTTTTATGAGTTCTCAGCTGGTGAAAATACCATTATATGTATGAATATACAACAAGCACACCGCATTGTTCTGGATGTTCGGTAAGTCCAGTCTCAAAATGTACATCATAAAAGCAGATTTTTTGGCTCTTTGGTCTTAAATATGACAGTGTGAACGCTAAGCGAACCTGCTTATTATTATTATCAATGTTGAAAACAGTTGTGCTACTTAACATTTGTATATGTGTGTATTCAAATAATTTATCTTGAATTATGTTTATTTTTCTCAAACCATTAGGATTTGTTTTCTTGTTCTACACACAAACCTCAACTTAAATGTTGTGGTTTAAACAAGTACTGGACCATAAATAAACCATATTCAAGACGTATTTCATTATTATCTAACACAATTTTGCTTATCAAGTAAATTCATCTTGTTTTATGGAATTTAGCTAAAATAAATACTAAATAATACTGATAGTGTAAATGCATGGCTGTCTTTTGAATACAAATGATGCAATAACTGGACGGTTGTGCACTATGTGGCTCTTTGCCATTTGAAACTTCCCAGTGTGGTAATGGTTCAGCTTCAGTACATGTGCTGCGTTTTGCAATATATAAACTCACCTAAAGGATTATTAGGAACACCTGTTCAGTTTCTCATTAATGCAATTATCTAATCAACCAATCACATGGCAGTTGCTTCAATGCATTTAGGGGTGTGGTCCTGGTCAAGACAATCTCCTGAACTCCAAACTGAATGTCAGAATGGGAAAGAAAGGTGATTTAAGCAATTTTGAGCGTGGCATGGTTGTTGGTGCCAGACGGACCGGTCTGAGTATTTCACACTCTGCTCAGTTACTGGGATTTTCACGCACAACCATTTCTAGGGTTTACAAAGAATGGTGTAGGGAAAAACATTCAGTATGCGGCAGTCCTGTGGGCGAAAATATCTTGTTGATGCTAGAGGTCAGAGGAGAATGGGCCGACTGATTCAAGCTGATAGAAGAGCAACTTTGACTGAAATAACCACTCGTTACAACCGAGGTATGCAGCAAAGCATTTGTGAAGCCACAACACGCACAACCTTGAGGAGGATGGGCTACAACAGCAGAAGACCCCACCGGGTACCACTCATCTCCACTACAAATAGGAAAAAGAGGCTACAATTTACAAGAGCTCACCAAAATTGGACAGTTGAAGACTGGAAAAATGTTGCCTGGTCTGATGAGTCTCGATTTCTGTTGAGACATTCAGATGGTAGAGTCAGAATTTGGCGTAAACAGAATGAGAACATGGATCCATCATGCCTTGTTACCACTGTGCAGGCTGGTGGTGGTGGTGTAATGGTGTGGGGGATGTTTTCTTGGCACACTTTAGGCCCCTTAGTGCCAATTGGGCATCTTTTAAATGCCACGGCCTACCTGAGCATTGTTTCTGACCATGTCCATCCCTTTATGGCCACCATGTACCCATCCTCTGATGGCTACTTCCAGCAGGATAATGCACCATGTCACAAAGCTCGAATCATTTCAAATTGGTTTCTTGAACATGACAATGAGTTCACTGTACTAAAATGGCCCCCACAGTCACCAGATCTCAACCCAATAGAGCAACTTTGGGATGTGGTGGAACGGGAGCTTCGTGCCCTGGATGTGCATCCCACAAATCTCCATCCACTGCAAGATGCTATCCTATCAATATGGGCCAACATTTCTAAAGAATGCTTTCAGCACCTTGTTGAATCAATGCCACGTAGAATTAAGGCAGTTCTGAAGGCGAAAGGGGGTCAAACATAGTATTAGTATGGTGTTCCTAATAATCCTTTAGGTGAGTGTATATATTATATATGGTTTGGCCACCTGGAACTGGATTCTTGGAACTGGTATCTGTGTCCCTGACGTTTAGGCTTGTTTGGAATATCATGATGTTTATCTTCTTCAGGTTTACTTCTACAGCTCAGTTCTCTTTCTATTTCTCTCTCACCGCCTTTGTAGATTTTCACTAAACAGGAGTCTTTCGGCTGCCACTACCAGGGAGAGAGGGAATGAAAAATGCATACACAAAACTGAGGAGGGGGCACTCAGGGTTGAGGCGGAGGTTAAGTAGAGGAAAAAACTAGAGGAAAGAGACAAAATATGAAGTAAAAAAAGAATGATGCAACGATCTACAAGAAATAAAGCGTCAGGGAGAATAGAGCAGGTGTTTCTGACTGTGCCAATCATAAGTTCGGATACACCTATACCAATATTTTATTATCTTTATTTTATTTATTTATTTTATTATTATTATTATTATTATTATTAAAATTTCCGCCACAAAAAAATAAAGGTAATTTTGACTTTTTATCTCACAAATCATTTTTTTTCTCTCAATTGCAAGTTTAAATTTTCTCAGAATTGCATGATATAAACTCACAATTGCAAGACATAAAGTCAGAATTGGCGTAATAAAAATAATTGAGAGTTTATATCCCGCAATTCCAAGTTTATATCATGCATATAACGGGATATAAACTCGCAATTGCAAGAAAAAACGTCAGAATTGTGAGATAAAAAGTCGCAATTATCCTTTAATTTTTTTATTCCGACGCGGAAACAAGATTCCAAAAATAATATACTAATAATCCTAATCATAATATAATAATAATAAGTATTAAGTAATAAGTAATAATCAATGCATCTTGCAATAGTTTTCAAATTTTGACTATATAATATTATTAATAATGATGAATATAAATAATAATGCCAATGCGTCCTGAGATGCTTTTTTTATGTTTAGAGCCGCTTTGCTTACATGAATGAAAGTTGATCTAATTTATTTCAGTTTTTTATTGTTAAACATTTGGTTTTGTAAAGAAACAACTTATAATTTATCACTAGTTTTTTTTGAAGACTTGGTGTACCAACCTGAAAATATCACCACATTGACCAGTCTTAGTCTGTACGCTTTATGCAAACAATGAACATAGACAGACGTAATAGAATCTGTTCTTCATATGGAGAAAGGAATGAATGAAGTTGAGGAGTTAAAATCCCAGAGGACCTCTCCAGACTAAGAGGCACACTTGTGCACACACGTCGGTCGGTCTCTCTGGCACTCTTCAGCAGGATAACATTGTTTCCATGACCTTTGACCCCCACAGCGGCGTACATGTTACTTAAAGCATGTCTGCACTCCGGTACATACCCCAACTTCTCTCCCTCCTGCATTCCCCTAAAGACTACAACATCTTACGATCTCTCACCATCTCTATGTTATTCCCAGGGTCTCCGTAGTTAAAACTGCAGTGTTTTACCGCGTGCCAGGCAGTGACATGGTTCTGTAGCAGCACAGTGAAGAGATTACGGCCTGAACCTCGGCTCATTTTACACTCTATAAACTTACCAATGGCTTCGTGTGTGTGCTGCATGTATAGTGTCACGTGTAATGCCTCACATCCTACTTCAAAAGGGCTTTTTTCACTTTTTTAACAGGGGCCTTGTGTGTATGCGTGCCCGCTAAGTGCTGCTTTAAGCATAAATCTCTTTAAATTGTGATAGATTTAAGCTTAACGCAAGAAAAAAACTATTTGCCAGCAGGGTACAAATATTCTCATATTCATAGTCATATTCTCTGAAAACAAATCTTTAATGCTTCCCAAGTAAATGGACTTGTTTTGAGGATGCTGAGATTTTAATGGAAAACTAATAATTTTGAGCCTCTGGCGGGGCAGTGTGGGATGTGCAGGGACACGGCGTTCAGAAGACGAGCTGGTGACGGAAGATAACACTCGCTCACGATTTCTGTTTGTCCTGAAAATTGAAGGTGGCCATTCATCAGTGATTGATCGCTGACTAGAGCAGTTTACTGAGTTAGAGGAATTAACACTGTGAAAACATTACCCTCATATCGCTCATTGCGCACTGATGAGGTGTAATCTGTTTACTGGAATGACATGAATAAGCATAATTGGCCAATCAAATCCATGAATGAGAGCCATGTCATAATCAGGCGACCATATTAGAGATGTGCTGCTTATAGGCTCAGAGAAGCTTAAGATCTTAAGCTTAAGATCTTGGTGTTTGCTGAATGTTTTCCAGAGAACAAGATACATTTCTTGAGAAGCAAACTATTGTAAGTTGTGTAATAATTTTAAAAAGAAATTAGCTTTCAAAGAATATATCTTTAATCAAAATTAGTTAAATATGTTTTTCAATGTTTTTGTTTTATTTATGCTTACAACTAGACAAAAAACTTGTTTTCAGAGAATATATCTTAGCAAACTGTTCAAAGGTTTGTGGTCAGTTACATTATTTAAAAAAAATAAGAAATTAATACTTTTATTCAGCAAGGATGCATTAAATTGATTAAAAGTGACAGTAAAAAAAATATGGTTGGTTTAACCTAGAAAAGTAAGTTACCTAGTTGGCTTAATTTTGAGTTCATTGAAATTAAAAATCTTAGGTAATACAATGAAGGAGATTGGTTTAACAACATAAACTCAAACACATTATGTGAAGCACAATAATCAATACACATCTGAACCACAATAATTATCTAAGTTGATTTGACAAAAGAAAGAAAAAAGGTGTGATATCAAATCATGAAAATATGTTTTACCGTGTAAAGACTTTTACATTATTACACAAAAAAAAAATCTATGTCAAGTAAATGTTGTTCTTTTGAACTTTCTAATAAAAAGAAAAATGTATCATGGTTTCCAAAGAAATATTAAACGGCTGTTTTTAACATTTGATAATAATAAGAAATGTTTCTTGAGCACCAAATCAGATATACTGTATATTTCTGAAGTTTCGTTTAACACTGAAGGCTGGAGTAAAGATGCTGAAAATTCACTATTGCCATCTCAGTAAATCATACATTTTGAAATATATTCAAATAAGGCTGTCATTTAAATTGGAAATTTTTAGTGTTTACTATACATTTTTTTACACAATTGTACTGTACAAAGACATGCAGCCTTGGTGACTTCTTTAAAAAAAACATTAAACATCAAACTATGATAGTGTAAATTCAAGATATATTCTCTGAAAAACTAAATCTTAAAATATTATACTTTCTTATTTTAAGAATGGTTGATAGATACTTAGAAAACAAGACTAAATTCATTAAGAAAGTGTTCTTCTTAAACAAATGATGGCTGGATAATCGGCTGACTATCGGATGTTTGTGTGGATGTGTTTCTGACATCGCGGTGTATAATATCCTCTTTGTGTGTTTGGTGTATATCTGTATTTCATCACCTCTCCTTCCCCCAGATGTCCGGACGGATACTTCGGCCAGCGATGCTTGCAGACAGAGCCCAAGCGGTTATACATGCCCAAACCTAATAAAAGTATGTTGACTTGAGATGCACAGCAGCAAACAGAGGACCGACTGTCACTGGGTTACCACTGTTGTCTCTCCTTTACCTCCTTCCGCCGCCCAAGGCTTGCTGGCTTAAGTCTGTCCTGAAATAGACACAGTGGTTCCTCCAGTGGGATCCTCTGCTTCTGCTGTACATAATTGTGCTATTGTCCTAATGTTCTCTCTGCTTTCTTTTCCCCCCCTCTCTCTCTCTCTCTTGCTTTCACCCTTTCCTTTTTATCTTGCATTTTTTCTCTCTGCTCGACACCACCCCCCCCCCCCCCCCCCTCTCTCTCTCTCTCTCGCTCTATGGTTTTGTCTCTTTTCATCAGGTGTCCAAATGACTTTACTGGTGATCGCTGTCAAACCTACGTTATGGCCAGTTTCTACCGTATGTCCATTTCTTCTTCTGTCTGTCTGTCCGGTTTGCATGCTAAACCGGAGATGTGGAATGTGGTTCTGTAATGGTTATTAATCTACTTCCTGTTCTAACAAATCCCAATTTTTATTTTTTATACAATTATTGAGTTTTATTTGGTCCAGTGTCTCGTTTACCCCCTGCATCACTGATTAATTGATTCTACATTACATTACCTCTTAACATGATCAATGATGCATGTTTTCAGTTATGATGCATGTTCTTTAATAAATTGAACCGTAACTTAGTCATAATCATAATGGCAATAAAACACCACCAAGATTCTGCATCATTCCTTAACATATACGACAGAAATATAGTTGCTGTCAATTTACTAACCATAAACACATGCTATAGAAGATGTCACAAACATGTGACTGGTCAGCTAATAATTTAGATAGAAAAAATCGCACAATAGCTATCACGAAATGGCAACTAATATTTACATTTTTAAAAAATGTCCATAACACAAAATCAACCTTCATATCAACTCAATATATCAGTGCCATGTTGGTTATGTATGTTTTTATTTATCAGTATCTGTTAATATTGGATATATATTGGCTTTAGATTACATTTACAATTTATTCTTTAAAAGCACTAATAATTTAAATGTTCATTAGTAAAGCTTAAAACAAATATCCATTTGTCATTCTGTGCATTATAACATTGTGACACCTTCACAGCATGTAGCATTTACATTTTTGTTTTATGTTTTATTAGAATTTAGTGTTTAATCATGTATCGGACAAAACATAAAAATAGTTATCGGCCAGAATTTTTATATTAATGCATCACTAGTTCCTATGGTCCAAACAGTGGAGCATAAGGCTAGCAACGGCAAGATCTTGGGTTTGATTCTCAGGGAATATATGAACGGTCAATCCTTGAATGCAATAAAATGCATAAAGCATCTTTCAATGCAATTCTACCAAACTGTATAAATGTATTTCAAATTATTATTGAGTTCTGCAATTTCATAATTGCATAGATTTAGTATCGTAATATGCTGCCATCATTAGTTCAAAGTAAAAAAAAAAAATACTTTTTGAGTTTATAGACAGATTGTTGTAGTAATTTGTATATAATGCATCGTTCTGTAGTTTCACAAGCGAGTGCGGTATAAAACGAGCGGCTTGCGAAGTACAGCGATTGTTTCCCTCGAACAATCCTGTCACAAATCCCCTCACAGTTAAAAAATCCACCCCTTAATTATGCTGTGAAATTAAACAGCTCCACTGCCCCGAGGTGACACATTTTAACCGTATAAGGCTACACCTCGGCGTCTCTACCGCACATGTCCATCAACTACAGAATAACACCTAGATTAGAGGGAGGCGCAGGGATCACTACACCTGACAGCTCATGCCTGTGAGCTATTGAGTCCGCATAGTGTGTATAATCAGGCCTTTGTGCTCTCTATGGTGTTGCTCTGCTGCCTCTGTTTACATTTCACTATGACCTTAAATCTCAACATATATTTATTCGCTTTTAAAAAGACAGGAAGTACAGCATGAAAGATTGATGTTAACAAAATGAACCGCAGATGGAATGCCTACAAAGTTGCATGTAGAATGGAATAGATTTCCACACCATATAAAAAGGAATAATTTATGACGTGTACACAAAGTGGTGCAAAACAAGAAAAAATATCATTTGACACACACTCTACCTGTACCATGTAATGTCAGGTCATGATTTATCAACCTATATCAGGAAAGTGCTCGGATCAAGTCTTTGCACGTGTGGATTGTTAGCTTTAAAAACAGTCAACAACCAGGCTTCCTTTCTGTACTTTGTAGCGCTGTTCAATTTGGGAGGTCTGGAAGTGGTTGTCAACATTAGATGTTGAAACAGTGCAGGTATTGAGGCTTTTAGACCGGAGGAAATGGATAGAGCATAAATGTAGCACAATAGGTGTGTGTACACACAAGCAGAGTGAGGAAAAAATGGCTTTGGCACCAGGGAGCATGGGTAGAAGAGAGAAATGAAGGTGTTTCCCATCTTAGTGCATGGTAGGAATATCCTAACGCAGAGAACATCTGACAAAATGTCATTTCTATACATGTAACGCCCAGCTGTAATTCTCAGGTTGGAGGTTGTGCACGAGGGCAGACGTGTCCTCAAAGCTGTCGTCCCTGAGAGAAAGTGATTTTCTGTCACTTTCTGTTCAACTCGCTGTTGAGAAAATTGTCATCGCTCTACCAATTAGAGTCATAGAGAACTAAAATATTCTCTGGCAGAAGCACTGCAACAGCTCAGGGGATTTTAGACTAGGATCCCTGAGAAATTTTACAGAATATATCTATTTATTTATTTTACTTGTCATTTGTATAAATAAAATGTTTTGGGGTCATTTTTTTTTTTATTTACTCTGGAATAGTTCACTAAAAATATAAAACTGACTCACTCTCATAAAATTCTAACACAAAACAATAGATTTTAAAGAATGTCCAAGCTACTTTTTTTTTAACCATACTAGCAAAGTGAATGGGCAGATGAGTTTCATAAATAACTAACAGTATTTATACTGTAATGATATTTTTGTTTTTGTTTTTGTTTCTTTTTTGCAAAAAAAAAGCTTATCTCTACCTGACGATCGCTCAGGCATCTGTTCCACCTCTACCAAGCCTGTGAAAGTATGTTGTCATGACAACAGTGGGAATTTCCTGCAGCTAATATTAGGCAGGTTAGCTGCCCAGAAAAGTGCTCGTAGCTCATCCATTAATTCAAATAATCGAATTGTCTTGATCCCAGGGGCCCTTTGTGTAAGAACATATTTTGATGCCATTATCAGCTACAGTACACCACCAGTTATGACACGCAGACTTCCCCAATTAAAACCACGATGACTGCATTTTTGTCTTGTGTTCTATAATCTATACAATCAATCCAGACTGCAGATAAAGACCATTTTAATGTAAAATATAGCTGCACAATTTTTTTTTTTTTGGTTTCACGATTCACCCATAATTCTGAAAAAGCAACAAAAAAAGCACGTAATTTACTAGAGGTTCTGACAAAATGTTAAGTACTGTAGTCTATTTAAAATGTTTATTTAATCTGACTGATTTATACTGAATTAATTTAAAAAAAAATGAATGAATGATTCAACGACTCACTCATAAACACATCACTTGTTTCATTACTAGATGAATCAGCGTTTTTTTAACGAATCTCTTGAATGAGCTGTAATGAATGATTCATTGACAAATACATTTTATAACCATCATTTGTCGTCACCTACTGGTGTAACGATGTAATCAATTAAATCATTATTCGAAGTGCCGAATTACTTTCAAAAGATGATTTACTCTATTTTGAGTATTTATCCCTACCGTAGACATCAGTGTTTATATCCGAACTACAAACTTATCCCAGTAACACAGAAATATTGATACTGTGTTTCATATGACAACTTCTCTCTCTAGCGCCAACCAGATCTGAATATTCACTGTGATCGAAAGGTTTAATAACCACAGGAGAATCGTTTTTATTTAGGAATGAATTCACATGGGTGTGGGTTTGAATCGATCTTTTAATGATTAATCACGCAGCTCTTATATAAAAAACACCTAAATTGATTTGTCTAGCCATGATATTTGTTGCATAGCGCATGTTTTACTAATATAACATCCCAAAGTGTAAATAGCATCTTGTCATTAACAATTAACATAAACAAACATGCATCAAATTGTTTTTTATGAATAATATCAGCTGTCTGTGTTCCCCACAGGTAAGACACATCAGAGATATTTGAATGTTGAAACTTAATGAGCACTTGAATGTATATCCGTTTACTTGCATTCCTGCATACTTGCTGTATAACAATAATTACATTAATGATAGAGATGAAATAACACCCCTAAAATAACATAAATTAAAGTGTCTAACAATGCGCCCTGATATTACCCCACAATGACATGAATTCATAAAATAAAATCTACTAACCTAGCTGCTCGTTTCAAAATCTCAGATCCTAATCCATGCAATAAATACCGAAATAAACTACTAGTTTGATGATTTTGATAATAATTCTTCTTTATTATTTTCTCTTACCCATTAATCCAGATCTGTTTTCAAGAAACCCATATTTCATATGTGCTCTATCCTGCATTATCTATATACTTTTTCATATTATAGTATCTGCATGATGTGTCTTGATATGACTTTCATTATGCCAATGTGTGTTCCTATGTATGGTGGGATATCTATCTCCTAAATCTTGTTCTTGTTTTTCCTCTCTCTCTCTCTCTCTCTCTCTCTCTCTCTCTCTCTATCTCTCTATCTCTCTATCTATCTCTCTCTCTCTCTCTCTCTCTCTCTCTGTTTTTGTTTTTGCTCTTCGTTATCAACTCTTTGCACTGGCAGAATCTCTTGGGATTGAATTTATGGGTATGGACCAATCCTTCATTCCGTTTTCCAGATTGAACTGTATAGCTCTCATTCCATTTGACACACCTCCATAGCCTCTCTCTAATGGACTCTAAAGCAAATGAACAAATTGATTAAGAAATAAATCTGTCAATCAGCCGTTGCTCTGTATAGTAGCTCCTCTTTCCAAGAGTTAGCATGGGGATCATTATCTGCAGCCCTCGTCTCGTCACAGTGGGATTTTAAGGCTTTCTTCAGACAGTCAGAAAAAAAACGGATCCGACTCAAATCCGTTTAGGAAAAAAACAACATGAATCTGATGTTTTTAAACGTCCATAAATGATCTAAAATCCGATTAAAATCGGATTTTTGTAGTGACGCACATGTAACATCATACAAAGTGCACAATATTGAATTTAGTCATCTTCAAGATGTTCGTTTTTGTTCTTTCCTCATATAGTAAACTATGTGGCATTCATTATACAGGAATGAGTGAACAAATAAGTGATTTTGGGGCGCAGTATGTTCATCAAATGCCAGACATTATACTCTTAATTGTTTTAAAGGAAAGTCTTTGGCAACACATGCACATATAGATATTAACTATCCCTATTTGAGCAAATGGATCCAATTTTATCCCTTGAAAAAATTCCAAAAGATCAGATTTGATAACTAAATTGGATTTGTGTGCAATGTGAACAAAGCCTAAGAAGTTTCAGTCCGCTCACTCTTTTAAAATTAGCCGTAAATTTTCTATCAGCCCAAGAAACGCTGCCAAAAAGTTTTACTGTGAGCATTTAACAGTGTGCGAGTTCAAGTTTTACGTAGGACTTTTGACAACCATAAATTTTGTTGAATTGGTTGGAACGAGATAGAGTCGGCAAATGAGTCAGTTTTTTATAATCAGCTTGAAGATGTACACAGATTTCTTCAAGTGTATGCAACTAGTCTTTAACGAGTGAGCATTATGCGGGGGTGATTTGTGTAAACCTCTGTCAGTTTACACACCAACCTTATATTTACTGAACAGTAAACATAACAAGTGTGTAGCTTCAAGTAAATGTATATGTGCACTGGAGTAGTACTAACATTGAATCGAATTATGTTATACCTTGAAAGCCTTGGCTCACGTTAAAGAGTTCATTTTCCCTTACGCACGCACTTTCAGGATTTCCAGCAAACTCTTTGGGTTTCCCACTTGACACTACAAAAAAAAAATCTATAAAATTATGTAACATTAAGACTTTCAGAGAATATAATTTAGTATTTTTTTTATTTTATTATAGATAGATAGATAGATAGATAGATAGATAGATAGATAGATAGATAGATAGATAGATAGATAGATAGATAGATGGTCTCCAGATGGTCTTTTATTGCCCAGTTGATCATGCTGACTTGACCTGCTACACAATATGGATGAGTGCTGCAGATAAGAGTCCCCTTTCTCAAACAAAATAGTTCCTTTACTTTCATTGTCTCCCCTTATTCTAATCTAAGTTCTTCTCCCTGTTCCATCTGGCCTCTTTCCCGTTGTCTTTGCTGAATTATTGTTCCCCTTTACTTCTATCCTTGCACGCTACTTTACCATTCTTCTGCTTCACAAGTGTGATTTCTGCATCTGTATTTGATGATGGTTTAAATTAAATGCAGTTTCTTTTTTTTTTGTTTTCTGTTCTTAATTTTATCAGGCTTGGACAAACTGAATCCTAGTGCCCTAGCATGCCAAACTGCATTAGTAGCATAATTAGGTTGTTTATATGACCTCTCCCAATCGTCTGTTCTTTGCTTACAAAAACAGCCTCTGTTTTTCCTTGAAAATGTTCCATTTTATGGTACGTGTAAACTAGGCCCTTAAACTAGGCACTTAAATCACCCTTAAATCACGTACTCAGCTCTGTTCCTACTAGCACAGATGAGGCCCTTCAGAAATAATGTCCTCCTCCTCGCTCTGAGCGAACGACAGCTGGATTATTTCATTATTGATTATGAAATATTTCTCCCCTAACTAGCCCCCATCCCTCTCGGACACACATTCTCTTCCTTTTGGACTGTCTGTGAGACCAAACCAAGGCCCATTTCCAAGGGAAAAGCAGAAGGCTGTGGTTTGATATTTGAAAAACAGGTCCTTTTAAATTGTACCAAACATTCAGTGTGTTTTATAAGAAGTTACGTATATTCATCCACATTTCAATTGTCCTCTTGAAATGCGGTTTGAGCTTGTAAATTGAGCTGAATTACGATGCCCCCCAGTGGAGGAAGGCATCCATGGACTCTCAGAAATCATCAATGCCCATTGGGAGATTGTTCAGACAGCCCGTTTCCCTCACTTCCACGATAATGATACGCATTATTCCTCGCGCAAGCAGTTTCCACTGCTGAGCTGGTCCATTAGAGCCCGTGTTGAGGCCTGAGCCTCATTCCCATCCCAAGATTAATCCTCATATCCACGCAGTTAATGAGAGCGTATGGGATCTGAGTCATGCTAAATGCCCGATAGGAAGAACATGTTAATCCGGGCTGTACATGATATATCTCAGACATGAAATGAAAGAGGACCGCCGCCGCAGTAGGGACTGTTTACGAGAGAGTTTAGAACCAGTTGTAGTTTTAAATGAGACTGATAGTTGTTCTCTGGTTTTGTTGTGTGTGTGTGTGTGTGTGTGTGTGTGTGTGTGTGCAGAGGCAGAGGAGCTCTATCAGAAGAGAGTCCTGACAATCACCGGCATCTGTGTGGCTCTTTTGGTGGTGGGCATAGTCTGTGTGGTGGCCTACTGCAAAACCAAGTAAGTATGAGTCGATTTAAACTTAATTTAGAAATTAAATTATATATCTTTTACTCTAGCAGTAATAAGAAAAAAAAATGGCCTTTAAAAGGTGTACTCAAAAAGTTTTTTTTTTTTTTTTTTATGTATCCATTTCAGTTGTATGACAAATTTCTATCAACACTGAAATCACATATTCAAGTAGGCTACTTAATTAAAATAGATTAAAAGTATAGTCGGTAAGTAACATGCTCTCCAAGGTTGCATTTATTTGATGCAAAAATATAGGTTAAAAACAGTAAAATTGTGAAATGATATAACGTTATGATTCTGACATTTTCAGCGTTGTTCCTTCAGTCTTCAGTGTCACATGATCCTTCATTCTAATATGCTGATTTGCTGCTAAACAAACATTTACCGTATTATTATTAACAATCTTGAAAACGGTTGTGCTGCTTAGCATTTTTGTGGAAACTGCAATGAATAGAAACATGATTTCTTTTGATAAATATAAAGTTCAAAAGAACATCAATTATTTTAAAACAGAATTTTTTGTAATATTATAAATGTCTTTACTGACATTTAAAATCAATTTAATGCGTCCTATTAAACTATTCAATCACTGACCGCAATTTTTTTTTACCGTATTGTATTAAAGGACAAGTTTGGTATTTTACACTTAAAGCCCTGTTTTACGATCGTTTCTGATGAAATAGAACGGTTAAGATTGAAATTTGGACACATGCTGCTGGCCCGAGAATTTTCGGTTTCTGTGGTTAGAAAAAGAAAACGGTCTGGCATCATTTGTTTGCAGATGCCAATTGGTTTAATAGTTTATTATTGAATGAAATTACATTTTTAAGTGTGGCTTCAGTGGTCAAATACATTTTGGCGCCATTATACAGTAAATAAATAAATAGAACTTCACTTAAAATCAGCATTAAATCTAGCAGCGGCGTCGAGCATTAGTTCCGTAGTGAGCTTTTAAGTGTGACGTAATGGTTGTGATTCTGAGCGAGTGACACTGCCTCACTGTAGCCTCCCCCCCAGGAAACAGAGGAAGAAGATGCACAATCACCTGAGGCAGAACCTTTATGTGGATCATCCCAACCGAAACCTGGCCAACGGACCCAATCACCCAGGCCCAGGTCCTGAGGAGATACCCATGGTAGATGTACGTCACTCTTCTTGACAAATGTGATTGGTTGTGATGTAGTATCTTCTGTCGGTAACAAAAGGGCTCTTTTTTTTTCTTTCTCAATCTCAGTATATCTCCAAAAATGTACCGGCAACTGAGAGGGTCATTAGACACGGAGCAGAGGCACCTTTTCCTGGCAGCCGGCAGTCTTCCAGATCCCACAACTCCTCCACCCGGGCTCATTCCTCCACTCACAGGTACATTCCTGACAACGTGGCATGTTTGACCAGAAATGAGCAGAGGATTTGTGTGTGGATTCATCATAGCCAGGGGTCATGGCCCATGTCATACGTCTGCTTTTATCGCATTCGGCATTTTTCACCCCCTTTATTTCCACCCGCTAGGAATCCGAGTCAGGCAGCCATTATTCACCCCTTTTAGAATCAAGTCACAGGTGTGAGTGAGTGAGTGCAGAGAAACTCAGAGGTTATACACCATGATCACCTCGCAGGGCTTCGACTTCACGCTTTTCACTCCAACAGATTCTTACACACATATGGGTTAAACTAGTGGTTCTCATTTGTTCTGTCTTGACAAAAACAACCTTTGTGTGCCCCCCAACATTTTCACTTTCCGTTATCAGTCAGTCGTGTTGTTGCAAAATATTGTTGCCAAATGTATGCTTATTGAATAAAGCGGAATTATTCGGAAGATGGTAATTTGTCAAAAAGCAAATTAGCAATGTTATGGTTTTATTGTGAAATAAAATCTTTGAAAAACTACATTTTTAATTTGTACATTTTTCAGTTATTTATCGAAAACTATGCTTTGTCAGTTTTTACTGTTGTGAATAATGAATTGCCTAAAAAAAAGAATGAAATTATCATCACTGGATATACATTATCTAACGTTTGTGTTGCCCTTTGCCATAACTTATTCACCACCCTTGCAGTGTTTTCTTCATTAACTGAAACATTTTTGTTCATTGAAATAAAGCTGAAATGAAATAAAACTTTATTAGTAAATATTAGGTGAAAAACCTAAACTAAACAAACATTTGAAATGTTGCCTTTAAACTATTAGTATATATATATATATATATATATATATATATATATATATATATATATATATATATATATATATATATATATATACATATATATATATATATATATATATATATATATATATATATATATATATTATATATATTATAAAAATAAAAGCTAGTCCAAATTTTTGTAATAAAAATTAATAATATAACACTGATTTGGTGTCATTCCAAATTATATTTTTCCAATTCGTATTTTCATCTGTGGAACACCAACGCAGACGAAACATGAGAGGATTGTGACTGGCTGTCCTCCTCCAAAAAGCACATATGAGCATGAAAGTAGTTCATATGACTGAGTCGCTATCTGAGTCTTGAAGAAAAAGGACATCTAAGCACTAGCCTCCCGTCCCCCCACACTTTGAGAACCACTGGGTTAAGCATCTTGTGCGCTTTTTCTGTCCTGCTTTCTTTCCTTCCCTTTTCTTTCATTCTTTTTCTCTCTTTCTGTCTTTCTCAGACATGAAGGGAGAACGTGGAGTCTGGAGCGAACAGACAGCGTCCTCTCCGACTGTCCTTCCGACATGATGTCGTCCTCAGTGGGGACCAGTAAATGCAACAGTCCTGCGTGCATGGAGGCTCGGGCCAGACGTGCCGCACACTGTGGCTTTACTGAGCCCCACCGGCCGGCCCTGCAGTACGGCGACTCTTTCGACTCGCTTGGGGACTCTCCGCATAGCGACAGGTGCGCAGGAGCACCTCCTCTCTGCAGCCATGGCACTGAGAACCATTTTAGCGTGTGCAGTAAGACTCATCTGCATTTCGGTGCATAGTCTCCTTTACCGCGGGAGATTGGCACGGGTGGCGTGAAAGATTCGATAGCAAATTTCACAGCACGTACCATCAGGGTTTGGGTCCTTTGGAAGGGTTTGGTGTGGTCTAATATAATTTAATTTAATTGAAATAATTTGATGAATGTTGATAAATAAAAGAAAGCTAGTGAGCTAACTATAATAATAAATTCTAAACAAGAAAATATAATATGTGACCCTGGATGGATCACAAAACCAGTCACAAGTAGCACGGGTATATTTGTGACAATAGCCAACAATACATGATTGTATGGGTCAAAATTATCTATTTTTCTTTTATGCCAAAAATCATTAGGATATTAAGTAAAGATCATGTTCCATGAAGATATTTTATAAATTTCCAACCGTAAATATTTAAAACATTTATTTTTGTGAGTGAATGCAGCACAACCGCAAACATAAATGGAGAACTTTAAAGGCGATTTCTCAATGTTTCGATTTTTTTGCACCCTCAGATTCCAGATTTGACAATGGTTGTATCTCGGCCAAATATCGTCCTATCCTAATAACCCATACATCAATGGAAAGATTATTTATTCAGTTTTCAGATGATGTATAAATCTCAATGTCAGAAAATTTACCCATGTGACTAGTTTTGTGGTCCAGGGTCATATAAATATGTATATATATGTGTGTATATATGAATATACAAATTTAATATTATAAATGTATATATATAATGAAATGTATGTGCATGTGTGTATATATATATATATATATATATATATATATATAATATTAAAATGTTATGTGTGTGTGTGTGAGAGAGAGAATATAACATTTTAATATTATATATACACATACACATACATTTCATTAGCCTATATATAATGTAATATTACAATTTTATATATATATATACATTTTAATATAAATATGCAATTATACTTTATTACATATATTATATATTCTAATATATATTGTAATAACTACATTATATATTTTTCTTGTTTAGAATTTCTTGTTATAGTTTATTTTTATTATATATATATATATATATATATATATATATATATATATATATCATTCATTTTACATATATAATATACAAAAATAAAAATACATTTTAATTATACATTTTAATTGTTATAATGTATAATTATGTTTTTATCATATAAATATATTTTTACAAATATAACAATCAATAAACATGCACATATTTAGTTTCTTGTGCCACTAGCGCATCTGATCAAAACCTCTCCCGATAAGAAAGCTGACCCCTCAAAACTCACTATACAAATCACACACTGCGTACCATGACGAATATAATAGTAAAATTCATTGCGCAAATCGTGCAGATGCTCCGGGCCCAGCTGAGAATGTCAGAGAGGGAGTCAGGGTCAAGCAAAGCTTCGCTGCTCCAGATACGCAGTATTTGTATCAAGGCAGAGAGAATCTAGCCCACGGCCAGCTGTATTTACAGTTATCTCTCGCCTGCGAAACGCCC
Source organism: Tiaroga cobitis (assembly GCA_030578255.1). Classification (NCBI taxonomy): domain Eukaryota; kingdom Metazoa; phylum Chordata; class Actinopteri; order Cypriniformes; family Leuciscidae; genus Tiaroga; species Tiaroga cobitis. Next base: position 16,454,915 of record CM060611.1, read on the forward strand.
ACACCACCATGTAAGGGCCAAAACAGGAGAATTTATACCGTGAGGGGTTCATTAAGTCAACAAGAGCCGAACAACACATTATCTCAGGGGTGAAACAGGTCTCTGGTGTTCTGCTCTGCACTATTTCCCTCTCTACCTTCACTCCTCCTCTGCAGCTGACTGAGCTGTTGTGCATATGGCTATCTGCCCTCAGGCTCCGAAAAACTGTGACCGAGTAGCCAGTGTTAATTTATCTGCTCCAGTTTGACTGTGACCTCCACTCTAAGGGCACACTCACTTTAACTCACACAGCACAGGCCAAAGGAACAAACGCAGATAGCGACTTTTTTTTTTTCTGTCAAAGGCATCAGGGAAAATTACCCGCTTACATGATTAAGTGTAGCATGATGCACGCTAACGGAAGGGAACTTGTAAGGCAAGCTTTGTCATCCATCTGGTGGCGTGCTGCAGTAACAATGCTTAGCCTAGACTGGGAGGTTTGACGTGGCCTCATTTGTTACTGTAGCACACATGTCTGCTGTCGTTTGCTATTGAGCTTTCAGCCGCCGAGTCTTAGTGTGCATACTATCATTTTTCTAGTGCCATAGCAAGGTGGGCGTAAATTGATGCAATTCTGCAAAAATACAAGACAGGAGCACTGCAAATGAGCAGCTCACAAAGAACAGGGATCCCACACCTTTAGATTAGTGAATTGTCCATGTTGTTCACAGTGCAGTAAAATTTTAATCATTTTAGAGAGGTTGCACTCAAAAAGCAATTTCTAGTCAGTATTTAAATAAAAAATATATATTCAGAAATTCCCATTAGTTTTTTAGCATTAAATGAATTTCATGATTTTTCTAGACCTGAAAATCACAATTTAAAAATCTAGGTTTTCAATGACCGTGGGAACTTTGAAAGAGGTTCTCAACCTTGAGGACGTCCACATGGGGTCAGGCACAGGAGATTTCTGTGAAATTCATATAACTAATATTTTTAATGTTGTTTGCATACGTTTAATAGTCAACAATTAGACCTACTTTCTATATTATTTTGTGCTTAAAATTTCAAATATTACCTTCTTTTGTTTTAACTTTTCGTTAAAATGTACGGAGCCCCGCACATGACATCCGGATAAAAATATATGTATATCATGGCCACAAATTAAGAATTTGTACTAATGAATATTGTGTGAATGATTTACATGATTTTTTCCACGCATGTCATGTGCAGGAATCCATACTACGGTATTAAAAATAAAATATATAGGTCAGGGGTTTTTTTTGTGGAATACAATACTTTTTATTTAGCATATATGCAAAGACTTTTTCATTGTTACAAAAGATTTATATTTCAAGAATCGAAGAATCTTGCAACAATGTATCATGGCTTCCACAAAAATATTAATCCGCAATTGGTTTTCAACATTAATAATAATAAATGTTTCTTTAGCACCAAATTAGCATAGTAGAATTATTTCTGAAGGATTATGTGACACTGAAGAATAGAGTAATGATGCTGCAAAAATTCAGTTTTGCCATCACAGGTATAAATGACATTTTAAAATATATAAAAAATAAATCAAATATCAAATTGTAATAATATTGCTATTTCACTGTATTTTTGATCACATAAATGCAGCCTTAGTGAGCATAAGAGACTTCTTTAAAAAAAAAATCTTATATACTATGTATATTATTTATAGATCCAACTTAGATATACAGCAGAGATAAAATACCCAGTGAAAAGGCATCTAGTCTTTAGAATGTGATTTGCTATTTGTGAGATCCTAAAGTTTAATTCTGTTTGGGTGAATGTCAGACCTGTTAAAAAAAAGGAAAAAGAGTTGTGGACCCAAAAAGTTGAGAACCCCTGAATGCAACTTCTTTCTCGGTGGTGGGTTCCTTTTGCTGTTATCTGTACTTAAAACCATTGAATGATGTCCTTATCTGTTCCACACAACCTTCTTTTCTTCCGCTCTTCTTCCTCTCTCTGTCTCTCTCTCCCTGTCCTTCTCTCACCACAGGTACGTGTCAGCATTGACCACGCCGGCTCACCTGTCTCCCGTGGACTTCCATTACTCACTGCCCCCGCAGGTGCCTACCTTCCAGATCACGTCTCCCAACGCCAGCCACGCCATGTCTCTGCCCCCCGCCGCACACGCTCCCTACCCCCCGGAGGAGGACCAGCCACTGCTGCGGCGCTACCAGGTGCCACTGCACGAGGCACGGGGCCACGAGCCCTACCGGCAGCAGCAGCGTGGCAGCTACCTGCGGGACAGCACGGGCAGCCTTCCCTCCAGCCCCTACCGGCTGGCTCAGGAGGAAGAGTACGAAAGCACCCAGGAGTACCTCTCCTCCATGGAGCAACCAAAGAGAAGCAGTCGCCGCTGGCGCAGGTCCAGACTCAACGGCCATGTGGCGCCACGTGGCTACCAACCGTCCCGGGACTTGGGCTCACGCACCTGCCTGTCGGACAGTGATTCGGAGGAGGAGGAAGGTGAGAGCACGCCCTTCCTCAGTATGCAGAATATGAACGCTGCCGAGCCCTCCGCCCACTACAGGCCCGTGCCCGACACACGGACTTCTCACGCCCAGAGCGGGCGGCACGGGCCACGTGCCAACACACAGACCAGACTGACGCACTCGCGCCCCAAACTGGACAATGCACCCCACTAGAGAGACCACCACCTATCCACAAAAAACCCCGATCTACTATAGACATGCACCTATAAGAAATATTTTTATTTTATATAACTGACAGATATTATAAACAAATGAAATATTTATTTTCATTTTAGCAAAAGTTGTCTACTAGTTAACAGCAAAGACTTTTTTTATAGGGAAAACTCTATTTATATGTACATTTTGATTTACAGCATAAAAAAGATGTGCCAATTTTTTCACAACTTAAAAAAAAAAAAATAGAGTAATATTGTGGTGCCTTTTGCTGTATGCTGATGCCAGAGGGCCAGTGGAGTTTTTTGTAGCCTTTCTTATACGGACGCCTCATTTTTTATACTCGTTAACTCTTTTGTTGTCTCTTTTTGGCCTTTTTTTTCTTTCCTTTCCTTTCAAGGTTGTGTTTTTTGGGAGCTGACCCCCATTTGAACTGTGACATCCCCCCTCCACCGTCATGCAATATAAACCACTCTAACATAAGGTGTATGTTTACATGAATTTGATCCACAGAGATGTGTTTATGATCATGTTGCTTTGCCAACAGGAAATCAATGACAAATGCAACCGGGGGTTCGGAAAAAAGTAGTGTGTGTGCGTGTGTGTGAATGTGAGCGACCAAAAGCGAGAGGCCTCGGAATGACTGTGGCTCTGAGAAATATGCTGCTGTTGTCCAGAGTTACATATGTGGGCAACTGATGTCGTCTTACAGATGCACTGCCTTGATTTGCTTTGCATCCCTACAGGGTAAGGTTTGTCACACAGGAGCCTTCTTTTTCCAAAGGGGATTGTGGGTTAAATGTGAGTGGGCCGTGGGCCGTGGGCCGGGCTGTCAGTGCTAATAGCTTTTGACAGATAACAAAGAAATAAAGAACATATAGTCTCTCCCACTCAGCCCACTTTCCCGTCACTCAGTCGAGTCGCCCTCATTATCAGCACATCCATCCGGTTAGAGTGGCCAGCGGGAGAGATAGACGGGAGGAATGGAAGGCCTCACAGCGTCTCAGGACTTCATTCCACTCCACATCTTCATCTAGCGCAGGACTGAAGAGAGACTGACACCAGACTGACAAATGCGTCCCCTCCATCGTTTGGTCCTGGTACATTGGGACAGCAAGAGTAAAGGGGCTGTTCACTCAAGACAACGTTCTAGTGCAGTTTTTTATTTTTGCCTTGTTTGAGGCATTCCATTCGACATCAGATGTGGGATATTCCTACTTTATATTTCCAACTTGTGATCATAAATGCCCAACCCTTCATATATGATGCATAAAGAAACAAATTGCAATTTTGGAAATGTATATATGAGCACTTATTCTAAATAATAGAATAAACAATGTATGTTTATGTGTGTGTGTGTATGTATATGTATATATATATATATATACACACACACACACACACACACACACAGTCACACATAGTACACACGTATTTTTATTTTTTAGACGTAGTGTCAAGTTTAGGAGAGTGGATAAGTATCAGTTAAAAATGAAAATAATGGACCAATCAAATGAATCTAGGGGTGGGATAAACATATTTACAGGATTGCTCCTGTCTGCCTCGCTGCCTGCTGTGTGTTAGTTTGCTTCGAGGCTGTAAGCTCCGCCTGAGCCTCGTATTTCTTTATGTTTTGAGGCATTATTTACTATCTAGGGCTTTATACTACTAAATACAGCTTACCCAACATCTCAGATTAACCTAACATCTCTAGCTTCCGTTATTGTTAACACAGCACGCTAGTAACTCGCTAACGTTAGCTTGCTAACGCGCCACCCGTGCGCTCATTTATTTATTTATTTTCTCTCGCGCACCCGCGCCTTTGAGTTCAGAAAGTCCAGGTAAGTAAGAATCAGTCAACAAACACGGTGAGTAATGTCTTCTTTTCCTGTTATTGTCACCTGTGTCACATGTCATATGTTTAGTATAGCCTTCTCCTATGGCAATATAGGATTTATATGTGATAAATGCAAGGAGACAGTCAGGCTGATGGAGAAGATTTCAGAACTAGAGACACGCATCCAAACTTTAATTGAGGATGGTAAGAATGCTAGATCTTTAGATACTGTTTTGGATGTGCCTAGCATAGTGAACTCTTTACATGATTCGGTTCCGGATGAAGTAGAGCCCGTGCAGCAGGGCAGATGGGTGACAGTGAGAGATCGCTCTAGTCGCGGATCAAAGAACCACTCTTCCGTTCCGATTCCCATAACAAACCGATTTGTCCCACTCAGTGAAACACCCACTGAGAATTCTGTTGATTGTGCCCTGGTAATTGGTGATTCGATCACACGGAACGTGAAAATAGAGACACCAGCCACCATAGTCACATGTTTGCCGGGAGCCAGAGCGCCTGACATCAAAGCAAATTTAAAAGTGCTGGCTAATGCTAATCGTAAATTCTCTAAGATTATTATTCATGTCTGCACTAATGATGGTCGACTCCGCCAGTCGGAGATCACCAAAATTAATATTAAAGAGGTGTATGAACTCACAAGTACGATATCAGGCACTGTAATTTGCTCTGGCCCCCTTCCTGTACGCAGGAGGGATGAGATTGTTAGCAGATTGGCCTCACTCAATGGTTGGCTGTCGAAGTGGTGTCCGCAGAATAAAATAGAATTCATAGACAATTGGAAAAGTTTTTGGGGCAAGCCTGATCTGTTGAAAAGAGAGGGTATCCATCCCTCCTGGGCTGGTGCTGCTCTTCTCTCTAGTAATTTGGCTCATAGTCTTATAGATAAAACATGACAATCTGGGGCTCAGGTCAGGAAGCAGACAGACTGGCTAAACCGACCGTCTGCTAGCGGCCTCGCGTCACCAAGGTCAGATAAATCCCATCACATAGAGCCTATTTCACCTAGATATCATCATATAGAGACTGTGTCTGTTCCCCGAATTTGGAAATCCAAAAAACGTCAGGTTAAAAATCCAATTGATGTTCAACAAATAAAAAAAAACAGATATAATACAGATGAGCAAATAATAAAGCTTGGGTTGCTGAATATTCGATCCCTTACTTCAAAATCTCTCATAGTTAATGATATAATTTCAGATTATAATCTTAATATTCTGTGTTTGACAGAAACCTGGCTAAAACCAAACGATTACATTATTTTAAATGAGTCAACCCCACAAGATTGCAGTTATAAACATGAACCTCGTCTGAAAGGCAAAGGGGGAGGTGTTGCTGTAATTTATAGTAATATTTTCAAAACCACTAAGAAATCTAGTTTGAAATATACTTCTTTTGAAGTATTGATGCTTAATGTAAAAATATATAGTGTAAACGATAAATCACATTTGAGAATTATGCTGGCTACTGTATACATGCCACCAGGGCACCATAAAGATTTTATCAAAGAATTTGCGGACTTTCTATCAGAATTAGTATTGGCTGCAGATAAAGTACTAATTGTTGGGGATTTTAATATACATGTAGATAATGAAAAAGATGCATTGGGATTGGCATTTAAAGACATTGTAAACTCAATTGGAGTTAGACAACACGTGTCAGGACCTACTCATTGTCGTAATCATACTCTAGATCTAATATTATCACATGGAATAGATGTTGATGGCGTTGAAATTTTGCAGCAGAGCGATGACATCTCAGATCATTATCTAGTCTCATGTAAATTACATTTAGCCAAGGCTGCAAAGCCGACTCCGTGTTCTAAATATGTTAGACCTATAACTTCTGCCACTAAAGATTGCTTTATCAATAATCTTCCTAATAAGTTTCATCATCTCAACATCCCGGATAGCTTAGAAGAACTTGAAATTGCAACAGAAACGTTTAACTCTCTCTTTTCCAGCACTTTAGACGCAGTTCCTCCGTTGCGCTTAAAGAAGATTAAAGAAAATAGTCCAACGCCGTGGTACAGCGAGCACACTCAGGCCCTTAAGAGAGCAGCCAGAAAAATGGAGCGCAACTGGAAGAAAACTAGAGGTATTTCGGATTTCGTGGAAAGAGAGCTCGATTGCTTACAGAGAGGCTTTAAAGCTGCTAGTTCTGCTTATTTTTCAACCCTATTAGAAGAAAATAAACATAATCCAAGGTATTTTTTTGAAACAGTGGCTAAACTAACGAAAAAGAAAGCTTTAAGCTCAGAAGTGTCCAAGCAACACAGCAGTGATGACTTTATGAACTTCTTCACTTATAAGATTTATAATATCAGGGACAAAATTATAACCATGCAACCGTCTACCACAGTATCGCATCAGGGAGTGCATTGTAGTCTCCCTGAGGAAAAATTTTATTCATTTGTTGCTATAGGAGAGGAAGAATTCTGCAAACTCGTTAATTCATCTAAATCGACAATTTGTATGTTAGATCCTATACCGACTAAGCTACGGAAAGAGATGTTTCCAGAGGTCATATATCCTCTTCTTAATATCATTAATTCATCCTTGTCTCTAGGATACGTACCAAAAACCTTTAAACTGGCTATGATAAAATCCCTTGTTAAAAAAACACAACTTGATCCTACAGAATTAGTCAATTACAGGCCGATCTCGAATCTGGCTTTTCTGTCAAAGATATTAGAAAAAGCAGTATCTTCACAACTATGTTCCTTTCTAGAAAGTAATGATATCTGCGAGGATTTTCAGTCCGGATATAGACCGTACCATAGTACTGAGACTGCTCTCATTAGAGTCACAAATGATTTGCTCTTATCATCCGATCGTGGTTGTATCTCTCTATTAGTGTTACTTGATCTTAGTGCTGCATTTGGCACAATTGACCACAACATTCTTTTAAATAGACTAGAAAACTATGTTGGCATTAGTGGAATTGCACTAGCATGGTTTAAATCATACTTATCTGACCATTATCAGTTTGTAGCAGTAAATGAAGAGATGTCTTATCAATCACAAGTTCAGTATGGCGTACCACAAGGCTCAGTACTAGGACCGTTGCTATTCACTCTGTACTTGCTACCATTAGGAGATATCATTAGGTAACATGGAGTTAGCTTTCACTGTTATGCCGATGATACTCAGCTGTATATTTCTTCAAAACCCAACGAAACTTACCAATTCACAAAATTAACGGAATGCATAGCTGATATAAAAAATTGGATGACTAGTAATTTCCTACTACTAAATTCTGAAAAGATAGAGATTCTAATTATTGGACAACAAACTTCCACACGTAATAACCTAGAATACTGTCTAACACTTGATGCCTGCTCTGTCAAGTCTTCGTCGTCGGTTAGGAACCTGGGTGTGCTCTTTGATACCAACCTTTCTTTTGAAAGCCACGTGTCTAGTATCTGTAAAACTGCATTTTTCCATCTTAAAAATATATCTAAAATACGCCATATGCTCTAATTGGGAAATGCGGAACAATTAGTTCATGCGTTCATGACCTCAAGGCTAGATTATTGTAATGCTCTACTTGGTGGTTGCCCTGCACGCTTAAAGGTGAACTAAGTAACTTTTTTACCTTAACCGGACAGCTTTGGAGTCATTGTAATGTTTATATTACTGATTTCGTGTCGAATGGTGGTCGTCTCGCATCCCCCTGGTGCCTGTGAGCCGCAAAACCACCCTTGCAACTTTGGGCCGACGGGCCGCCGGCCTCAGTGTTACGAAGTATCGTGTGATATCAGGTCTCGCGAGGTAACGAATTGCTTTACGGCACTGCACGCGTATACAGGGCGCGCGCAGCTCTTAAAGGGGACACACCTTATTTCAACTCGTTACAGCTTCCATCCTACTGAACAGGTACCGGTGTACAGGGGGAGAGGATCCGGCCGTGAGTGCAGAGCCATCTCTACGTGAGTGCTATTTACGACAGTACAAGTACTCCACAGCAACTCTAGGGGTCGCTGTTTGACAAAAACGGAATTCCTGCATAGTGCACCTTTAATAAATAAACTACAGCTAGTTCAAAACGCCGCAGCTCGAGTTCTTACCAGAACCAGGAAATATGACCATATTTCCCTGGTTCTATCAACACTGCATTGGCTGCCTATTAAACATCGTATAAATTTTAAAATATTGTTGATTACTTACAAAGCACTAAATGGTTTAGCTCCGCAGTACTTGAGTGAGCTCTTAACGCATTATAGTCCTTCACATCTATTGCAATCTCAAAATTCCGGCCAGTTGATAATACCTAGAATATATAAATCGACTGCTGGCGGTAGATCCTTTTCCTATTTAGCACCAAAACTTTGGAACAGTCTTCCTACCATTGTCCGGGAAGCAGACACACTCTGTCAGTTCAAAGCTAGACTAAAAACACATCTCTTTGACCTAGCATACACATAATACATTATAGACTTCTATATTTCAATGTTAGGCTGCATAGATTAGGTCAGCCGGAACTGGGAACACTTCCCTTAAATCTTGATGTACTCGCTACATCATAAGAAGAATGGCATCTACGCTAATATTAGTGTCTTTGTTTATCCCGAGGTTTTCCCGCAGCCTGCCGGATCCAGGCCGTGTCCAGATCTGACGAAGGAGATCCGCCTGGACCCGATGACAATGCAGTGCTGAAGTGTCAACTATCCTCTCCCTATGGAGGATCCCTTTCCCACTCTACAGATAAAGCGTTGTGAATGTCGGTTCGCGTACCCCGAAGTGATAAAACAAAATTCTGTATCAAAATTTATAGGCAAGACAAGTAGTTTGTTTAGGCATGGGTTGTATGGATTTACAAACCTGCGCACATATTTTCAAAAGCACATAACTATAGAATCAATTCTGAATGAGCATGTGAACGCCGTCAGCGTTAATCACAGGTTCACGTTTAAAGTCTGAACATTTCGACGGAGGTGAATCAATCAAAGTTAACTTTAGCTGGAAATAACAGTATTTAAGAACCGCTATAAAGCCAAAACAATCTCTGTTACCTTAAATTATATGTTTATCTCTGTAAAGCTGCTTTGAAACAATCCATTGTTAAAAGCGCTATATAAATGAAGATGACTTGACTTGACTTGACTACAGTTCGCAACAATGGGTTGGGTTATGAGACTTGTGTTTGTTTAATTCTGTGCAGCATTTAACTGTTTTTTTTTTTATGTTTGAATGTGTCCTGTGTGAACAACCCTGAAACTTTTCTGTGCAGAACACACAATCATGTACACACACAAACACAGTCTCAAATGACAAGACAAATAGCTGTGAAAATTATTAGGGGTCATTAAAATGCCAAAATATGCAAACTTTATATTCTACTTACTAAAAGTGAAATGCATTGGAACGTGTGTAATGTTGAGGCTGTTTGTTTACCTTTGTTTTTTAACTTCAGGTCAGTTTTTTTCATTAGGTCCATATATTTCATAATTATTTCATATATTCACAGTTACTCTAAGACACCAAATAGTGCAGGTCGTTATAATTATTATTTTATCATTATTTTTCATATCAACTCCATGTCCATTGTAAAGCAATCATTGGGCCCAAACCAAACCAGAAACAGCTGCACTGACTGACTCTGTTTGGATGGAAACACTCCTACATTAACAACCAGTCAGTGTCGATAAGCCTGAGAGGAAGTGTACTAAAATCAGCTGTTTTTAACTCTTCACCTTCTACAAAGAGCGTCCACAGTCAGCATTAGCTTTTCACCTTATTGAGAAGATGTAAAGAATAATATAGTGTTGAGGGAGGTGATGTTCATTGGGTTAGGAACAGAAAATTTACACCAAACAACAGAGGAAGATTATAACTAGACTAAATATGTTTTCGTGCACTTCTTCCATTAAAGAGATGAGTTGTGATTATTTTGGTCAAAAAAACAAAATACAAGTTAAGTCCTGATAAAAGGGGTTTAATGCTGTATTATGACAGCACAACAGAATATCATGTATTCTTATTTTAAATGAAGGGATGTTTTGTTTGAAGTTTGTGGAGAAATAATTTTGATCTACTTTTCTTCCTTACATTTTGGGTCCTAGCCTATTTTTATGTTTAGGGGTATGCCAAAAAAAAAACAGTGCTCTAGTTAGTTTAATGTGATATCTCTACTCAATCCCTTGATGGTTATGTCCTGCCAGTTTATTTCTACCTTTTTCGTTTTCCCCGCTTGAAACGTCTAAACACCTCCTCACCTCTGCATGTCCTTGTGGTCAAGGTTAGATGGGTGCATGGTACAAGCAGCAGATGATTTGTTTTCCTCAAGTCAGTGGAAGTGTATTTTTTTTTAACATTCAGCAATAAAAAAAGGAATCTTTTTCCCCACCATGTCCATTCTTGGAAAATGCTAGAGGATTTTAAAAAGTGAGACAAACATGCGCGACTGTCATAGATTGTAAAAAAAAAAAAAAAAAAAAATGAAAACACCTGTTTATATGAGAAAATAAATATTTCTTGGTATAATTTTGGCACATGCCCATATCTGACCTGTTGTCTGTCTCCTCTGTTCATAGTCATCTTGCCTGTCACTAAATTATGATTGAGTATCGGTCTACCTAGGCATGGAATGATGCGATACCAGCCACATATACCTTGAATGTAGAAGGGGAGTGCCCGCTGTCCAAGTGGTCCTGCAGAAAAGATAAAATGACCGACAAATGGGAAGTCACTGGGTCCTCATTATGTGTCTCGCACCAATCCACAAACATCTTCCTTTTTATGAGCATACAGGCATCTGGTAGAAGAGACCCTAGCCTCTGCTATAGTATTAATCACCCTTTGTGACACACCTGGCTCAACACCGCCTCCCTGAACAGGCTCCAAAATAGCTGTACCATCTGGGGATGCTGCCGCCACTCTCCATGAACTACACCCTCCCTGGACGGCATGTCCACCCCACAATTTAGGTGACCGGGGACATAGACTGCCTGGATGGAGTTAAGATTTGCATCGGCCCACAAGAGGAGGCGCTCCGCCAACCTCTTCAGCGTTCGAGACCGGACGCCACCTTGGCAAATGGATGTCTGTCCTGAGCACCACTGTCTCCTGGTCCGATATCGCTGATTCCCCCACACCAGCGAAGCAGGGGTGGTCAGCTTGCAAACTGAAGCGTATAGCCTTTTTCTATCATACTCACCACCCAACGAGACACGGCTGGCAGAGTGCGTCACGCATCCACGAAGAGTAAAAAGGCTCACCGCTCTGGGGTGGGGAGATGCTGTCGATTTCCATGTTTGGTTTTGTTTTTATTGCATTGTTTATTACGGTGATCATTCAAACACTCTACACTGTTGCTACCAACATGCAGGGGGACAGATGAACAGCCTTTCCAACATGCCACCTTCCCGAATATCTGCACGTAGCTCCTTCCTCCTCATGCTACACCTCTCTGGGACTTGCTGGGGCGTGGTCCCATCTGCTTAGGGAAGTGCCTCAACATGTTGTGTCTTACCACTGGCTCAAACTTTTTCCGAGGAGCTGAGGAAGCAGTGTTGGCTTATGGCCTTGGACTACTTTTGAGCCTCCAAGAACCTCTCAGAAAACGAGCCCACGGCATCCCCAAAGAGACCTTGGGGACTCACAGGGGAATCTAACAGAGCCATCTTTTCTGATCCTTTTTATCTCCGTGAGAGTGAGCCACAAGTGGTGGATCACAACCACCAAGCTTTCCATAGTGCAGCCCATAGCTTGGGCAGTTACCTTGGTATACCAGACAGCTGAATCCGTAGACAAGCATAGCTCCCTGAATACCTCCATATCTGGAACTTCATCTTCTTGAGCAGCTTGGCCTGGAGCACTTGCAGCACCACAATTGTATGAAGGCGGATGCGGCCTGTCTTTCTGCGACAAAGACACCTTCTCTGCTATGTTGGCCGTAGTCTGACATGGCTTGAAAGGAAGCAATGCCTTGGACTTCCAGCCCCGGGATGAAGGGCTGAGGTGGGCCGCAATGGCTTCCTCAACGGACAGCAACTTGGCATAGCCTCTGGGCTCAGCTTTGTGGACAGTTGAGAGAAGAGAAGTTCCTCCAGCATGGGCCCGGGCTGAATGGGGGGGTCCACCATGACCAAGAGATCTCATCATGCACATCAGGGGAAAAAAGGTGCCTGTCTCATGGGGGCAGCAGCTCTGTGGGCGGTCTTTCTCCGAGGCCATTGTGGACATTGCATCGTCATCCGAGGTGCCAATTGAGATCAGCTTGTGGGCTTTGTTGGAGGGCTGAAGATAGTCTCTGCATAATAGAGCATAGACTCCAGGGGTCATGGCACAAGTGGGCCATCGGCCTCAGCACCTGTTGCTGCATCCTGTCCCAAGGGTTGACTGTCATCTCCTCACAGTGCTGACAGCCGGGTCCATCAAGTGCCATCTCGGTGTGGGTGCAGCCCAGGCACAAGATGCATGCCTCATGCATGTCAGTCTGGGAGTTGAATAGGTTCCCCGCACACATAACATTACTTCAGGGCAATCTTCCTCATCACCGGAACGCTGAAGGGGATCGGCAAAACAGAGGATCATCCTCTTGAAGGCATAGATCACCGGTGAGAGTCGTATTCTATAGCTAGAAGGAGAAAGATTTTGAGGTGATGACGGTCCAGCACCGTGTTATATAGCAATAGCAGATGCTTCGCCCATCGCACAAGCGCTTCCCCTTAGCGTCAGCTACTGACACAATGTCAAGTGAAACGATCTCGAAAGGGAACCCCTGAGACTTTAGCATATCCACGAGAACAGTTTAAAGTTGCGCATAAAAACTGGAATGCTTTTTTTTTTTCAAATTCAGCAGTTGCAGATATGTCCTAATATTTACTGTTAATGGAAACACTGTATGACAGAATCTTGTTTCACACCATATTGTATTGAAAAATTATGAGCAGAAGCTATGATGATTTACATCCTGTCTGCCTCGCTGCCTGCTGTGTGTTTGTTTGCTTCGAGGCTGTAAGCTTCACCTGAGCCTCGTATTTCTTTATGTTTTGAGCCATCATTTACTATCTAGTTGTTTATACTACTAAATACAGCTTACCCAACATCTCAGATTACCCTTACATCTCTAGCTTCCGTTATTGTTAACACAGCACGCTAGTAACTCGCTAACGTTAGCCTGCTAACGCGCCACCCGTGCGCTCATTTATTTATTTATTTTCTCTCGCGCGCCCGCGCCTTTGAGTTCATAAAGTCCAGGTAAGAAATCAGTCAACAAACACGGTGAGTAATGTCTTCTTGTCCTGTTATTGTCACCTGTGTCACATGTCATATGTTTAGTATAGCCTTCTCCGATGGCAATATAGGATTTATATGTGATAAATGCAAGGAGACAGTCAGGCTGACGGAGAAGATTTCAGAACTAGAGACACGCATCCAAACTTTAATTGAGGATGGTAAGAATGCTAGATCTTTAGATAGTGTTTTGGATGCGCCTAGCATAGTGAACTCTTTACATGATTCGGTTCCGGCTGAAGTAGAGCCCGTGCAGCAGGGCAGATGGGTGACCGTGAGAGATCGTTCTAGTCGCGGATCAAAGAACCACTCTTCCGTTCCGATTCCCATAACAAACCGATTTGCCCCACTCAGTGAAACACCCACTGAGAATTCTGTTGATTGTGCCCTGGTAATTGGTGATTCGATCACACGGAACGTGAAAATAGAGACACCAGCCACCATAGTCACATGTTTGCCGGGAGCCAGAGCGCCTGACATCAAAGCAAATTTAAAAGTGCTGGCTAATGCTAATCGTAAATTCTCTAAGATCATTATTCATGTCGGCACTAATGATGTTCGACTCCGCCAGTCGGAGATCACCAAAATTAATATTAAAGAGGTGTGTGAACTCGCAAGTACGATGTCAGGCACTGTAATTTACTCTGGCCCCCTTCCTGTACGCAGGAGTGATGAGATAGTTAGCCGATTGGCCTCACTGAACGGTTGGCTGTCAAAGTGGTGTCCGCAGAATAATATAAAATTCATAGACAATTGGAAAAGTTTTTGGGGCAAGCCTGATCTGTTGAAAAGAGATGGTATCCATCCCTCCTGGGCTGGTGCTGCTCTTCTCTCTAGTAATATGGCTCATAGTCTTAGAGATAAAACATGACAATCTGGGGCTCAGGTCAGGAAGCAGACAGACTGGCTAAACCGACCGTCTGCTAGCGGCCTCACGTCACCAAGGTCAGATAAATCCCATCACATAGAGTCTCTTTCACCTAGATGTCATCATATAGAGACTGTGTCTGTTCCCCGAATTTGGAAATCCAAAAAACGTCAGGTTAAAAATTTAATTGATGTTCAACAAATAAAAAACAGATATAATACAGATAAGCAAATGATAAAGCTTGGGTTGCTGAATATTCGATCCCTTACTTCAAAATCTCTCATAGTTAATGATATGATTTCAGATTATAATCTTGATATGCTGTGTTTGACAGAAACCTGGCTAAAACCAAACGATTACATTATTTTAAATGTCAACCCCACAAGATTACAGTTATAAACATGAACCTCATCTGAAAGGCAAAGGGGGAGGTGTTGCTGTAATTTATAGTAATATTTTCAAAACCACTAAGAAATCTAGCTTTAAATATACTTCTTTTGAAGTATTGGTGCTTAATGTAAAAATATATAGTGTAAACGATAAATCACATTTGAGAATTATGCTGGCTACTGTATACAGGCCACCAGGACACCATAAAGATTTTATCAAAGAATTTGCGGACTTTCTATCAGAATTAGTATTGGCTGCAGATAAAGTACTAATTGTTGGTGATTTTAATATACATGTAGATAATGAAAAAGATGCATTGGGATTGAGAGCAGCCAGAAAAATGGAGCGCAACTGGAAGAAAACTAAACTAGAGGTATTTCGGATTTCGTGGAAAGAGAGCTCGATTGCTTACAGAGAGGCTTTAAAAGCTGCTAGATCTGCTTATTTTTCAAACCTATTAGAAGAAAATAAACATAATCCAAGGTATTTATTTGAAACACTGGCTAACCTAACGAAAAAGAAAGCTTCAAGCTCAGAAGTGTCCAAGCAACACAGCAGTGATGACTTTATGAACTTCTTCACTTATAAGATTGATAATATCAGGGACAAAATTATAACTATGCAACCGTCTACCACAGTATCGCATCAGGAAGTGCATTGTAGTCTCCCTGAGGAAAAATTTGATTCATTTGTTGCTATAGGAGAGGAAGAATTCGGCAAACTCGTTAATTCATCTAAATCGACAACTTGTATGTTAGATCCTATACCGACTAAGCTACTGAAAGAGATGTTTCCAGAAGTCATATATCCTCTTCTTAATATCATTAATTCATCTTTGTCTCTAGGATACGTACCAAAAACCTTTAAACTGGCTATGATAAAACCGCTTGTTAAAAAAACACAACTTGATCCTACAGAATTAGTCAATTACAGGCCGATCTCGAATCTGCCTTTTCTGTCAAAGATATTAGAAAAAGCAGTATCTTCACAACTGTAGATCCTATACCGACTAAGCTACTGAAAGAGATGTTTCCAGAAGTCATATATCCTCTTCTTAATATCATTAATTCATCTTTGTCTCTAGGATACGTACCAAAAACCTTTAAACTGGCTATGATAAAACCGCTTGTTAAAAAAACACAACTTGATCCTACAGAATTAGTCAATTACAGGCCGATCTCGAATCTGCCTTTTCTGTCAAAGATATTAGAAAAAGCAGTATCTTCACAACTGTGTTCCTTTCTAGAAAGAAATGATATCTGCGAGGATTTTCAGTCCGGATATAGACCGTACCATAGTACTGAGACTGCTCTCATTAGAGTCACAAATGATTTGCTCTTATCATCCGATCGTGGTTGTATCTCTCTATTAGTGTTACTCGATCTTAGTGCTGCATTTGACACAATTGACCACAACATTCTTTTAAAGGTGCTCTAAGTGATGTCACGTGTTTTTTAGGCCAAAACATTTTTTGTCACATACAGCAAACATCTCCTCACTATCCGCTAGCTGCCTGTCCCCTGAACACACTGTAAAAGAATGCGGTTTCTGTAGACAGCGCAGGCTCCACAAACAGCAACAAAAACAAACTGCGGCGACCCGCTCCACGAAACAAAACAAACAGTGTTCCAGCCTGGGGGTGGGGTTAGTGAGCGTACATGGGGGGGTGTGGAGGAGAGAAGCATGAAGAGGAAAGTCATAATTTTAACTCTTTAAGTTTGATATGGCCGACACACGACCAAAGAGACGACGTTCTGATGAACAGATTGCAAAAATACAAAGAAGAGGGAAAAGGAGAAGGAACGCATGCCCGAATTTACACTGGAAAAGCCTTTGAAAGGTGGTGAGAGCTCCGCCGGCAGAAGGGCTTCCAATCCGACATTCAGGTAACGTTAGCTCTGTTTTTGCTGGAGAGGTGGGTCAATCCAGTTTGGTTTTTCTAAATGGACTTTCATGTTCGCCTAACAAACACAAGGATATAATTAGCTAGAACAATGCAGTCAGCGCTAACTTTGGTGAATACAACATATAGGTTTCTAGCAGCTAGCTATCGATCTCTATTGTAAATAATCAAGCAAACTCACAGTAGGGCGACAGTTTGTGTGAATGATTGTTTTCACCAACTATTTATTATGAAATTGAATGTTCATTCATAGCCTATTGACAACTTTGACTAAATTTGAAGCTAACGTTATCTTGCTATTATTGCGTCCTGGTATGGGAGCTAAAGTTATAACCTCAGGTGGCGAAACGTTTTATCGTGTTTTTCTGGTAATGTTTCCATTATTTTTTTTTTTTTCATAATATGAAAGCATTTATCTCACTTGGCGACATTACACCATCCTTGAAAGAAGTATCAGTAAAACTACAGAGGGAGGGGACGGGATGAGGAGGAGGGAAGGTCTAGCTAGCCTCCGTTTTGTTTGACAATACTTTGAACGTCAACAAGAAGTGACGTCACCCAGCATCGCTTTGAGCACCTTTAAATAGACTAGAAAACTATGTGGGCATTAGTGGAATTGCACTAGCATGGTTTAAATCATACTTATCTGACCGTTATCAGTTTGTAGCAGTAAATGAAGAGATGTCTTATCGATCACAAGTTCAGTATGGCGTACCACAAGGCTCAGTACTAGGACCGCTGCTGTTCACTCTGTACATGCTACCATTAGGAGATATCATTAGGTAACATGGAGTTAGCTTTCACTGTTATGCCGATGATACTCAGCTGTATATTTCTTCAAAACCCAACGAAACTTACCAATTCACAAAATTAATGGAATGCATAGCTGATATAAAAAAATTGGATGACTAGTAATTTCCTACTACTAAATTCTGAAAAGACAGAGATTCTAATTATTGGACAAAAAACTTCCACACGTAATAACCCAGAATATTGTCTAACACTTGATGGCTGCTCTGTCAAGTCTTCGTCGTCGGTTAGGAACCTGGGTGTGCTCTTTGATACCAACCTTTCTTTTGAAAGCCACGTGTCTAGTATCTGTAAAACTGCATTTTTCCATCTTAAAAATATATCTAAAATACGCCATATGCTCTCATTGGGAAATGCGGAACAATTAGTCCATGCGTTCATGACCTCAAGGCTAGATTATTGTAATGCTCTACTGGGTGGTTGCCCTGCACGCTTAATAAATAAACTACAGCTAGTTCAAAACGCCGCAGCTCGAGTTCTTACCAGAACCAGGAAATATGACCATATTAGCCCGGTTCTGTCAACACTGCATTGGCTCCCTATTAAACATCGTATAAATTTAAAAATATTGTTGATTACCTACAAAGCACTAAATGGTTTAGCTCCGCAGTACTTGAGCGAGCTCTTAACGTATTATAGTCCTTCACGTCTATTGCGATCTCAAAATTCCGGCCAGTTGATAATACCTAGAATATCTAAATCGACTGCAGGCGGTAGATCCTTTTCCTATTTAGCACCAAAACTTTGGAACAGTCTTCCTACCATTGTCCGGGAAGCAGACACACTCTGTCAAGCTAGACTAAAAACACATCTCTTTGACCTAGCATACACATAACACACTATAGACTTCTATAAATTCAATGTTAGGCTGCATAGATTAGGTCAGCCGGAACTGGGAACACTTCCCTTAAATCTTGATGTACTCGCTACATCATAAGAAGAATGCAGGGGCGTAGAATTTAGTAGGGACGCTAGGGACGTCTCCCTACCAATATCCAGTGACACTGATATATCCATGGCAATAATTTCGATCAAAACTTAATATATATTTATACATTGATGTCGCCGTCCCCACCAATTTCAAAATCAAACCTACGCCACTGGAAGAATGGCATCTACGCTAATATTAGTGTCTTTGTTTATCCCGAGGTTTTCCCGCAGCCTGCCGGATCCAGGCCGTGTCCAGATCTGACGAAGGAGATCCGCCTGGACCCGATGACAATGCAGTGCTGAAGTGTCCACTATTCTCTCCCTATGGAGGATCCCTTTCCCACTCTACAGATAAAGCGTTGTGAATTCCGGCTCGCGTACCCCGAAGTGATAAAATAAAACAAAATTCTGTATCAAAATTTATAGGCAAGAAAAGTAGTTTGTTTAGGCTGGGTTGTATGAATTATAAACCTGCGCACATATTTTAAAAAGCACATAACTATAGAATCAATTCTGAATGAGCATGTGAACGCAGTCAGCGTTAATCACAGGTTCGCGTTTAAAAGTCTGATCATTTCGACGGAGGTGAATCAATCAAAGTTAACTTTAGCTGGAAATAACATTATTCAAGAACCGCTATAATGCCAAAACAATCTGTTACCTTAAATTATATGTTTATCTCTGTAAAGCTGCTTTGAAACAATCCATTGTTAAAAGCGCTATATAAATGAAGATGACTTGACTTGACTTGACATAACACAGTGACGTGTAAGCACATTAAAGTGTTTAGTGCTTGTGCAAAAGTGTTGTTTCAGAGGCTCTTTAAAATTCTTACGCTGTTACATATCCATTATTCACCTTATCTTTAGCATAAGAGACATTTTTACCTTAAGGTTTCTGGTGTCACTTCCAGTTATTTTAGCTGTTCAAAAACAGTCATTTATGCTGCTTGAATTACCAAGCTGATCTTTGTTTTCTTATTTTTTTATTTGTTACAGTAATAGTGAACTGGTTTGTTACACAAAATAGTTTAACTGCTACTGCACTTTGTTATTTTTCTTGTTATTTGCCTATAGCAGCTAATGAATTGGAAGTTTCACACATTCACAGGAAATTTGCATCGAAAAATAAGGTGGATAAAGCCATACAACCATGTTTTGGGTTTATAATATGTAAAGTTACAGTTTGTGGCTAGAGGAATTAAAGTCCACTAGAGGAGAAATTTTATTTATGTTCACATTGCCCATGTCTGTGGATGACTAGGGTGAAACAACATGCTTTATGGATTATTATAACCTATGACATTACGGCATGGTCACACAGAGGAGGCTGGGGAACAAGATCAGGAGTGATTTTCTCACAACAGCTCGTACCTCCAGCTGCACACATCTGAGTTTCAGTGTCGAAGAGGCGATTTTTTTGTGTCTTGTGAGACATTTCCAAGACATTCATCTGGGGCCCATCATCGCCAACACTTCGCTTTCCCCTCAATGACCCTGATCAGCTCTCAGTTTTTATGTGTTTCTACACTCTCTGGTCAATCCTGACATGCTTATACATGAAACATATGCCTCACTATATTGTTGAGTAGCTGCCAAGTAAGCTTGAACACACCAGTCCATGGTAACTTAATTGTAGGTGGACCGCAGCCTACCTGTTTTAAGTTTCACGCTTACAACTTTAAGAGGTAATTACTTGGCTGATTCTACACGGCAAGTGCAGTAAAACAGGCTGAGTATGTTATCTCTAACCGTCAAATGCAAGTATGTGGACCACTACTACTAGAGCAATTAAGTATTAAATTGAGGGGTAACCCTACCCCAGGGTTACCCTAACCCTAACCCTGATGTGGGGTAACCCTACCCCAGACCTAAACCTACCCATAACGGAAGCGTCATCTACCTGACGCTAAAAACGGAAGCGTCATCTAACTGACGCTAAAGGCGTTAGATGACGCCCGAGGATGAGCGTCATCTACCTGACGCTAAAGGGTGCCATGTGCGTCAGATGTTGAAGCATGGTCAAAAGTGTGAATAAGATGACGCCTTGGGATGAGAATGCGTTGATTTAATAGCTCAATGCAGCTAGTATTTGGCAGACTTCAAGAAAGTGAGGTGTTACAGACAACTTGCAAATCTTTTTTTTTTTTTGCGTGAATGCAGCAATTCAGATGATTTTGGCACCTTGAAGTCTGCAGTTCCTGAGCATTTGTGGCCTGTTCACACAGGAATCTTTGTCAGGAAAATTTTGCGTGATGAACATTTAAATTAATCCATGCATCTGTTCCAATCGATACGAACATTCACATAATGTCAAAGCAACATGGGGTCTTAACACTTCCATTGCACTGTGAAGAAAACTGGCCAACCAATAAAATTTGCGCTTTTGGTTACATGCCCAGAGCCAGTGCCATTACAAAAATCTATGACTTGGTAAAACTACAGCTGTCTAATACTTTTTATAATACTTTTTATCTTATCATTGATCTGAACAGACTAATCAATGCAGATATAGCACAACATTTTCTTGACAAACATTTGTCTTGGTGAGAAAAGGCCTATCCAATATGGCTAAACTGGTCAAGCTGGTCCTTTATTTGGTGCAAAAGTTTTCTAGTCAAACATATCATAAGAATATGAGTTGGCGATTTCCTATGAATTCATTTGATCTGAATGAAAACAAATGATTTGTAGATAAAACGTCACCATGTAGCATCACTAAATCCAATCCTCAACATGGCATCAGCAGATTGTACGAAAACATATTCATTTCGCCACCAATGCACACCAAATATACGAATTGTCATGAGAGTGTTTGGTTTTAGTGCATTCTGGGTAGGTGAACACTGGAAAAACTGAATGATGTATATTGACTGGAGGAAATATATTACCTTGTTTCTGGAGCCAAAGGCAGTTATCAGATTTTATACATATCTGTCTTTCCTCCGTCATGGAAGCAACAAAACTGAAAATCTGGTTAAATGTCCTTGGGAATGTCTCTCACTACCTGAATGGGCAGTGAATCATTGAAATAGACTGTTGTTGCTATGTTCTTTCTTCATTCTTTCTTCACTCCATTCTTTATTCCTTCACGTCAGGAAAAAGGTATAAATCATGGTGATGCACGGTCTGCCTCTGAGTTTTGTTAAGGCAGAGATGTGGTTCCCCCACTACAAGGGAAATTTGATGTTTAATCATTCAAAGGAGTAAAAGAACATCCTGTGCATGTTTGGAGCGGCTGTTGTGTCCTCTCTGGTGAGCTCCAAATTTAAGATGAAGGTGTGGAAAAGGGAATATTAGTCTCTAGATGATAACCTGATACGAGGCGTTTGGGTCATAAACTCTCCAAATGTTGCTTCACCTTCAAATTGCGCTAATCGCTTCCCACATGATTTGGCATTATTGTCTGTTCCCATCTACTGATCGCCAAATGCCTGCCGGATAGCCAAAGGATGATCTCATTAATTTCGGATACGGCATCAAAACATTTCAGACACATTAATTGGGAAATGTACTTCACAATACAAATGGTGATGCAATGTAGAGTTGAGGAATGTGCTTAGATTTAATTTACGACTTCATAATGAGAACAAACTGAATCTACGCTACAATGTCATTGTAGTTTAGCAGAATATTTATCCGGTTGCAAGAGGCTGTGAAATTTAATGAAACCTAAAATTAAATCAAACAATGTAATCAAAACAATCAAACTTTTCCATCATTACATTACAGTTTTTTTTTGTAAAATTAGCATATACAAACATTCATGATCAATCTGCTAGTAAAACAAATGTGTCACAGCTCAAAGAATGAACAGCTTAATCCAGCTTAAGTTGGTTTTCAGGTCTTACCAGGTTTATGCTGGCCTAAATACCATTATGAAAAAGAAGTGCACTTAATTGTATTGAATGTGCGTTTCTAAGGTAAACCTAAAATCTTAAAAGTTAATAAATAAAAAAAACCTGTTCTTGCAAATTGTTATATAATAATATAAAAGGCCACTTAAGTTTAAGTTGAGTACGCTTTCATTACTGTTTCTTAACACACTAAAAGATTTCACTTTTTAATATCAAATTAAAAGTTTTTGGTTAAAGTGCATTTTGAATACTTCCATGTTTCTGCCATGCTTTTAAGAAGCACACTTATTTTAATGTGTTGACTTAAGTAAATAGTACTTAAAAGTGTACTTCTTTTTCACAAGGGTGTTCTCCCAGCCTGGTGTCCAGAAGCCCTTTACACTACACGCTAAGCCCACCAAGCCTGCTTAGGCTGGTTTGAACTTTTTCTCTATGAATACAAGATCCTACTATATTTGCATGCAATCTGCACCACTACTATGTGGATGTGTAAATATTTCCATGAGCTAGACAAGGCTTTCAAAACCTGAAAACTTGATACTATCGATCCACAACTGGAAATGCGAAGTTAACGTGACTAGACTTGACATGGGAAAAGAAATGAAGAAAACATCCAATTACATCAAATAAGGAAATAGTCCACAAGAAAATAAATACTCTAAACTGAAAGCATGTTAAAGTTGCAACAGGCACAGGCATGATGCTTTCAAAACAGACTGAGGTCAACAAAATCTGTGAACCGAACCTGCCAACTTCTTTCTAACCTGAGCTCAGAATAACAAGACACAGCTCAGTGCATGTGAAGAGTCAGGCTTATCTCGCAAAGACCACACACATCCTTTCCTCCTGTCCACTCCTATTGGCTCAATCTATCTGGGTCAATCACATGACATGTTTTTGTCTGGATCTATTTGTTAAAAATTAGATTGCATAAAAAATAATATATTGCAAAAACCTGTTATTTGATAAGCATGCTATAATTTCTAGGGGGTTGGCTGGTATTACACTCTTGAAAAGAAAACTTTATTAAATAGCATCATGTTTTATTATTATTTCTTAAATATTGAATACAACGGTAACACTTTACAATAAGGTTCATTAGTTAACATTAGATAATGTATTAACTAACATGAACTAACAATGAACAATACATTTGTTACAGTGTTTATTAATCTTTGTTAATGTAGTTAATAAAAATACAACTGTTCATTGTTAGTTCATGTTAGGTCACAGTGCGTTAACTAATGTTAGCAAATACAACCTTTGATTTTAATAACGTATTAGTAAATGTTGAAATTAATATTAACTAAGATTAATAAAAGAATTGTTCATTTTTAGTTCATGTTAGCTTAACTAATGTTAACTAATTGTTGTTAAATGTTACCAATACAACATATCACAGATCACAATACAGACATATCAGAAAATTGACTTTATATGACAATAGGTTGTAAAATGTCATGTAATGCGACTCCCCAAAAATGCAATGATATTGAAGAATTAATAATTCATGATATTCACAATTCTTTTTGAAAATATTGATTAAAATGTGTACTTGTGAAATATTTAACTTTATACTTTTAACTTGTATTGAAAATGGTACGGTATATAATTTTGTTTTTTCCCCAAAAACCATTAAAACAACATGAATACAAAGAGTACATTTCTAAGGACTAGTAAATATGTTTAAACTAGATTCTCAAAAGTGTTTCCCTTTCTTTATCATGGGCACTATTATTAGTCATTGACTCATCTTCTAAGACCATCAGATCCTGAGAAGTAGGTGTGTCTCTGAGATCAATCTTCTGCTGAGACAGCTGGAATCTTCTAGACTTTTTAAAAAACACTACTCTCCCACCAAGTTCAAGAAGTGCTTGTTAATTACACACCCCACTTTCCCACACATGAACTGTCATAATCACGCTCTCTGATTGCTAGGCAAAAAAAACATGACAGGATGATGCATGTTTCCTCGCAAAAACCCTAACCCTGAATGACGCCGTGAGTGAAGGTTTACTATCTCTAGATGTTAAATTGCCTGTGTCTGCACTCCAAACAGAACACAGATGCTGCAAATGAAAGTAAAATTCGTCTGTGTATAGTACAGGTTGTGAAGCGTGATCTCTGCTACCGATCCTCAAAATCTTAAGACGCTTCACACAATCTGCTTCAACAAGTCAACATTTCTCGCATCGTTTTCCATTGATTCATGGCAGCACATGATGAATACAGTGATAGAGTGTGGCAGAGGGTGCTTATGAAAAAGTGATGTGCAGCATGTTCACATCTGTGTCTCCGTGATGAAGCAATGCACACATCAATCACTCAATGAACAGGCTATTTCAACACTTGAGCAAAAAACCCAGCCAAATGCAGCAAAACTGTCATCTTAGATCATCCTGCATACTAAATATTCTGGGTTATCCGAAGTGAAGCGTGTGATTTGTGCACCACTAGGGCAACTGGAACTGCAGAAATAAAAACCTTCTCCATTGGTGAGAAAAACTGGTGGTTCCTCTCCAAACTCACTTCATTTGTATTATTTCTAGTGAGAATTACAGAAAGTGATAGACAACTATCCATAGCACATTTGATT
The DNA here is from genome assembly GCA_030578255.1 of Tiaroga cobitis. NCBI lineage: Eukaryota > Metazoa > Chordata > Actinopteri > Cypriniformes > Leuciscidae > Tiaroga > Tiaroga cobitis. The sequence goes on from CM060611.1 coordinate 16,480,019, forward strand.
AAGGAGCATGGCCCTGTCAGCCCCTGCTGGTTGATGCCGTAAATACATTTTATCATGCAAAAAGTATTAATCTCCACTGAGGGCATGTCAAAGTAATCATGTATTCTGATCAAATAGTTTATTCAACACAGAAGTAGTAAAAATGTCATTATATACAGTAGATGCATTTTTATATGCTCTACATGTGATCAGTTGACTTAACTTAAAAAAAAAGTGAGGAAAAGCACGTTGACTTAAAATGATCAAGTAAATAAACATGCATAATTGAAAAAAAATAATTATGTGGAATTGTCTTAATAATTTTAAGGCAACAGGTTTCCTCACAACTGATCACTTTTTACAGTGTAGAAAAAATAAATATTGAATTTTCTCCCTGTCTTCTGCCTTTCACATCATACTCAAGATAATCGCAAATGAATCATTTGGCACCGTGATGCCAAAAAACAAATAATTAAAATTTAGACAGTTTTACGACTCAAGTATTATTTTAATCAAAGAAGTGCTTTAAAGAGATAGTTCACCAAAAAATGATTACTTCATGTTCCTAAAAAAAAACTGATTTTTTTTTTTTTTTTCATTTTTGGGTGAACTATTCCTTTATTAAATGTTTTTAATAAATACAAACTGCACATTTCAGCTTTTTAAACCACCACTGTCACAGATTTTCATAAAGATACTGGAGTAACTGAGGGGATATAACAACCAGATGAAAGGTCCAGATTTAACTTATGACTCCTTGGACGCTCTGCCAATGATCTTACTCAAAGAGAGCACAAAAGTGAACTAAGAGGTCAACAGCATAAAGAGTGTGGTGTTTATTGCAATTTCAAAGGTCCATGATAATAAAATGGTATATATAATATGTGTGAGATTTATCTGTCCTAAAGCATTTCAAAGCACGAGTTCCAGCCTCAAAGCCCTGAAAATAATGCTTTGATCCTGCCAAGAAGTCAGATCAACTGTAATTACAGGCCATTTAATGCATGCGAAAGATTGAAGGAATTATGTTCAACTTATATGTTTATTCTTGAACCAGACAATAAGTAACTGTCTTCTGTAATCAAAGAAGCCACATCGCGGGTCATATGAGTCACATGGTCTCCTGACAGATGAGCCATGTTTGTCATACTTTGACTGCAGTAAAGAAGTAATCAATACATAATCCAGACTGTATAAATCTTTATGTCAAAGGGAAAGGTGTGTGCATGAGAACACGAGAACTCTCTAAATGAAGCACTTAACCCATAAATGTTTCCTTTGATGTGGCCTTGTTCAGTCACAAACGTGTTCAACATGCAGAGGCTTGATTCTCCTTTACTCACCCCAGATGGACAGTCAGAACAGTATTTACATTGGCAGGGGAATTGCATGGGTGTTTAAGTTACATTAGGACGCAATAAGTGTTGCTTTTTTGATACGTTCAATAGGCATCACAAACCCTAAAGGAATCACCCCACTGAACTGATACAGCACTGCCATTGACAGAGGCGTATGTGAGGAAATATCAGACTGCTGAATTCTGGAACTGACCAATCAGATTAAAGTATTTCAGAAAGCCATGTAAACCTGCTCAGGCTTTTTTAAAATGGCTTTTCAGCAGATATAGAACATAGATGACTTTTTAGAAAGCTATAATCATCAGATTCTGTCAAATTGACAGTTTTCTGCCAAGTGCAACAACTTATTTTACTGTTTTAATATCATCAAATCACCTTGTTTTTCTCCATAGATTGTTATATGACTAGCACCTGCACTTGAACATTGACCTGTGGCAAGCAAATCTGAGGTCATAATATGCTGAGTTTTCATAATGTGACTAAGGGGATTTTTTTTTTTTTTTTTTTTACTCCAGGCCAGGTTTTACACACGCACCCATTATCTACAGGGACACCTGGCAGTATTTCCTATTATTGGAACTTCAAAAACATCCAATCTTCCTTCTGTTTTAGCACTTACTAAATGATTATTCTAACTAATACATAAAAGTAAGTAGCTTGTATCAGCTCTAAGACCTTTAGTGAACTGGATCACTGACCCAATACCCAAAAGGCCCAGTGTGGGTGAGTATAAAAACATGGAGCGATGATCAGGATTCAACTCTATAAGAAGAGGTGGGCTTGGAAACACTGCTGTTAGTCGCTTTGGCTCCTGTTTACCAGCACTCCACGGTAATGATGAAGATCCTGTTTCTGATCCCAGTTTGCCTGAGCCTGATTCTCAGCAGCTGCGCACAGAGGCCCGAACCCTGCAGTAAGACCTCCTGACCTTTTGTCCTTTGCCCACACATTTTAGTAAACTTTATAGTGCAGTTGAAAGAACTAAAAATGTATATATGCTTGTTTTGGATCCTTTTAAATGAATCTGTTTAAATTAAACTTGTTATTCTCCTTTGACTTCCAGAGTCTCCACCCTTGCTAGAGGGGGCGCTGACCGCAGTAAGTGGATTGTCTTGACATATAAATTTGATCTCTAACTTCTCTTAGTTGGCTCATATCTGCAGAAAACTATGCAAATACTAACTGAGTTATGTGAAAATGCTATCAGTACTATTATCATCTTCTTCAACACAGTTTATCCCAGGGCAACACTTACGTGTTTTTGAGAAATTCTCCTATGATGCCTATGGACAAAATGTCCGAGTTCTTGCATCTGGGAAAGATGGCAGCGAGACCTTCTTTGTAGACAGGCTTCTGCTCTTTAGAGAGGTAAAGTACCACGGTTTAAGGAGAAATAGCAAGACATGAATTTTGCACAATTCATCATTGGGAATTGTGTTGCTGACTGCTAATGTGACCCAGAGTTTGCACTCCTCTCCACAGGGGGTCAGCTATGAGATCCACTACCGCAACCAAACATGTATTAAGACTGCATTAAAGGTGCCATTCAGACATATTGGGATTCCCCATGATGCCCATTTCCTGACTCAAATGGTCTTGGGTAGCAGCTCTATTCTAGGACAAGGATTGCTCGTCAATAACTGGAATGGAACAGTGCAGGAAACAAAAGGTAATGTGCGCCGTTATGCTGCCTGATGATGATTCGCACAGACTCTGATAAACAACACGAATGTATAAAAAACATCACACGTTTTTACTTTTCTAAACGGTCACAACAATCCCGACCAGTCTAAAATATAAAAACTTATAATAGGCTTTGCCATAGTGACAAAAACCCGTTTTGGAAGAAGTATTGGTGTATAAATGTTTTGAACAACAACAAAAAAGTTACTTTTAAGTAACTTGTCGTTTTGACTTGAATGAACCAATATTAAAGTCGCTCTAGTTCCCTTGCCAGTTGGCTTATGTTCTCTGTACTGTTCTCTGCAGAAAACTACCTACTGACCTTCACTGCGTTTGGCTGCGTGCCTCTCTACACCATTGATTTCACACAGAAAGGGGAATTATCTGTCATGACAAGGTTAGTGTTCAAAAGTAGGCTGATCTCCCATACAGAAAATATAACCACGTCTAACATGTTTTTCATTAAAGACCAAAGACCCATGGATAATACTTATGTAATCAAGTCTGCAATCTTGTCCTTTACTTAACCACATTTGTAGTACACTGGTGAAGAACAACAGCAGATTATGCAAGCGACCCTCTTAACCAATTACATGTGTTAACATTGCCGTTCCTCTTCCTCTGATCAAGGCTGTCTTCATGCAAGCGTAACGAATAACATGCACATAAAACAAAAAGTGTGCTTCATGAAAACAACTCATTCTGTTTAATCAAAATAAGAAAAGGAGGATGCTGAATGGGTCACAGATGTAGACATAACCTTAGACTCTGAGTGAACATTTCAGATGTGGTTTATATATATATATATATATATATATATATATATATATATATATATATATATATATATATATATATATATATATATATATATATATATACACACTCACCTATGGGATTATTAGGAACGCCTGTTCAATTTCTCATTAATGCAATTATTAATCAACCAATCACATGGCAGTTGCTTCAATGCATTTAGGGGTGTGGTCCTGGCCAAGACAGTCTCCTGAACTCCAAACTGAATGTCAGAATGGGAAAGAAAGGTGATTTAAGCAATTTTGAGCGTGGCATGGTTGTTGGTGCCAGATGGGCCGGTCTGAGTATTTCACAATCTGCTCAGTTACTGGGGTTTTCACGCACAACCATTTCTAGGGTTTACAAAGAATGGTGTGAAAAGGGAAAAACATCCAGTATGTGGCAGTCCTGTGGGTGAAAATGCCTTTCTGATGCTAGAGGTCAGAGGAGAATAGGCCGACTGATTCAAGCTGATAGAAGAGCAACTTTGACTGAAATAACCACTCGTTACAACCGAGGTATGCAGCAAGGCATTTGTGAAGCCACAACAAGCACAACCTTGAGGCGTATGGGCTACAACAGCAGAAGACCACACCGGGTACCACTCATCTCCACTACAAATAGGAAAAAGAGGCTACAATTTACAAGAGCTCACCAAAATTGGACAGTTGAAGACTGGAAAAATGTTGCCTGGTCTGAGGAGTCTCGATTTCTGTTGAGACATTCAGATGGTAGAGTCAGAATTTGGCGTAAACAGAATGAGAACATGGATCCATCATGCATTGTTACCACTGTGCAGGCTGGTGGTGGTGGTGTAATGGTGTGGGGGATGTTTTCTTGGCACACTTTAGGCCCCTTAGTGCCAATTGGGCATCATTTAAATGCCACGGCCTACCTGAGCATTGTTTCTGACCATGTCCATCCCTTTGTGGCCACCATGTACCCATCCTCTGATGGCTACTTCCAGCAGGATAATGCACCATGTCACAAAGCTCGAATCATTTCAAATTGGTTTCTTGAACATGACAATGAGTTCACTCTACTAAAATGGCCCCCACAGTCACCAGATCTCAACCCAATAGAGCATCTTTGGATGTGGTGGAACGGGAGCTTCGTGCCCTGGATGTGCATCCCACAAATCTCCATCAACTGCAAGATGCTATCCTATCAATATGGGTCAACATTTCTAAAGAATGCTTTCAGCACCTTGTTGAATCAATGCCACGTAGAATTAAGGCAGTTCTGAAGCCAAACGGGGGTCAAACACGGTATTAGTATGGTGTTCCTAATAATCCTTTAGGAGAGTATATATATATATATATATATATATATATATATATATATATATATATATATATATATATATATATATATATATATATATATATATATATATATATATAAAATAGTATATAATATACCTAAAAAACAGTAATGTTTCCAAACTTTTGACCGCTACTGTATTATTTATATACTCAAAAATTCTAAAATTTGGAAACATAACTATTTTTTTGGTTTTTGAAAGAAGTATCTTATGCTCATCAAGCCTGCATTTATTTGATCAAAAATACAGGAAAAAATACAGTAATATTGTGAAATATTATTACAATTTAAAATAATGTTTTTCTATTTTAATATACTTTAAAATATAATTATTTCTGTTATGCAAAGGTGAATTTTCAGTATCATTACTCCAGTCATCAGCGTGACATGATCCTTCAAAAATCATTCTAATATGCTCATTTAATACCGAGTTATTATCAATGTTGGAACAAACAGCTGTGCTGCTTAATATTATTTTGTAACATAAAAAGTTAAAAAGAACAGCATTTATTCAAAATCTTTTCTAACAATATACACTACAGTTCAAAGGTGAATGCTTGGTTAAATGCTGTTCTTTAAAAAAAAATGTTTTATTCATCAAAGAATCCTGGTAAAAGTAGCACAGGTTATAAAAAAAATATTACTTTTTTAAAACTGTTTCCAACCTTGATAACAAATCAGCATATTAGAATGATTTCTGAAGGATCATGAGACACTGAATACTGGAGTAATGTCTGATGAAAAATCAGCTTTGCATCACAGTAATTAATAATATTTTAACGTATATAAAAATAGAAAACCATTATTTTAAATTGTAATTATATTTCACAATATCATTTTTTTCTGTATTTTTGATCAAATAAATACAGCCTTGGTTAGCATAAGAGACTTCTTTTTAAAAACTGGTACTATATAATTACATTTTCTGACAGTTAAATATATACATTTTCTCACAATTTTGGATTGTTTCTTTTTTTACCAATTATTTTATACCATCACCCATTTGTTTCTAAGTATTTTACATTTAACACCTTAATCACCCCTAGGGATCACTGAAGTAATATCTTTAAGCAAATAAAAAGTCATCAACCTCCAATGGATCCAGAGGCCAACATGATTTCTTCTTTCCATAGCTTCTTTGACCTAGTGGAGGGAATAGAGGACCCAAATGTCTTCATCCCACCTTCATTCTGTGATTCTGTGGAAGTGCTGCCGGCCAAAGAAGGTGTCATAACAAACTCCTTCATCGGTCTTCTCTAAGAGAAACAATGTGTATGCGTTTCAGTGCATGTCTAGCTTAAATTGCAGCATTTTAAACCTACGTTTTACCTACATTAAACAATGTGACTATGCAAACTATGACTACTGCAAGTTATTTTTTATTCTGATGAAAGTCAAATACAGTCAAACATGATAAAGCAATTTCCATTCCTATCATAAATGACAGGCAGTCTTCAACTACAAGAAACAAACAAAAAGAACAACTAAATGAAATAACCATATACAACTGAAAAAAAATGTATGATGAATGTTAAACTGTACAATGTCCAGTGCCTTGTATAACAGATTCTCCAAAATTCTCCAAGAGTCTTGGTTGGGGGGGGGGGGGGGGGGGGGTGGGGGTGGGGGGGGGGGGGGGGGGGTTGACAGGAAAGTTGTCAAGCGGTTGTCAAGTGCTGGGTTCACATTTCACAGGTTTAAAGTCGAGTCAAACCCACAGCACAGAGATAGACGAGGCCTTCAGCAGCCGATAGCAGCAGATCTGCTATTTGTACAGGATGTCGTAGTGGCCTGGACGGTAGAGGAGGAAAATCTTGGGCTCTCCACCTTCAGGGAAGATGTGGTGATTGACTGTTCCTCCCTCTCCTCGATCCATGTACTCCACCTTGATGCACACGTTTAAAGCCTGAGCCAGAGCTATTATGTGAATGTGATCACTTTCTTTGGACATGGGCTCCACCTCCTGGCCAAAACAGAAGGACACGCTGGTTAAAAATGTTGCAAAGTCATTGAAGAGCAGGTTAATCTACATCAGGGGTGTCCAATCCTGCTCCTGGAGGGCCAATGTCCTGCAGAGTTTAGCTCAAACCTTTCCCAACACACTTGCCTGGAAGTTTCTAGTAACCCTGAGGACCTTGATTAGCTGGTTCAGGCACGCTTAATTAGGATTGGAGCAAAATCTGCAGGACAGTGTCCCTCCAGGAGCAGGATTGGACACCCCTGATCTAAAAATAAATCACTTCTTCAAGTGACAAAGGACTTTTTCAGTGTTACCTGTTGGCAAAACTCTCGAACGGTGCGACCACCCTCTATGAAGTGCTGGAAGAAGTCTTCCTCTCTTTGCAGGTACCCAGAGGTCACCAGCCGCAGATAGACGACCAGATAATCTGAGACACTCTGCTCATTAAAGGAGCCGAGCAGCTCACCTACAGACGGTTGCTTATCACATGTCTCAATCAGGTCCATGAACTGAAGTGAACAAGACAAGAGGAAATTAATTGTGCAAGAAATTCATTTAAGATTACCCCAGAGAAAGAAATTGGCAAACTGGAGATATGTGATCTCAAATGTTGTACTCATTTTATATATATAATTGTTCTGTCAACAGGACTGATTTCAAGTTTTCAGTGCTGTAATTGTAAACTTAAACTATTAAAAATGATTTTAATTAATTGAAATTAGATGAAAAAAACAATTTAAAACAAAAAAGGTAATAATTTATTTGAAGGTGACGCAGTAACACGTTAATACATGTACATTCTATAGTAATAACAGTAAATTATGCATAATTACAAGTAACTAACCCTAAACCAAACCCTAACCGTAACTCTACAGTAAGAAAATACATTAATTAATATTACTCAGTTCATATTTGAGTAACCACAATGTAATTACGTCATAATAAAGTGTAACCCAAAAAAATTAAGCTGTGGTCACACTTGACTTTGAGCTTGTGATATTTCTTCAGACACTGCGATGGTCGTGATATGGTGTCACACTCTGCAGTGTCTTTAAAAAAAAAAAAAAAAACACCATGAAATCCAAATTTTACAATCTACTACACTTTCCTGCAACATTCTTTTAATTCAGATAAGTGATCATGCCGTGACGTATCGATTCTATTGGTCACATGTCTTCACGTGATATGAATCCGCAGGTCAGAGTTCACCAAATCCGAACTTCAGAACAAAGCTAAATGCGAAGAACTTCTTCACATGTTCTTGCGTTTCCGGTCTCATGTATATGAATGGAAGTCAATAGAACGAAAAGTGTAGTGTAACCGTCCCTTTAGAGATGTACCCCTGGCAACTAACTAAAATATAATAAGCTGAAGTACTAAAATGACAAGAATGAATTAAAGCTAAATAGATTTTTTATTTTTTTTTATATATATAAAATAAAAATAAACCGCATAACAAAATGACTAAAATTTAAATAAAACCTGATATATAAAAAGTGTAAAAAAAAATCAAAGCTATTATATTAATAAATAATATAATAAAATATTATCTGGACATTCTCCAAAGACTTACTGTGTTGTGAAAATCTTCAATGGTGAATTCTGTGAAACCTTGGCTCACCAGATCCAGTTTACTCTTGGCAGCAATAGCCTTAAACCTGCCAAGTGAACAGAACCAAACACAGTCTTAGAAGAGTGTGCTAAAGGTTGCAGGAGCTATTTGAGACCATTATCTTCTCATACTTTCACGAAAATGATCTTAACAGGCTTGACACAACAAGTAGTTTGTGAAAACGCTGCATGATGTGACGATCACAGCCATTTAAAATATATTTCATGTTTTTATATCTAGTTTTGTGGAGAGGGAACCATTTATTCAGCTAAATGAATAAATGATGTTCACTTGAATGTAGGCTGGCTGGCAGGTAGTTACCTATGTAATTCTTTGCTGTCTTCAAGTAAAGACTCCAGATGTGAGAAACCAAAGGCTCTATAGAAACAGTTCCCATCTGGCCGTGTTTTGCGTATAGATGAGTACTTCTCCTGTAAGTCCTATTGATGAAACAGTTTTGAAAAGAAAAGTCAGAGATGGGGATACTTGGAAATATTTGTGTATGTGGCTGGATAGCTGAGATAAAAGACAAAGATAACTGCATTATAAAAAATAATGTATGCATAGTATTCCACAAACATTCATTCTCTATTGAAAAGGTTCACTTACCCTTATCTTCTGCTGGTAAATGGTGTCATCATCTGAATACTCTCGCTTAAGGACAGACAGTTCCTGTCTTTCTGACACCAGAGAAATACTGGTTGCTATCTACAATGACATTCAAGATGGGTTAAAGATTGAATCTTGCATTTTTTCTTAATAAGCATCATGGGCATTCATTAATACATGTATAGGGGCTAAAATACTTTCCACACCTTTTGACCAATGAATTTCCATGAGTCTTCCTGTCATTCATGATTAATGGATAATGATTTTTCTTCCAATAAACAACAAAGTAATAATAATAACAACAACTAGAACAACTTGTAGACATTTTATTAAGTGCAATGCCCGAAACCCTAATATTTAACAGATTTCCATAATAGTAGGAAACCTGGATCCTCATTAAACTGTCTCTCAAGTACGTCACACGTTTTGCTCAATTTTAATCAGCGACGTTACTTTAGTATCATTGAAATACTATATTTTTTCAGAAAGATTTTAAATTAGTTTTTATTTTTCTATTTTCATTTAAATTTTAGTTAAAACTTTAGCATTTCTGTTGTGTTTTTACCAATTTATTAGTTTTTCTTATTATGTCTTTGTAGTCTTTCTTTTTAACTTTTAGTACAGCAAAGTGAAACTAAATTAAAATGAAAAATGCTTCCTTGGCAACTAGTTGAAATAAAAATAGTTTAGTTTTTTATACATTATGTTTCCATTAATTACTTAATGACAATGAACCTAATATTAATACATGTCCTTCCACTGAACTAAAGCAGAATCAGTGCTGTAGAGAGTGCTTTGTTTGCAGAAAGACCTTTAACTCTAGAGGAGCGTGTATAAAGCATCACATGACATTACAATACAAATTAATGAGTAGATTGCTCAACAATTACCTCTTGCTGAATCTTATCTTGCTGTGCAATAATGGCTTCGTCATATGCAAGACAATTCAGCCCTGTCAAAAAACAAACATATTGAAGGGGAAAATATTGACAAATCTGCCAATTACTTGAGTGGCTTGAGTGAATAATACTTGTTTCCCCTAACGTTACATGGTCAGGAACAAACGTTAATATTGACTGTTACTGCGAGACGAGTGTAAAGGTATTCCTACATTTGTTTCCACAGTGCAGTGCATTTATAAAAGCGTGTGTGACACACGGGGGAGCATTTTCGTTAAACGTTTATTTTAAGATGTAGCTAGTAATCGTATAAGTTACAGAATGTTACAATTATTTGGACACTGAAACAAGTGCTTTCAAACATAAACAATGAACTCTCAGCTATTGTTATGAGCAGGTAAGCAGAGCGCTAGCTACTCATCCCTTAGCTCCATACAGCTCAAAATACCAGCGACATGAGTAAAACAATGTAAACAGAATTTGGTCCTGGCTAATAGCGGTAAAGTACTTCTCACCATCAGCCTCTTTTTGAGGGATCTCCTGTTGTTGCTCCTCCGCCATGTTCCTGCAGAACAGTCATTTCCGGTCACCTGATTGATTGGAACTACTGGAGATGAATCGACTTCCGGATGAGATTCTTCACCACTTTGTACCTGAATCATGACCTGAATGCACTACAATTGTTTTAAACGTGTAAAAACGGTTGATTTTTTCGATTTTTTTAACCGAGTTTCTCCCATAAAAGCTGGTGGTAAGTATACATCTTGGCATTATTACTAATTAAAAAGCATGTTTGCTTTATTATTTTCACAAACAATGTGTGTATAAGTGTTATTTTAAAAGGAAAAATATAATGTATAGAACTAAAATAAATCCAATTATATCATTTTTTTTTCTAAATGGTTTACACACGTGTCAGAAATTAGATGTTTGTTACCGTATTTTGATATCTAAATTTGATCAGACCCAATAAATGATTCCGTATTTGTTGCAGGACTCCAATATTAACTTATCTTATACAAGTTGTACAAGCCTTGCAGTCATTGATTTAGCTAGCTATTATGAAATATTTAAAAAGACATTAAAATACAAACCTGTCAAGCAACAGGTTATTGAAATGCATTATATATATCATGCTTTATTCCAGTAGCATATTGTCTATAAATTGGTATATTGGTAGCATAAAAAAAGAGACAATTTAAGATTTAAATAATGATTTATTTCAGATGTAACAGCTCCAGGTAATAAGAAACACCCATCATTAAATGTTATTACACAGTTGGTAACAGGGAGCAGACGCTCAGTGTAATGAAGACCGGAGTGTTTGGAGGAAAGTAACCAGTCGCATGGAGAGGTAGTTGGGTGGCTCAAGGAGAGAATTTGTTCAGCTGTTCAGGTAAATCAGAGGTCTGTGTGATGGTGGTCCCAATGTGTTAAAAGCAATAAAACCAGACATATGCTTTCAGTCAATAACAGATTGATCACTCAGATGCAGCGGAGTCCCTCTTTTTATAGTTTTCCAGGTTAGCCAGAACCCACCCAGCTGGTCCCAGGATGGCAAGAGTAAAGAAGGCCAGACCAACTGTTGTCTCCTGTAAAAACAGACACAAGACCCAAACAACTGTTAGGTAACCATATTATATCTTGTAATTAGGACTTAACGTGAACACAACATTATAACCACTTAAAGTCACCATGAAATCATGGTATATTTTAAAGGAAAATTGCAGTATTTATTATAAATGATTTATTCATGCCCATTATTTTTTTATGTGCCCTCGTTATTGTTAATCAACATATCTTCTCTGATGATGGTGTGACAACCTGCACTCAAGTGACAGCAATACGCTGATTTCACACAGCCGCCGTTTTGAAATCAAAAGCGAGGCTCCGGTGGGAAGAACCCCGGAAGTACAGATAGACAACAATGCCTTGGACTACCAACCTGAAGCTGCTGCCGCGATTTACAGGATGTTAATATCCAATATAGGATATGTATATAGTTCGTTCCTGCTTTTTTTTACGTTCTGAATTATATATATATAAAAAAAATTATAAATGAATTTCACTGTATATAGTCTAAAGTATGAAAGAAATGTATGTACATTTTTAGAATAACTAATTTCTACATTAAACAATAATACGCCATCGCATTTGCGACTCTCCTATGATTAAAGGCGACACTTCCGGTTTTCTTCCCACCGGAGCCATTTCAAAATGGCGGCTGCGTGAAATCAGCATATAGCAAACCATAACAATGTAATCAAATCCCAATGGACAAAATCAAGTCCTGCCCTCCATTTTTCTTGTTCGAGAAGCAGTTTCACTCAGATATATGTCACAATAGGAAAGAAAAAAAAAATTTTAACCGCAACTTCTGTTTCATGCTGACTTTAATAGAACTGTAGCAACATACTGATGACACTTATCACTTGTAGCACTGCACAGACTTTGTACTTTCATTCCAATGCAAGCTCATCATTGCCATCTTTGAGATTCAACTTCAAACGGAATAAAAAAAATGCCTTGGAATTCTAAGGTATCACCATATATGTACTATTAGGGCTGTCAAAATTAAAGAATGAACGAGTTATTTAACAATTAACGCAGCATCTGTTTTTGTCCTGCCATTTTTTGGCAATCATTCCATTTTGGAAACTGAGAAAGATCCATTACATCAGTAGCAGTATTGATGTCAGTGAAAAAAAAATGAAAAAAATTATGTTGGGTGCTTTCAATTACAGGAAAATTTGCATTTTGTTTTTAATCGATTGACAGCACTTCGTGCAACATACTGTTTTCGTTTTGTTTTTTTTTGGTGATTAAAGAGATTCTGGATTCTGGCCAAATATATATATATATATATATACATACACACACACTCATAGGCGTAGATTACGCGGGGGACGGGGGGGACGTGTCCCCCCCACTTTTTATACAATGTAAATTCGCCCCCCGCACTTTTTCATAGGGCAAGTGTGTCTATGACGAGCTGAGGTTTTCGCGGGTGTGTATACCCTACATCGAGATTTAAAATCCAAAGAATCAAGGATAGTCTATCTAACATACGTGACTTTCACGTTTCCATGGTAATCAGTCACTCGTGCATTACCCTACGACACGCCCATGCGCGCACCCACGCCGAATCCATCAGTTTCATAGAGTTCAAAATGGCAAAAAACTCTTCACTCCTTTTTCACGAAAAAGTCAAGCACTGTAAGTAAGTTGTCATGTAGTATCCGAATTGTGTTGCACAATGCCTATTTCTCTTGTTGAATAATTAACAGGTTTTGTTGTAAATTCACTACCCGAACAAACATGCAATATTTTCAATCTATTTTACTCGTAATGCATTTTATTTTCACAGATATGTTATCAAAGCCCTCCAAATTAGAATACACATGCTAAATTTTAATGCTGAATTTGTATTTTCATGCCTCAACAGCCACGATCTGCTTGAATCAGGCAGCGTGGTAACGTGTACATGATGTTTATCATAATTTGGTAACACTTTACAATTAGATAAAGTTTGTAGACAAATTTTAAGTTCTCTAGAAAAAGCCTAACTAGAAAGTTTGAAGTAGTTTTAAACGCTTAAAGTTTGAAGGTTTTTAATTTGGCAAGTTTTAGTTTAGTAAGACAGACTTTGTTTAGGCTAGTAAGAAAATGTAATTTTGCCAAAAAAAAAAAGAACTTTAATTTTAAGTAAATGTGATTTTTAAATCAGCTTCAGTGTGATATTTAACCATATTATCATGCTTAACACTGATAATTTGAATAATTGTAATGCGATGATCAGATATCTAAATCAGAGAATATCATATGTTTGGGCAGTTGGATTATTTATTTTTAACAGTGGATTCGGGGGACTCAAAGTGCACCAGATTGATGAATTTATCTTTAAAATGTACAAAATTTTCTCACGGGGGGGCATGCCCCCGGACCCCCCTAGAGGTACCGAGATCCACCTACAAAAATACTGTGCCACAGCAGACTATACGATGGTCTACAAAAAATACACATTTTATTATCTTATTAAAATACATGATCACGATTTTACCACTTCCGCCTCATTTTAAGCCAGGAAAAATCCTGCATGTGCAATATAAAGAACTGGACAACTTTCTTTCTGTTTTATTGCTTTAAAAATAACTAGTATATTAAGCTAATTAAGCAAAAACCTCAACAAAAGTCTGAAGAAAAAAACTGGTATTACACTTGACATTCTGTCCCCCTCACTTTTTAAACGGTGGCTACGCCCCTGCACATACTATATATGGAACGTAAGAAACATACATAAATGGATGAGAGATCATTTTAGAGGAAGACATGACAACTTACACCAGGGGTCTCCAACACGTCGCTCGCGAGCTACTAGTAGCTCGTGGCCTGATTGGAGGTAGCTCGCCAAGGGTCCGTTCACATTAACTGTTCGTTATTTCAAATGTAGGCGCGTGGGCAAGCGCGCTCATAATTGAAGCGACACGCTCATTTTTTCCAGGCGCAGCGAGATGAGAAAATCTCAATTTTTCAGAATGCCGCAAGCACACCGCAGGTCATGTGACAAGAACCAACCAATCAGCTTCACCCTTTCCGTAACAACATTGAAAGCTCAGTCAACATGAAGGATGGGGGTGCACCCAAACCTGACCCAAACACTACGGGTGTTTTTCTCTTCTCCGTACAGGGGCGGTTTCTTCATTAGGGCGATTGGGCGACGCACCACCAAAGTGTGAAAGTGATTTTTTTCAATCACATTCACAATCTCATTCAACAACAGAGTTACGCTAGCCGTCACTATAGTCCAATCAGCGTCATGTCACGTTCTGTGGAGTACCGCCTCTTTTTGGGCGATTTCACTCTGGCTGAGAATCGCCCTGAGTGTTCCCATAGACTTCCATTCAAAGATGTTTTTTTTCGAACTGGAGGCACTGCAATGCATTCTCTATGGGTTCCGGGAGGGCTCGCACTAACGTGCTTACGTCATCATACGTATCCTTAACTTGTGCAGCGATTGGTGGGAACAAACATACACTATTAAATATCTTTAAGATTAAGTGACAAATAATATTTAAAAACAATTTGAATTTGAATAACAAGAAAAAATGAAACACTACAATAATATCTTTATCAAATGTGATTAAAAAAAATAAAAATAAAAAAGAATGAGAGCGAGAGCTTGAGAAACTGTTGGGATAGGGATCTCACGACTCGCGCGTTGAGGCCAGCTGAACTTGAACAACGTCATGGCAAACGCAGTCATTTATCGTGTCATTAAAATAAATACCAGTCAGCCCGTCGTAGTAATCAGCATACATTGAGCAGGAGCAAGTAGCAACAGGAACAACAAAATCTAGGCGGGCCTTGGGAGAAGAAGACAAGCGGAGGCTGTCTAAAGAGGTAACTATTGCTGAACATTTTAATACTCGAGTGTTGAAAAATCTCACTTTGTTTTTACAATCAGTTGAGGAAAGGATGGTAGCAGTCTTTTTTACTCCTAGCATTTTACTTTGAAATTTGTACATTTCCATTCGAACACCAACACAATCTTGTATGTCCAAAACTGTTACTTTTCAGGAAACGAAAGAAAACCTTTTTTTTCCCCAAAATAATTTCCAAGCTCTTTTAATGCTTTCCATTGGTAAAATATTTGTAAAACACATTGACAGATGTAAAGGGTGACCAATAGCATTAAGTTTTGAAAAAATAGGGAGATAATACAATATGGATTCTGCCTGATACATTGTTGCTGTCGGGATGGAAACCTTGTATCTCTATATTTATATTATAATAAATAAATTATTTTATAACTAAAATAAATGTATTTATTTTGTCAGGTCTGCGACACAATCTTAAAGTAGTGAAATTGCCTTTACATGCTTAAGCTGTTAATTTATCCATTGCATGGGTGGACCTTATCCTTATCAATCATCCAAACTTTTGCCCCCCCTGAGAGATTTTGCAGGAGCCGCCACTGCTTCTCCGTAAATAAATCTTACAGCAAGCGTTTTTCGGTCGTGGAAATCCATTAGCTACTAAAACTTCTTTGTCGTTGTGGAGAGCGCAGTGCAACGACAGACGCCAAGGGAAAATCGGACCGAATTTTACTATTAATAATAAAAGATAAGCTAATGTGCATTGTAAATGTCAGTAATTTATCTTTTTTGACTCATTCTTTGTATAAAACTGATTTAAAGGCTAAAATATGTGAGGTTTATCTTTTTATAAAACCTTTTTTGTCAAAACTTTATTTGAACTTGTACATGTTAGTAGATAACATGTTGCAAGACACTCCTTTAAAATCTGGCCATCATTTTTAATGTTATTATTTTAATATTTATGCAAACAAAAAGTGCATATTGATACTATTTTTTTGTTATTTGCTGGTTTTCGACATAAAACTTGGTGAATTGATTTTATTTAGTAGTATTAGTACTTTATGAACAGGATTCTGTGATAACCGTGATCATTTTGGTCACTATAATCATGAAATGAAATTTTCATGCCATTTCATCTCTAGTTATGATCCACTATAAAATCAACTATAATTATGTGTTTACAGTATAATATGCAAAGTACAATTTTCTATAAAAAAAATAATCTCTGATTCTGTTCTTTTCTCTGACATTTAAGGGTGACATATATAGGCCTACAAAAACTCTTTTAGGTCTAAAACAGTTTGGATAGCTGTTAATATGAGAGTTATGAGACATTATTTAAGAGATTTAAGTATTGTATTACATGAGTAGCTCTCGGCCACTTTCATTTTTAAAAAGTAGCTCTCAATTGAAAAAAGGTTGGAGCCCCCTGACTTACACGGTCTGTAGCTAAAGTATTAGCCTAGCTAACGTTAACTAGTGTATCATTATATATATCGCTCGAAATATACACAATTGCTCTTAAACGCGAATTATTTTTTCTTTAAAGAGTAAGTTAACTAAAAACAATACAACTAAAAATGTTGAGATTCAGTTCGCCATTGATCCTCTTGCAGCTCCACGACCTTCCGAATAACTGCTATGGGCCGATGAAGTTTTGGGTGCCGTTTCAACCACAAACCACATTAGTCCAAGAATAATGCTAAAGTGCGTGTGATTTAGAGCTCAAACTAAATTGAATTTGTTTCCGATGACCACATTGGGTCTAAAGGTGAATGCCAAGGATATCATGGCCTTCCCATCGCGAGCTTCAGAGGAATCATCCAGCTCTCTACAGATACTCACAGCGGCCCCCAGTGCATCCTTGGCAGGACGCGAGGCGATGTTGGCTCGCTGGGTGATGGTTGATCCCCGCAGAACCGGAGAGGTGCGGATCCGAGCGATTCCCCGCAGAAATCCAGACATCTTGCTTCTCTGATATATGGAGTATGTAATGAACAGGAAGAGGAAAATGACACCGGAATCTGCAGCAAGCGCTCATGGGAAACATCCGTATGCGTGTGTATGGGAGTTGTAGTTTTTTTGTGCATAACCCATTTTTAGTTTGTTAGACTGTTAAAAATGAACAGTCTTGCACAGTCACTAGTTATACATTATTAAGATTATTCATTACATTTGTATAGTTATGTAACAGTGACACTGCTTCTTTATGGTGACAGTTAAATGGTCACTAAACAATCTTCTTTTTACTTTTTACATAATCGCCTGCATGCCTCATGAGCCCAGCAGAACATGTGCCAGTTGATGCAAAAGAGCAAGTAATCAGATCCTTGTCTGCATATAAGAAGTTGACCTCTTATGAACTAATGCAGTGTCACCAAAATGCAAAGGGCCTGGCCTGGGACACATTTTTGGGTGTGCCCATGGTAGACTTTCACAGTGGTGGACCACATTATATTTTTTTCATTTTTTCCTTAAAGTTTCATGTGGCAAAAAAACAAACAAAACAAAAACAAATGAAAACCTCTTAATATTATATTTTTCATCCTTTTTACATGAATGTTTCCAGGTTTATTTTTGGGACCGATTTCTATATGAATATACCTTGAGTCTTGCCTTAAAAAGTTGTTTTTATTATCACCATTACTAGAAAAAAAGATAAAGTCTTTGTGACCTCATGGTCTTATATAGAGGGAATGCATTAACGTCACTTCCCCGCCGGAACACGCCCCCCTCAGCGGGACTGAGTGGCAGAAGAGCTGCTGCGTGACTGGAGTTAATAGGGGAAACTGCGTTAACGCGAGTAAAACAAACTATTATCAGTTTAAACTAAAAGTTGGACTCGATATAGTGTTCCTTACAACTTATCAAAGATCCAGTGATCCATGGATATTGACAGGCAGCCAGGAATCGTGTTTCCTGACATTTATATGTGCCTGATTTCGACGCCGGGGCAATGGTGCCACCAGGGGGTGGCCAGGGGTGGCCGTGGCCACCCCTAGCCGACTCCTGGCCACCCCACTGGCCACCCCAATGGCCAGTACAAATTTTAGTAGCATCAGTTATGCATTTTATAAATAAGTCAAAAATATTCTTTAGTAAAAGAAGACGGGGAATTATGTGTTGTGACGTGATTTTTAAGTGCCAAATGGTTACAGTATACTGTTTCAGCAGCTTTTGATGTGTCTTTGCCACGTTTTGACAAGCAGGGATGCAAACAGCGCGCTTTTCGGCGCCTCCCGATTTTTTCACTTCAGTTTGGGTGACAAAGTCATCTGAAGTCATTCCATAGCTTAATGTGAGGGACAGAAGTCTATTTACATCATTAAAGTATACGGAAACTCGCTTTCCCTCCTCTGCGGCTGTCAATCATTCTCCATTCATTCATATTCAAACAGCGCGCGCGCCTCTTGGATGCACGGTAAAACTCTCTCCAATATGATACATTCACATTATAATGCATTATCTGTAGATAAAAGGCTGTAGATTTGCATAAAATTACTTTATTTTGTTGGAGTTTGTTGCTGTTTTTAAACGACTCACTACCGTGTGCTTGCTAGATCATACACATCACAAGGACTATGAATCGGCATCAAACGCACAATAACTGGAATTCAAAACTGTGAAAGGAACAAATCGCACTAGGAATTGTGCGCTCGACATTTCTTCGCTTTGTGACGTGACCTTTTAAATGCGCACTTATGCAGCGCAGCACACTGTGACTCCATGTTGCTTTGAGCACATCATTCTGCACCCGCGAATCCCGCGATGCGCATACACGCTGTGTGCGCTCTGTTTTTCATGTTATCATGGGTTTGCGCACTGAAATATTATTAAAAGCCAATATATTTTGTTATACCTAGCCAGCTCAATACATTTAAAATAAGCATAATTTAATTGCATATTATTTCTTTGTAGTGTAGGCTATATATGCACTTCTGAATTCTTGACATTCATATATAAATATAAAATTGTGAAATGTATGATTGCCTGATTGAATTTTATAAGAGAACTAATAGTAATTTGTGTTATTAACATATTTAGATTTTATAAAATTACTGTGCAGATTTTTTTCAAGAATTGCTTTTTGCTACTGATTTATACACTCATTAAGTTTATTCAAAATTCATAATACATTTATGAAATATTTAAAGGTCTTAACTGTAATCTTACACTGCAAAATAATAACTTAAAAAGGATTAAATTCATCACAATTATGTAAGTATCTGGAAATTTGCCGCGGGGCGAGGGTCCATATATATATCATATCTATATAATATATATCATTATATATAATATAATATATATTAGTAGGGCCCTACTATATCATTAGTAACATTAAATATAACACAATAAACCAAAGTATATCAGTAGGAGTTTCCTTAAGTCTTTCTGATAGTTTTCTACAGGCCGGTTTACTACAACAGTAGAATACAATTCTGAAATTATGGTTTATAGTTTTGGTGTGCCACCCCAAGATTTTAAGTGGCCCCATCTGGCCACCCCTATGAAAAATTTCTGGAGGCGCCACTGCGCCGGGGAAATAAATGAAGAAAATTTGCCTGTAAACGTTTTATATAAATACAATATAGATAGGTCTAAATCCGAGTGATCACTTACATTAATGTTATACTGTATAGGCCTATCATCATATAGTCTAGCCCTAAAACTTGTATAGTTTTTTGTCAGTGTTAATTTAAAAACTTTCCCGTTTTAGATGTGTTTTGTGTGATTTTCACGGCATTCACGCTGAAAACAAATGCTGCCGCTCAGTCTTTTTGCCACTTGTGGGCGTGACCGCATTCACTCCGGCCGACGGTGACGTCATGCGCATACCCTCTATAGCCTACAGTTGTCACTGTTGCCAAGTTGCCACAATGGGAGCCTGTATTTAAATATCCTGTTAGGCTGTTCTGTCATGACAACTCTTGGAGTGTTTGGCATGGTAATGGGTATGACAGTGTTAATAAGTTTGGTCTAGGCGGAATAGATCTGCACTGCTAGACATTTTAGTAACATGTCTGCTTGTTTTTTTTTCCTTAGTTGCGGCTGCCTAGGAAACATAAGAAAAGTGGCAAGATTTATCCCACAACTATTGACAGAAATGATCACACTGGGAAGAGAGTTGACATGTTAAAGCTGTGACCACAGAGACTTCAACATTGTTTGTTTAAAATATAAAACATGTATAGTATATAAAACTGCATTCTACTGTGGCATCCACAATGAGCATGAAATAGGAATGGGGTCCTCAGAGTTAAAGCTGCCCATGGCATTGCCTGATTTATTCAGAATCTTTTAACAAGAGTTGAGTCAAAGTGAGGACATAACTTTGGTAGGCATTTTTTTATGGAAAATATAATTCAACATTTTCTTTTTGTATTGTTTGATATATTACATATCTCTGCCCTTCAATTTAAATGTATATTTCTGAACTTTTTTGAACACTTTTGTTTGGCAGTTTTACATGCTGAGGACAGGTTAAATTCATGTAGGCCTATTTTATAGAGCATGTGTTTAAAATAATACTACAGAAGTTATTTAAAAATGTAAGCAATGCATTTCCTGAATATACAGATTTTCTTTAGATGTAAATTTTACATTTTGATGATTTTTTTATTTATTATTTTTAGCATAAAGAGGGCTTTTGTGTGCAGGACATGTTTTGTCCCTGATCTGAAGAATCAGTGCACAGTGTTCCCATTGTGTCCTGATCCCTGCCTTGTCTTGCCTGGTTCTGCCCTGCCCTGGTCTGCTGGTGTGTTTGGATCCAGAGTTTTCTTTTATAGGGTAGTTTTTGTTTAATTTGATATTTAAATTAAAAGCCAATTGATCTTCACCTGAGTCCTTGTTGATACTTGTATCCCAATATTCGGTCATTGTGTTCCCTTTTTTACCCAAGACAACAGCTTTTAATAAAACAAAAAACAAAAGTACAAGCAGAAGTCATTGGGTAAACGTCTATAGTAGTGAATGGGACTACAGAAAATACAGTTACTGTACAGTCAAATAGCAAAAGAAAAAAAATACAATAGTGTTTCAACGGCTTTTCAGAAGATATTGACCTCCAGTCAGAAGAGAGATTTATCGTTACTCCCCCAGCCATTAGAAAAACCCTTGCAGCAGTGTTACGTGTTTTGTAAGTTAATGCCAAGGTAATATAACACAATGTATAGTGTTATAAATTTACATAATTTTTTTTAATGAAAACTTTGCAAGATTTACAATGACAATAAGAGTGGAAGCATGTAATCATAGTCTGTTACAAGGGTCCATATTGGAATATTTGTTTGAAGGATAGAATTCATGCGCAAAATCCCAATTTAATGTTTTATATATGTGTGTATATATGTATATATATATATATATATATATAACTATTGAAATCACCATACAAAACCACTGCTAGAAAAAAAACAAAAAAAGTGTATTACTGAGATAGCCTTCAGCACTACAGACAAACTAGCTTCGGTTTCCATATATGAAAGTGTAAGGCTGGAAGCTTACGCTGCTATTTTGAACCAATAATTGGAACAAAAAGTAGTTGAAGGATGACGTGCATAATTCAGTTATTTATCTGACTCCAATATAATTAATCTGACTCTATCAAAGTTGTTTCTTTAACCTCTTATTCTTTAAAGGTAAAGGTGAGAACTTATAGGAAAACATACAGGATTTAACCTGAACGTTTAGATAACGAAAACTATAAGCTTCCAACATCATCAGTGATAAAAGGAAAGATTCTCAAAGCCTTTAAAGCAGGCAAAGTTATTTATTAAGTTACATGTTTAAATATACAGACAGTGGAACAACATACTGTATATAAAACGTAGTTGTAACAAATAATGCACTGCTGTGCAGAAGAGGCCATAAAAGCCTTTTTATAGTGAGGTTAAGCACCGGTGTGCGGGAGTGGCAGAGTTAAAGCCTTTCTCAGATCAACAGTTACCTTTCCTTCTTATACCCTGATGAGTGGAATACCAACACCAAAACCGACCGACAGGAAACCAAATGATGAGGCAAATATGTGGTGATTAGGAGGGGGAGATAAACTTTAAAATATTCTTCTTAATGCATTTTAAGCAACAGTATCTGCAGTAGATTGTAAATTAGGATACTTTAATATCTCTATTAAGTTCACCACCATTCACTTCAGTTTATAAGCTGTCAGATAAGACCAAACATATAGTTAGAACTCACTAGTTGATAAATACTATGAAGTGGACAGCATATGTCCTGTGAAGCAAATGGTACATGTGTCATTGAGGTGTAAACGACTCTGTCTCTCCAGACAGGAATGTCCCACGCCCAACAATCCCTTGCACTAGATAGGCATTAGTGGGATGATAAAGGCCATTGTGCCACGTTTAATTCACATAAAAGGGGTTTCTGAAGTACTAGGGCAGTAGAGTTCTACCCATATTCACTCATACAAAATTGTCACTCATTTATTTACTCAAATACAAAATATTTAATTCAATACAAAACAACTTAATTTAATCTGAGAGATGATGTAATAAGCCACTCTACCAAGAGCAAGCAGGCTAAATAACAGTATGACATGAAATTCAATTAAATAATTAATTATTTATATGTATTAATTTGGATGCATTTTACAGAAAACTACTTATGAAAGCTTTAATAAATATCAACAAAACAAACACAAACCCCATGCATCAACAATTTGTGTTCTTTATTTCTCTGCATCATTCATGTAATAAAACAAAAATGTCACACACACACACACACATATAAATGTAAAAGATTTCTAAAGAGCACAAAGCTCCATATGAAGCTCTATTTCTCACTTCGCCCAAGTAAATAATACTTTTAACTTACATTAATTGCAGTCAGAAAAACAAGTTCAAATTCAAATTCAAAGAAACCCCCATTTACAGCCGTTGGTTGTTTCCATCATATTAACACTTGAATTCTCTTCGGTATGGCATCGATCATCTCAATTAATGTCATAGGCCTATACTGCAGTGAAGTGACCGTCTCAGGCAGACTCTTTCAGGAGGACACAACTGGGATCCTTCTTGGCCAAATCCTCTTTTTCAGGTAATCTTTTCGAATTTGTCCGTCCTAAACCTCTATAATAAGTGAAAGAGTTGAAAAACATGTTATTGTTAGAAATTTACACTTGACACTTTGCTCATTTGCACTTTAACTTTTGACATAACATTCTCTTGCGATATCAATTGCATCATGTTTGATCAGATTCAACCAGTACAAAACTTGAATGTGTATCAAGCCACCACACTGCAAAAACCCAGCCAGCAATGACATGTGGGGCACAGATGGGTTAAGTACGGGTTCCATGGTTACTGTGTGGGTATGGGCTTTGGCTGGGTGAAATCAGGAGGTCCCATGTAAGTTTTGTAGTATGAGTCCCACATAGGAAGACCATATAATCTGATTACATAGGCCCCATAAGGGACAGGCATGGGCCAATTGGGCATGGGTTTGAACAGAGAACACATATATGGGTCTTGAATGGCATATTTATGGGCCAAGTGTGCATGGTTTTGATAGATTTTTAAAGATTATGTTTGTTGTTCGATGTAACAATTTTGTATTAATGTATTTTTTGGAGAGACGTTTTTTTTCAGAGATTTTTTTTTAAAGATATTTTTGATTTGTTTACCGGTATGTTGTGACATTTAAATTGTTTTTTAAAGATAATTTTTGTTGTTCAATTTAACAATATATTTCTTGCAGTTCAAAGCGTCAAGTGTCTTGTATTTATCTTGGACTTATATTCATTCTTCGTTTTTAGTTTTTCTTAGATTGTTTCCTTAAACCATTTGCCATGGTTGGGCTTAGATAGGCCTTGCATGAATTTCCCAGTTAGGGCCCACATAAGATCCTTACAGAGCCCACTTTAAGCCCATAGGGGCATTCACGGTTTAATCCTGGCGCAAGCCCACTTTAAACCCCTTTAGGCAGGTGGGGCCCAAATGGGTCTGACATGAATTGCCCAAAAAAGACCCATGCAGTACCCCACAGGTCCCACTTTTAGTACGTCTGGGCTTCCACAGCTTGCCCTAATGTGGATCCCGGGTGCAAGCCCATAATGGGGCCCACATTTGCTGCCCATGAAGCCCTCATCTGGGCCCCACATGTCATTGCTGGCTGGGAAATCCAATTGCAAATTGTTAGTTTAAAATGTTTCGTCGAGTGGACAATTTTTAAACACAACGTTGAGTTTACCTAAAAACTATTTAACTACATGTTTACTACTATTTTGTCCAATAAATACAAACAATTAAGTTGGGAAAACTTAATTTTTTTATTTCGTCGTACGAACGTCTAACTTCCCGGTATCGTGCATGCGCAGTCTGTAGTCGCTGTACCTTCCTCTGCGGGTTTTCATTTCCTCCTTCAACCATGCTGCCAAAATAACGGAATTATACGTTTTCTTTCAGCTTTATGAATGAAAATAAGTTACATAAATTGCACAGCAGTTGGTAAAATATAATATTATGTTAAAAGACTAAAAAGACTTTAAAGGACATCAAAGAAATAGACAAGACCTTCATGCTGGATGCCCCATATCTAAAGATGGCCTATTTTGGGAGTCTGTGAAAAGTTAAAACTTTTATTTGAATATGGCAACATATATATTTTTTAAATCTTTATTTGTATATGGCAAAATTTTTATTTTAAAACCTTTATTTGAATTCTACAATATTTCTATGATTTCCATTACACGAGAGTAGATGTTAAAACTTCATGCTGATTTCTACTCGGCTTTCGCCAAGATAAGCAAAACTAAGACGTAGCTTTACAGTAAACTATGCTTCTCCATCCATTTACGCTTCTTTCCATATGGTGGTGTGACTCCCCTTCTGTCCGGCGTTAACGGCTGCAGTGTACTTGGCGCGTCAGCACACGCAACGGCTGCAACTACAGGACCAGCACGACAACCGTCTGGATTGAGCCGAGTAGGGGACATCTCTAGGGTCTTCAAGTGGGCACCTTCCGTCCTCAGTGTTTCGTCGACTAGCCCACGACACCTCAAGAGGGCTCGACAGTGACTCTGGCGTCCCAGAGTCACCCCCCTCCGTCCCCCACTCAACTCAGCCCAGCTTACTGACCTCTACATCCCTCCTGCTGCTGAGACTTAACCACAATCTCACAATCTCTCCACAACCCAACCATACGCGCCAACCCGTTTGACTAAGGCTGTCGAGCCCCACTGGTGCGTTAAAGCAGTTTCAGTGGCAACAGTTCTGTATGGCATACCACCTACCGCAAAACACAATATCTACCCAACCACCCGTCATTCACGCGATATCCTCAGGAACGTATACAAATAAACCAACAGACTCTTCAAGTTTTCAAGAATTCTACGAAGCCGTAGCGTGGCGGCCTGTACACAGCCAGCTAGAATCTTTCCGTCTCAACCACAGCCAGTTGCTGCTCCTTTCTGCTGCTTCAGATAAGTTCTTTACTGTGCGACGCAACTCTTGGCCGCTGAATCCGACGTCTTTGAGAAACCGGGTTGTAGAGTGTACCACAAAACCTCGACAACCCACTTCCACTGGATAAACCTGGACTCTCCATCCTCGCTGTTCTGCTTCAGTGGCCAGATAAGCATACCGCAGTTTCTTCCTCTCATATGCCTTATCTACTGCATCCTCCCATGGCACTGTTAACTCTATCAGTTGAACAATGCGTGCTGATCCAGACCACAAAACAATATCTGGTCGTAGGTTAGTGGTGGCAATCTCAGGTGGAAAAATAAGCCGTTGATCAAGATCAGCCATAGTTATATACACTAGATGTCACCTTGGCTACGGCAGTTCATTAGAACGAATGCGTCAATAGAGCCGCCTTCTTGGAACAGGGGAGCCCCTCCACTTTAATGCATCGGCGTCAATGTAGACAAAGGTCTAACGGAAATAAAATCACCATAAATCATCATGAATGCGATTTTCTCGTTTTTTTGGTTCGTTCCCACGGTCAGACGTGTATTTATCATTGATTCCAGAAAAAAATCTTTTTTTTAAAAACATTCTTCCTAGGTCAGATTTCATTCGTGTGAACATCATACACAGCACAAAAGTCCGCCACCATCAATTAATTAGAAGTACAGGCGGAGATAGCAGCGTTACCTAGCTACTTCCTATGACAAGACCCCTGTTCCAAGATGGCGGCGGTTTTGACGCATGCTTAGAACGCCAAGGTGACGTCTAGTGTATATGTCTATGAAGATCAACCAGCATCTTCCAGTCCCTAGCAGCTTCCAGTTGTCCTGGGCGAGAATAGGTGTTAACACCTTTTCTTGGTGGTTGCTCGCCTGGGCGGAGGAATATTAAATATTAAATCTATAATAAGGAATATAAATTGCTGACATAGACTCCTCCCCTATCAGCCAATCACTGTGGTCATAGTTAGTAGGCGTGTTGACATCATCCATAGCAACAAGGTCAACCCCGCCCTCACTCTTAGCTTAAGACTTCTCTCTATTCCTTAGTAAAGGTTGGTCTCGGCAGCTTTGTGAATAGGTTTTAAGAGAAAACTCTTAATTAAGAACTTCTATTGCCATTTAGGAGACAAACTCTTAGTGGTAAGATACCAGTAGAGAAGGCTCTGTAGGGCTGGCTTGAAGCTCAGGCTCTGGCGGGCAGGCGACGGGCTCAGGCTCTGGCGGGCAGGCGACGGGCTCAGGCTCTGGTGGGCAGGCGACGGGCTCAGGCTCTGGCGGGCAGGCGACGGGCTCAGGCTCTGGCGGGCAGGCGACGGGCTCAGGCACTGGGACGTGGAAAGTCTCTGGCTGGGCTAGCGGTGAAGGCCCGGCTATGCTGGATGGAACCAGCGGTGAAGGCCCAGAATGGCTGGACGGGACCAGCGGTGAAGGCTCAGAATGGCTGGACGGGACCAGCGGAGAAGGCTCTGAAGGGCTGGACGGGACCAGCGGAGAAGGCTCTGAAGGGCTGGACGGGACCAGCGGAGAGGGCTCTGAAGGGCTGGACGGGACCAGCCGAGAAGGCTCTGAAGGGCTGGACGGGACCAGCGGAGAAGGCTCTGGCTCGGCCGGCGTAACGCGAAGCTCCGGCCCGGCAGGCGTGACGCGAAACTCTGGCTCGGCAGGCGTGCAGGGAAGCTCAGGCTCGGCAGGCGTGCAGGGAAGCTCAGGCTCGGCAGGCGTGCAGGGAAGCTCAGGCTCGGCAGGCGTGCAGGGAAGCTCAGGCTCGGCAGGCGTGCAGGGAAGCTCAGGCTCGGCAGGCGTGCAGGGAAGCTCAGGCTCGGCAGGCGTGCAGGGAACCAGCGGTGCGGGCTTGGCTGGGCTGGACGGAACCAGCGGTGCAGGCTTGGCTGGGCTGGACGGCAGGCGTGGCGTGGCGCGAAACTCTGGCTCGGCAGGCGTGCAGGGAAGCTCAGGCTCGGCAGGCGTGCAGGGAACCAGCGGTGCGGGCTTGGCTGGGCTGGACGGAACCAGCGGTGCGGGCTTGGCTGGGCTGGACGGAACCAGCGGTGCGGGCTTGGCTGGGCTCAGTGGCGGTAGCTCTGTGTCCCAGTCAATAAGCCAGTCTTCCTCTTTTAGCTCCACCAAAATTCCAACTGGCACGGTGGGCATGATGTGATGCATCGGCATGACGGTCTCGGCAGAACGAGACACTGGACACAGTGGAGAGACAGGAACAGAAGGGAGATCTGGGGTTACATCAACGGTGTAGGACGATCCACTCACCCACAGGATGTTGTCGATATATTCCCTAAGGGAACATGTGGTGGCAGTAGCTGGAAATTGCCCAAAGAGTGGATCGTCCAGACCCATCCAGAAGGAGTGCTTGAGGGCTGCCTCTTTCCAGGACACCTGATGGGCGAGGTGGAGGAATTCCTCGACGTAGGTCTCGATCGGATGGTGATTCTGGGAGAGGTTGAGGAGAAGGTCGGTGGAATCTTGAGGGTAGAGGAAGATGCCCATAATGCTGCTGTAACGGTCGGTTCTTCTGTTACGGGTGTGGTGCAGGTTGAAGGAGAGGCAGCAGTCAGCAGATCAAATTCAATAATCTTTACTAATATAACTCAAAACAGGAATCCAGGAACATAACCACACCAAATACAAACGTACCATACACAAACGAGAACCGACCAGGAGTGAGGGAGAACACAGGGTTTACATACACAGAGAACAGATTAGGGAAACAAGGCACAGCTGGGGCAAATGAACTAGACACAGGTGAATAAACTAAACACTAACGAGGAGCGGGAAACTGGAAACAGGACTGAACCAAATACACAAAGAACGGGGGAAACACAGGACATACATGTAACAACTTCCTTATGCCCTTTACATGTGTGATTTTGGGTGATCTCTTTTAAACAACATAAAAAACTTTAAATAAATGGCTGTGGATTCTGCTGTTAACAAGTGCCACAGGTAATCACACAAAAAACAGCACAAGTTTGTTATTGTTTGGCCTTGGGAAATGTATTTCGGTTATCAGTTTTTGTTCAATGGCTGAATTTGAACAAGCTTAAAAACATGACCACCTTTGTTTTCCAAATGAAGTTACATGAGCACATGTTTAGGAACACTCTGTGGCCCAATGAGATTCAATCAAAAATGTGTTTTGCCCCAAATTATCTGCCGATTTCTACTGCAGGACACAGAGCCAGAAGCCATTCACAAGGGGAGAAGATTAGGTTCTTGACCATCGTTGAAGATCTTGTTGCCACCATCTTCTCAAACTCAAATATAAGGTGCCTCTCTGTAGTACTATAAGAGCAGATTGGGTCATATAATGTGCAAGACCTTTGCCACAGCTGTTATTCTCCTCTTTGATTAAGGCCCTCAATGTGAACTATATCCTAATGAATTAAAATAAAAGAATTACAAATTCAAAAGTGTTAATTGGTCTTGACCCCAAGTGTGCAAGAGTTTGGTCCTTCAAAAAATGCTTAATGTTCAAATAGCTGCAATCGGGATAATCATAAGGTTCATCATTTATGTAGGCCTATTCCAGGTTGTACTCTAGTGACTAATCTTTTTCTCTTTTTCTTATAAATCTTGAAGAGTGGAGTAGAACTTCATGCTGACAGTAAAAGTGCTGTTTTGCAGAATTGTCAATAAATAATTTGGTAACACTTTTCAATACAGGTGCACTAATATGCATTAATTCATGTTTAACTAATGCACAGATAATCTTGAGTTAATGTATGACTCATGAAGAACTAAACCATTAATTAATTATTACTGCATCAGCGACTAATAAAGAGTCTATATGATTAATAGATTAAGTAATACATTAATTGCTATTAATTCAATGTGGCATTGTGTATTAATTCCTTAATAACATATTTTATTAACTAATAGTGTAAATTAATGTGTTAATTACCACAATTAGTCAAAGCTATGCACTTCAACTTCCAGTTGGCTGCTTTAATTAATCATTAGCTAATGATTTGCAAAGGTATCATTATGTTATGACTTTACTTGTTGAGGCAC
Source organism: Tiaroga cobitis (assembly GCA_030578255.1). Taxonomy (NCBI): domain Eukaryota; kingdom Metazoa; phylum Chordata; class Actinopteri; order Cypriniformes; family Leuciscidae; genus Tiaroga; species Tiaroga cobitis. Next base: position 16,510,076 of record CM060611.1, read on the forward strand.
ATGACTATTAACTAGTCATTTAGTAATTGTAGTAATTTACACATGAATTTGCACTAACAATGAAGTAATTAATCATGTATTACTGCATATTAGTGTACCTGTATTATCTGGAATTTGAAATACAAGGCTTTGGCTCATTCTGGTTATTAACATATTAATTAACACTATTAGTTAAAAAAATAAGTTATTAGGGAATTAATCCACAATTACATATTTAATTAATAACAATTCATGTATGAACTAATACATTAACCATACAGACTCTTAATTAGTTCCTAATGTGGTAATCATTAATGAATAGCTTAGATAATCATTAGTTACACATTAACTCAGTATTATCTGTGCATTAGTTAAGCATGAATTAATGCTTATTAGTGCACCCGTATTGTAAAGTGTTACCAATAATTTTTGTAATGATGGCAATGTCTTTTGCATTGTGTTGTATTTACAGTATGGTTTGTACATCATAAACAGGCAACACACACGTGACCCTAGGGCTTTTTTTTCCCCAACTCCGGAGGCTGGAACGCGTGGAGTGGTGTTGCTCATCGAGAGAGCTCCGCCTAAAACTCCCCGAAACGCAATCTGCGGGACAGGGCTTGGCCTCCGAGGGCGAGCGAAGGTATCAGGAGCTACTTCTGGATAACTGAGGTACTTGTAAACAGTATGATTCTTAATGTGAGGGCTATTCAAGTATCTGGGTGAGATATTTGGAGAAAGTGAACTTCAGGCCTCTGTAGTTGTGCTTACTTGTTCCTTTGAGTTGGACTGGTAGTTAGATGAACTTACTGAGAAATGTAGAATTAACTTAATCAAATAAGTTTCAAAAACTTTCAAAAATGATTTGGTACAACTTTGACCATTGAAGTTGAGTGAACTCAAAAATGCTTTGCTGCTGGTTGCTTAAATGTTTTTAAACTAACTTTTTTTTTTTTTTTACAGTGCACAGGCTCACCTGTCGTCCACATCCTGGATAGTATCAGGCAAAGGTTGTCCAAGGGTTTCTGGGAGAAAGTAAGCGATGATCCCACTGACAATTGGAGCCCCTCCGTAGATAAAACCAGGTAGCCATTGAGAATCCTCTCCCAGAAGGAGCACCATGGGGGCCACCATTGCTCCAAACCGAGCCATCATGGAGACCCATCCCATTCCGTTCTGACTGAGAGGACACAGCAGAACATTGCATACATTGACATCAGTTGCACTGGAAAATAGTATGGGATTCTGGGATTCTTATTATTGCTTGTCAAAAAGAAACAAATGACATGCAAACAGGGCCGTAACCACCATATACATTGAGGGAAACAAGTCCCTCCCCCCAAAATTAGAAATGGACAAATTGATACTGTTCTATTTGTTATTAGAATGACAAAAAAAAATTTAAGTGACATTTTTAGGCTGGTCTGCAGTCAGCGGTCTAACAGCTGATTGACATGACCAATTAAATCAAAGAAGGTGGGATTTAACTTAAAGGGATTCACAAACACCAAACATGTGCAACGCTTCAGTTTTTAATGGTAAAAGACTGAGGTAAGATGGAAGTAGCTAACCATTTAATATTTGACTTTTTTTTTGGTCATATTTAAAATATAGGCTGAATCATTTAGCCTACATGACAAAAACCATTTTGTGTAACGTATAAAAGTGAATGTGTGCATGTGTGAATGTGATGTTTAATATATATATATATATATATATATATATATATATATATATATATATATATATATATATATATATATATATATATATATATATATATATATATATATATATTCTTGTTCTGTCACTGATCTTCTATCTTTTTCTTTATTCCATTAAATCCATTTAAAAAAATTATTATTTGTTTCCTCTAAATAAAAAGACCATTACAACCCTCCACCACTAATGTTCAAGACATGTTTACGGCCTTGTGGACAAGTGCAATTAAGCTGTGAATCGTAGGGAATTTGTTTGTTGTTTTAGGATTTAATTACCGGATGACCGTAGGATAGAGCTCTCCAGAGTACAGGTAACAGCAGTTGAATGACGCAGCCAAGCAGCCCTTCCCAATCACTGCCAGGCTGGTGCGTAACACTTCCATGTCTGCACATTCACAAAAATAAGTGTCACGAATACATTGTTCCATGATCAGCCATATGAATGTCAAACTTAAATTGTGGTGACCCTATGTGACAATGAGACTGCAGTTTTATTATTACTGCGCTTTACTGCTAACCAGGCACAAATTCTCACCATAAGGCACCAGAAGATTGATGAGTATCATTACACCAGCCAGTACAAGAGCTCCACACTGAGATGGTCTTCGTCCTAACATGCTCATGGATATCGTAACCAAGATTTTGGCTGGTATATCCACTGCTCCAAAGATGACCTGGATAAGATAAATGCTGACCCCAAATTTCTGCAGATCCATGGAGAGGCCATAGTAGGCGAAGCTGGTTGAGAACCTGAGATGTTACAGTTCGAAGGTCACACGTGTGGTATGATTCAAATGCTGGTTGTCACTGAATGAAATGGTAGGATTGAGTGACTGACCAGACTGCACTAAGGCACAAGGTGATGGTTCTCATACTGGATGTGCGCAGGAGGTCTAGAGCACTGTATGACCCCTGTGAACAGGCCATCTCCTTCTTCATGGACTCTTGCAACATCTGCATGCACAACCACAACAGAATAAGCATTCCGAATGACTCAGAGGATGCTGAAATTGACACAACCCACATAAAGTCATACCTCAAGGTTGATTTTATCGGCTTCTGCACGGCGCCCATTTATGCGAGCCACCGTTTTGAGGTTTTTTACTGCCTGCTCTGATTTCTTGGTCAGGACCAGCCAACGAGCAGACTCTAAGAACCACCTGCAGAAGATAAAAACTCAAAAATGAGCAAAATAAACTTTGACTTTCAGGTGGTTGACTTCTTACAATGACTATTTATTTACAGTAATTATATAATTTGATCATTTAAATTATTTATCAAATGATCTGGAATTATTAAATACTTATTTAAAAGACAAAACATTCATAGACATATTGTGTTTGTGTAAGGTTCATATTTTTTTCGTGGAGGCGATGGAAGATAAACATGCCCCAGACTAACTTGCCCCTTGCCGGTTGCAATTGTATACTCCAATCCTCCCCAGGCCAGCACCCAAATCCTCCACTTACCTAGAGCCCAAACCCAAGCCCACAAAGGATAGTAAGCCAGAGCCCACGGCAGACTCCGGAGGTCCATGCCATAGCTGATAACTGAGCTCCTCAACATCCATCCCAGAGTGTGTGTTAGTGGAGTTCTTGGGCATGACGAGGAGCCCTGCCCATTCGCCGAGGGTGAGCATTGCATAACCTCTAAACAATTGGAATTGGAGGAGGTTGTTTCTTAGGATATCCCTTCGCCGTTGGTCCCGGCCAGCACCATGTCAGTGTTGTTGATGATACTCCCACCCTGCCTCCCACTTCCACCTCCTCTGCCTGCCCCATACTGGCCAAGAAGGCCATTTTTGAACTCTTTGCCTGCCTTATCACAGCTAAGGAGGCCATCTTGTAACTTTCTGCCCATGCTATCCAGTTCTTCTTCTCTGCTGGCTCCCTTCAGCCCTTCGACTCCTTTGCTGGCTCCTCTCAGCAGCTCGGATCCACCTTGGTCTTCCCGTTCACCTGCTCTGCTCTGGTGTGTCGACCATCAAGCTCCACCTCGAACCTCCAAGCACATCACTCCACCTTGGCCCTTCGACTAGTTGGCTCCACCATGGCTCCTTACTCCCTCTGCACCATCCAGGACCATCATCATTAAGGCTCCACTGGGCTACCTCATCCCTCCGGCTCCACTTTGGTCAGTCGTCATTCTGCCTTCGTCTGTGCCTTGGCCCTCAACCCCATCGGCTCCAGCGGGCTTCTCCTTCCGTCCGGTTCCACACCTCAGTTCTCAGTCACACTGGCTCTGCCTCAGTCCTCTGGCACCACCTCGGCCACTCGTCAACACGGCTCCGCATTGGTCTCCAGGACCTTCGGTGTCGTCCGGTCTTTTCGGCACTTCTGCTCCACCTGGGTCTCCACCTCTACTGGCTCTGCCTCTGTCAGTCACCCCCCTGGTTCTGCCTGGCCTCTTCACCAAGGCTTCACCATGGCTCCTTTAATCAGCTCCACCGTGGGCATTCACCCTGCAACATTGTTTGGGGTCACTCCCTGGCCCCTCCCACCATCATCTTCTTCCTGGCTCCTCCTATCATCATCTACTCCCTGGCTTCTCCCTCGTCCTGGGTTGTCCCATTTGCCAGCTATACATCCTCCTCCTAAGTTCCCTCCCACCCTCCTCTATTGGACTTTGTGTTGTTTTTTATTTGGGGAGAGGGGGGACACGTTTGCTTGAATAGGACTTTGTGTTTAATTTAGCTTTGTTTCCCAGTTCAGTTTCATGTGTTAATTTATCTGTTGACATGGTTTTTAATTTGCCCTCATGTCTCTGGTTAATTATCCCGTTTAGCTCCAGTGTTATTGCTCATTTTTAGTTGTTCTTTGTCTGTGATTGCTATTGTATAATGGTTGTTCTGTTCAAGTTGTTCTGTTCAAGTAATATGAGTGTTTGGTTATTTTGATTTGTTATTTAATAATGCTGCACATAGATTCTGCTACTTTTTTCATTCCAACTTCCAACGCTTTTTACACTTTTATTCAGAAAGGGGGCATTAAATTGATCAAAAGTGACAGTAATGTTACAAAAGATTTCTATTTCAAATAAATGCTGTTCTTTTGAACTTTGTTTAGTAGAAGCCGTCATGAGCAGAAGACACACCATGAGTAGAGGAAGGACACATAGAAAGGCAGAGAGACGGCCAATGTGAGCCAGCGCCAGTCTCTGATGCAGTAAGCGATGGCTACCAGGATCAGCTGGCCTGTGGTGTAGCAGTAGCCCGTTCCTGTGCCCACCACCGTCCGCACATGTGTGGGGATCCATTCCACAACTGAGGAGAAGCAACAATGACACTTCATGCTTTTCTCCTCTAGATGTCACCAAATACAATATAAATCACATGGATTGAATAGATGCCAACCTCTGATCCACAGCTGTGTTATTCACCATACTCACTTAGAGAGAAAGAATTGAGCACCAGACCAGAAAGGGCCATGCCACAGCAGACACGGAAAAGGCAAAACATGGTGAAGGATGTGGAGAAGGCAGCACATGTTCCTCCAACCGCCATCATCAGGTTAGAGATCAGCAGTAAAATGCGCCGGCCAAATCTACAACAGATTAGGGGAATTTAATTAGTTTTTTTTCTTTTTCGTTGATGTTGTTGTCATGTTTAACTGTAAAAGCTGTCACAACCTGTCAGAAAGTCCCCCAAAAAGCACTGCTCCCACAAGGACGCCTCCCATATATGTAGTTTGACTCATTTGTTTTAGCGCACGCTGGTCACAAACCAAATCCCACTAAAAGAATCAACATTTTAATTAAAAGTACACAGGGAAAAACATATGGCTACACTTTATTTTAAGGTGACGTACAGTAGTTACATACTTACTCAAATAAGTACTGTGTAATATTAATTAACCAAATGTATAGATTTAGGGTTTGGTTTAGGTGTACTGTAGTTATTTATAACTTATAGTTATTACTATAGTACAAGTACATGTAGTAACGTGTAACTACTTCACCTTAAAATAAAGTGTTACCAAACTTTCCTTTCTTTGCTTATTGCTTACTGAATGACCTCTGCCTATTCAGAGGTCATTCAGTGCCCCAACAAGTATTTGGACACACAAGGCGCACTTACAAATATATGAGTTTCATTTAATTATTGCACAAATGGTACCTTTTCTTTACTTTTTTGGTAACATTTTACAATAAGGTATCATTTGTTAATGCATTAGCTAACATGAACTAACAATGAACAATGTGTTTTACAGCAATTTAATAATAAATGTTGTTCAATGTTTATTAATGTTAGTTCACAGTGCAAGTAATATTAACAGACACAACTTTTGATAAAAAAAAAAAAGCATTATTAAATGTTGAAATTAACATTAATGTCACCATGAAAGCAAACTTTTTGCTAATAATAATAATGGAAAGACATTTAACACTTACCTCACTAATAATAGTCGAGCTCATTTCTGTCATGTTGTAGTACCATCCATCCTCACACGTCTGCATCTCTATCTCTTCCACACCCTCTTCCCGTAGGCTCTCTGAACAATTGCTGTTCAGGAGCTGCCACTGAGGATGTGCGTAGCGTCTACAGCGTTCCGGTTGGCCGTTCTGGCCCAGGGGCACAGTTGCCCACAGCATGTCCCCCATGGAGGACATTGAGAGATTGGCGTAGGGGGCGCAGTGGTGCGGCGGCACAGAGGCCACAAAATTCTGCAGCAGGTTATGGCTGGCCATCATCAGGATGGGCATACTTAACAGGGTGACATGCAGGATCTGGAAGCGTCCTGTACTGCCCACCTGCTCCAGCAGGTCAGAAAAGGCCATTGCTCAGATATCCACAACAACAGGGAATATCACAGGTATTACAACTCACGTGAAGAATACAGTTTATAAGCCAATGTTCTGCTAAGTGGGTTGTAAAATGTGTCTGTGGGAATATAAAGATAAGGCATGTTGGTCAAAAGCCCTTATGGAAAATTCACTTATAGGCTCTGAAATAGGTAATGCACTGTATTTATCACAATAAATTTTTATTGCAATCATAAAACAGTTACTTTGCAACATATCAGATTTAAATATAATAATTTAGCAGATGTGTTTATCCAAATAATTAAAAGTACAAGTGTAGATATTATGAAGATGTAAACATATTATGCTAATAATATTGGCATCACAGTATAAAACAGTTGTAGATAAAGATTACATTTTACTTACGTTTTACAAGAAATACTATTTCAGTCTTTCTACCTTAAAATTTCATGTTTAATTCAATGTGTTACTTATTTTATCAATTCAGTTACATTCAATTCACATTTGTTTGTATAGCGCTTTTCACAATACATATTGTTTCAAAGCAGCTTTACAGAAAAGTCATGTCAACATTACAATTTAGAGTGATCTGTTATCAGAGGTAACTGTCTTAGTTATGTATTTCAGAAATGTACATATACAAATCACACAGTTAGCTAATAATTTAAACAATGTATTAATTTAAGGCAGAAACAATGAGCGCATTGAAGTAATGAATACATAGGATATATAGACGAATGATTAGGATATATAAAAAATTGGTGCATGTTGAATTGGTGCATGTTGAAAACTTATTTTTTTCAGTGTAATTCATTTTTAAATGTACTAGCAATTTGAGAGAACAGTTTCTATACCATTTTTTTCAGTGTAGGCCTCAAATGCAATAAAAAATAAATACAAATAATATAAATACAAAAAACACTAAATAAAAAGCTTTACAGATCATAAAAAACAAGTGCGCACGGACCTGTGATGACTTGGATGTCCTGAATTTTCTCCCTAGAAAACAAATGGAACTAGAAAGATATTCTTAATGGGAGAAATAAATAGAGAAACTGTCATGCGTTGTTGTATAATCAGCTCTTAAATTCCTCTGGCTTTCGGGTGGAAATGCACCAAAGGTTTGCTCTGGATTAGAAGGTCCACGTTTAAACCGCTTGTGGCACGAACAGACTTTTCCATGAGGCACAGGAAGAGATGCCTCAGCTTTGAAGTTGTTGTGCTCCTTCTGGAATCCCTTGGCTAACCTCTGTGTTCATACCTGCTGTGTCCTGAAGATTGTCCAGTGTCCGAGCCGGTGGGGTGTTAATGTGAGGAACTGAGTACAACTCAGGGTAGATTAGTGTGCGGGACTTCATGTCTCATTATCAATGTAAAAGGAGGAGGGGATTATGGGTAAATGAATTACTTTTAGGCATAACTCTCTGCTTAGCTGAATGTAGGCAGAGCATTTTGTTCACTCAAGCAATGAGTGAGACAGAACATGTATGACAAAGTAGAAGAGTAACGAATGATGTTGTGATAGAAATATTTTATGTAATGAGTATTTTCAACATTAAATGTACAGAGAAATGCAGACTGAGGATGCTTAGGTCCAGGGGCGTCACTAGGCCCTTTAATTTATGCCTAGCCCCCCTAAAAATTTGTGATTAATATGCTACACAAATTCGTGTTCGCTTCAGTCTTGTTTTAATCAGATTCAGCGCGTTCTTCATCTTAAATCCGCAGTGGCGCCGAGCAGAGAGCGCGTCAAAAAGAGAGGAAAGTGTGTGTGTGTGTGTGTGTGTGTGTGTGTGTTCATCTGAGCCCATTGGTCTGTCACTGCTCGTCAATGTCAGAATATTTGAGATGACCAATCAAATCAAAGTAGGCGGGCTTTACATTCACAGACGCTGAGCGCGAATTTTAGCAGCACAACTCGACGCTTCAGTGCAAGGGCAAGTGCGACATAAGATGTACGTAGCTAAACTTATAACGTTATATATTTGACAGTTTTTTGAAGTCATTAAAGTTAAACGAATGACAAAAAATAATCAGGAAAACGAATATAGTTTTGTCTAATTTCGCCCTTTTGAACTGAAATTAGGCATGTAACGTCAGCCTAATGTAGGCTAATCATTCGTTTACTGTCATTGTGAGTGGACAAAAAACATTAACAAAGCCGTTTTCATCCTGTTAGGTACAGGATTAATAATGAATGCGTACATATTGAAAATATACCTAATACAAATTGTAGCCTTTAGTAAATAAAAAAAAAAGCTCAGCTTTAGGAGGGGAAGAGAAAGGGCACGATGAGGAGACTGAAAAAAAAAGAAAGGAAGATGGAGATGAGGAGAGAGCAGGTATTGACATATAGTCTACTGACATAGTTTTAAAGCTATTTCTTATCCTTTTTTTGGTCTTCAAACGTCTTGAAATACACATTTCAGAGATTAAAAAATTGAACCCCCAAACCTCACCTCAAATGCAGGACCTCTTTGATTATAAAGCCCTACAGCCCTGTATTAGGCATCAGAATCAGAAAGAGCTTTATCCCAAGTGTGGACAAGGAATTGGTTTTGGTGCTGATGCTTCCAGTGCACATATACAAATATGTGATAAGGCATACGATCAATAATGAATGTGTAGCCTTTAATGTGAATTAATTTTATAAACTTAGTTACCTTTCCTAGTAGTTTTCAGTAAATGAACACGTCTGAGAAAATGATTCACAGGCAAAATCAACCAGTTGACCCCCAAAGAGAAAAAGAGTGTGATGCTGATGAGGAGAGAAAAATAATCAGCTGCCAGCTGAAATGTTTTTATCCCAAAAAAATGTGCCTTCAAAACATCTTAAAATGCACATAATAGTTTTCTCTGGGAAACCCCGAATCCCCCAAACTAACACAACTCGAATTCAGGACTACGGTACATTGATTATAAAACCCTGCAATTGCATGGTAATAAAAAAGTGAGAATTAGACCCTAAATTAAACTTATACCTTTTTTTTTATTTTCTTTTTTTATCATACCCTCATTGAGGGCTTAGCCCCCCTAAAAGGAAAATCCTAGAATCGCCCCTGCTTAGGTCAAAGGCCATATATACTTATGCTTAACACAGTACAACTATCATTACAAATCATTACAAATCAATCACCAGAACAAATCACAGTGAAGAAAACTTGAGTGACATTGCTCAACTGTATGATATAAATGTACATGTATCTTTCTATTCAGGAGACTCACTTGGTTGTTGTGGCCAGTAATCTCCCGGCCGTGAATAAAACTTAATTTCTACAAAGAGCAACTTGAGAGTCGTGTCAGGTATATGCTGCGCAGCTGAGAAATAAATTCTATGCTCAAAAGACAACAATAGAACATCTAGTGATTGAGGTAGTAATAGAAGTACTAAAGATTATACGCTCAAAAGACAACAATAGAACATCTATGTGTGATTGAGTGATAGTAGTTTCTTGACGGGACGCCGTCACCTTCCTTCAGGGAAGAATTGTATTGTATTGCAAGTATTCAGGCAATTCAGGAAATTATCTCAAGATACTCTAGTTATTATTTTAACAACTACAAGTTGTTTAAATTGTCCGTGGTGAAGAAGTCAGATTAAGTAGGTTGTATACGTATTAAGAATTTCCATGACAATGTTTATCCATAGACAGTATGTCCTCTGACTCTCAAAGTTCAAAATGTACCTCATAAACATGGACACACCTACAGTATAGGCTATATATGTTCAGTCTTGTGTAAGACAATACACCTGATTGACTTGAAAGAATAAGTTACTTCTGAAAAAATTGGGTCAATGATATCAGTTTTATTGGGGTGTCATGATCATTGTGTGTGATCAGGGTTTTCAAACGCTTTAATATTTTAGGACCCCCTTGTGATGAATCTCTTTCCTAAAATATATAAGGAAGCTATATATTTTTATACATACAGATCCATTTAAACTGTGTGAGTAAAAATAACTGTGATAAGACAACATCACATCTGCTAAATTATACAATTCGCTTTTCTGAAGAATCACGTGACACTGCAGACTGATTACTGAGAGTAATGGCTGCTGAAAATTCATCTTTGCCATCACAGGAATAAATCACAGCTTAAAATATATACAAACAGTTATTTTGAATTGCAATACCACTTCGCAATATTCCTTTTTACTGTATTTTTGATCAAATAAAAAATAAATGGTAATGTATATAATAATTATTTAAAAAAATATTTATTTTTTAACATAATATATATTTTATAATATTTTTATTTTATTTAAATGTTTAAATATATATTTTAGAACTTTGTATAAGTCAACAGTGTATATTTCTTAATCCTATATTAGAATCTAAGATATTTTTATTAAATTTATTTGCATTTCACTTTTAATATTAAATATTGTTCCAAGGAGTTCCACAGTTCTGTGACTAGTGAGCAAGCTACAGGTAACAGTAGCAAGGAAATAACTCTCTCGAAAAAAAGAAAAAGAAAAAAAATTACTGAACCTCATTGAAAGTAAATTTATTCTCAAATTTCCCTTGGGGGTTCCCAGACCCTAGTTTTAAAACTCCTGAATGTGTTCACTAAGGTTAAGCGGCCAGTATTGATGTGTATGCATTTATGATACAACAACAAATATGTTGTGTCAAAGTGAACACTGGCTGTGTCCGAAAATGGAGAAATGCTGCCTTTACAAGGTAGAAAGACATCAAGGCACGTCCGAATCCAATGTTAGCTTCACTTTCTGTCTTCTGAGATACCTTCATCTGATCGATTTTTGAAGGCAGCATAGGTGCATCCTTCACTACCTTTGATATCCCACAATCCTGTGCTTTCCTATCTGTGACCGTTAAGCTAAAAAATAAAGATGGTGTCTGAAATGGTGTTTCTGATGATTCACTGTCATTTCCAGCGAGAAATTACTATTGTAGTAATTAAATATTCAGCAATTTTCAGCAAAATTATCAGCAAAGCTCTATTTTGCTGTAGATCATTAAACCGTTACCCTGCCTCAGAAGTCTGTCTGAAATCAGTTTCTTGAGGTACCTTTGTACACAAACGCTGCCAACAAAGTCATCGAGGCAACAAGTCAGCTGCCAATAAGTTTTACGGATGCAGCCCTTGTGGTTGCATAGATTTAGAATGACTAGAATCCTGAATCATCAGTTTTTGCTGATTAAGGCTGACATAGATGTAATTTGAAGTTATTCACCGTTAATGTGATGAACTCCATCTGCATTAACTTGAGGAGAACATACATCACACATTCATTCTAGCCACAAACATTTTTGCACAGAATGTTACAAAGTGAAGCAACAGACGTCTGCGATAATCCAGTGGCCCCCGTTCTGCAGTGTGAATGGAAAGTTAGGACCCGTTTATCTCCATATCGCTCCAGTGAAGAGCAACACCAGCTGCCAGAGCAAATAACGTACTCGCAGGGGCGGACTTAAAGCAACACTATGGAACTTTTCAACCTTCATAATATATTTCCAAGACCCTTGTGATGGTACATCGACTTACAATAGGTTAAATGACACGTCTGCCATAGCCTGACGTGGTCTGTATCGCTTTTACTCGCACTATGTTACTTCGGGTTTCGGGTAGTAACCCGAGCACAAAAAGAACTACAAAACTCGACTGCTTTACGGCATACGTCACTTCCCCCACCACTTCCTCAAATTGTCTATGGCCATTGCAGACATCCCAAGTCTATAGCGTCTCCCTGATGCCCGCAAATTAGTCCAAATCTGCCGGAATCTAGAGCGCGCATGCGAGACAGAACATACTGCGCGCATAACATACATAGCGTGAGCACGGCAGAGAGGTAGAGCGTGAGAGACCTTGTGAGTGTGCCTCACGAAAGCTAGTCAACCAACCCGCCACCCCCCGTCAACAATCCAGTCACCAAGATATACCTCCCTGAAATGACGTCTTGCAGGTTGGGATGTCTGCCATTGTTGATTCCAAAGCCGGTGCTGGATAAACAGCGAGCGTGCGCGTGTGACAGTAGGCTGCGGTAGGCTAAATTATTTACGACAGCGGTAATGGACAATTCCGCTTCCAACCTGTAGGGCGACCGCTGAGGAAAAGTTCCTTGGTGTTGCTTTAACAATTAGGCAAAGGTCGGCAATTGCCTTGGGCCCCGAGCTACATAGGGGCCCCCAAAATGCCCCATTAAATTATGCTTAAGTTTGTTTGTTTTTTTACTTTTCGCAAATTATATTTTTCTAAAAAACATTTGCGAAAAAAGGCATCAATTCATTAGTGTCGCAGACAGGAGGGGGCCCGCCCCCCACCTCACCTACTACATTGGACTATTCTGCGTGCAAAAGTGACAAGGCTGTTAAGGCTGATTTATACTTCTGCGTCGGACCTACGCCGGAGCCTCTACGCTGTAGACTACGCGTTGGTTTTAATTTATACTTCTGTGTCGTTGTCCGCGTCGTCGATGCACGCAGAGGGAACATGTGAAACCCGAGGGAGCTGTTCTAGCAGACCAATCACAACGCTTGCGTCCGCGTAGAATTGACGCGTTGTTACATTTTTGGAGAGGTGCACGTCAGGGTACACCGAAGGGTACGCGCGCTACACACAGCCTACGACGTAGCTACGGCGGGAGGTCGACGCAGAAGTATGAATTGGGCTTAATGTAGTAGATAGTACTAGACAGAGAAGTAGACAGAATAAAAATGAAGCGAAGTACCCAAGCGGTGCTGAAAAAGCAGGAAGCGGGAGGAAAGCAAAACGGTTTTAGCAAAATTGCAGAAGGTAACAAACTTTTTTGTGATGCCCGCTGACAATGACAACAATGCTAACGATATGTTACAAGTCCATGGCCGTAGCCAGCTATGAGGTCACCGAGGTCCGGACCTCTGTCATTTTTTTACATTAAAAAATAAAATGTCAAGCTCTCTGAATGATTAATCAGCCGTTTAAACCACCTCATATGGGTGTTTGTAATTCATGTTGCTGCGAGAAGCTAGCGCAGTGAACGGGGCTTGAGAGCGCGTGGTGAGGGCGCGGGTGCAGCCTCCGTGTTGCTAGATCCACCTAATGGAAAGGTGGCAGTAGTCTTCTGGACCTGTTTTTCTGATTTAATGAGACACTTTAGGAAGTTATTAAAGTGGAAAGTTGCATGTTAGGGTTAGTGATATATTAATCTTATTTCCAAAACACAAGCTTTGAACTTATTTCGGATTATTATTATTATTAATTTGTTTTGTTTTTCTTGTTTTTCGTAGCAATATCTGGCAACATTTTACTGTCGGCATTAATAAAAAAAAAAGCTTATAGACAAACTGTAATTGCAGGAAGCTACCACATTCGTTAAAGACAAACGCAATGATCATCGTGATTATCTGTAAGAAATGTATAACACTATCAAAAATATGCTTTTTAACCTTTCACAAAGTCATCATAAAAACATTAATTAAAGCAGTGTTTCTCAACTAGCAATCTATTCAGTCAGCATATTTGTGTTTTGATCTGTGTGAATTACAGAAATATAAGACTTGCTAGACCTACTTTTTTCTATGTTTCTTTGCACAAAACTCTCCAGAAAGTGCCATTTAATGGTTTATTTTTCAATTTTTTTTTTACTTTTCTCGTTCTCTTTTAAAGATCGGATGCTACCCATACTACCTTCCCCTTGGGCCCCCAATTAGCTAAATCCGCCACTGTGTACTCGGTTACTCACGTAACCTCGGTTCCCTGAGAATAGGGTAGACGCATTGGAAAACAAATTTTCTTGAGAATATTGAAGCCTTTATTTTAAAATGCTGTGCAGCTGCACAGCCAGCAGAGCTATCAGTGTGCTGATTGGCTGGGCTGCGGGATCTGCACGAACCTATGGCGAAGTGGCACAGCAGTGCGAACCAATCAGGGAGCGTCCGGCCACCAGCGAGCTGAGCCCGCCAAAATGGGCAGAGCTACAGACTATATAAGCGGCTCATTTCACCATAGACATCAGGTTTAAATTGACTGAAGCGACAATACTTGGACGTGAAGCTTAATAGCACGGCCATCTACGCAATACTCGTTCCCGTTATTCTCACGTGGTTACGTGAGTAACCGAGTACGTTCCCTTTCGAAAACGGTTCACTCATATTGTGTCGCTAGACGCATTGGGAACCCAATTTAAAACGCTGTGCTATTTTAGCTAACAACTTTACCCTGAACTCCAGCCTAAGGCAGCAAGGCCTGAGGCTTTAGAGTAGAACTTTAAGTCAGAAGACCAACGGGGCCCTCAGAAGGGATACCTAGTGTTTTGGGCTCCTTAGAGGCCATACTCACTTTAGATGGAAAGGACTCATGCCTGCAGAGCCGGCACCTCCAAGTTATAAAATCTCACAAATGTGGACAGCGAGGACCAGCCGGCCGCCGCACAAATGTCTTCGATTGGTATGCCACTAGACCATGCCCATGAGGAGGCCATGCCCATTGAGGCGTAGGTTAAAGATATAGCGTCTACTATACAGTGCGACAATCTTTGCTTCGTGACCAGAAGCCCTTTGGTGCGGCCACCGAAGCATACAAAGAGCTGTTCTGATTGCCTGAATGAGGTAGAAAGCTCTATATAAACCCTGAGAGCCCTGACGTGGCAGAGTAGGCTTAATTCTCTATCGTCTTCCGACGGGGGAAAGGCAGATAGTGAAATAACCTGGGCTCTGAACGAATTTGAGAGCACCTTGGGAACATAGCCATGTCTCGGTTTGAGGCCGACTTTGGAGTCGTTGGGCCCAAACTCAAGGCAGGAAGCGTTCATGGAGAGCGCTAGCAGATCGCCTAGCAGGAGTGCGGTTTTGAGCGAAAGTGGCTTAAAGTCAGCCGATTGGAGCGGCTTGAAAGGGGGGCCCTTGAGGGCCCTCAGGACTATAGACAGGTCCCATGAAGGTATAGAGGGAGGACGAGGCGGGTTCAGCCTCCTTGCTCCCTTGAGGAAGCGTACGACCAAGTCGTTTCTTCCAAAGGATTGGCTGGCCACAGGAGTATGGAAGACTGCTATGGCCGCCACATATACTTTGAGCGTTGAGGGGGTGTGACCCGCGTCCAGTAGCTCTTGTAAGAAGGAAAGTACCAGTGGTACTTCACATGAGTATGATTCTAGGTTCTGAGCTGTGCACCAGCTGGTGAAAACTGACCACTTAAGGGCGTAGAGAAGTCTCATGGATGGAGCTCTAGCCTCAGCTATAGTGCTAGGACTCTTTCCGGGAGGTCCCTGGGTACCCATTGAGGGGCCATACATGGAGCGCCCACAAGTTGGGACGGGGGTGCCAGATTGTCCTGTTCGCCTGAGTGAGGAGGTCCTCCCTCAGCGGTATTGGCCAAGGAGCTGCTGTTCTCCCTGATCCGTTCGATGGCCTGAGGGAGCATCAAGACCGGAGGAAATGCGTAAAGGGGACGGCTAGGCCATTCTTGGGCCAGCACATCCTTGCTCTTTGAAAAGAACGTTGGGCAGTGATAGTTGTCTTCTGAGGCAAATAGGTCTACCTCTGCCCTGCCGAAGATACTCCAGATTCGTGCATTTCCCGCAGCCCAGCCAATCAGCACGCTGATAGCTCTGCTCTATGCTGCACTGCGTTTTAAAATAAAGGCTTCAATATTCTCGAGAAAAGGAGTTTTCCCAATGCGTCTAGCGACGCAATACGAGTGAACTGTTTTCGAAAGGGAACTCAGCATAGACCTTCGCTTGAAACACACTGTGACAGATCAAGCCAGTTTCTTGCATTCCCCTGACAGTTTGTGAGATGACTTCAAGGTTAAAGGTGCAATGGGGGGATTTAGCATTTCTCACGCAATCTTGGCGGTGTAACCAAGCTCTAGACATTGCTGGTTACCCATTACAGTACTGCGCGTCATAAAGATTGTGTACTGGCAGCGCATAGCATAACTGACCCTTGATTTCAAACATTGCTTGTATGCATGCAAGAGTGTGTGAGAGATTGCTCAACGTGGGTAAATACTGAAGAGTCCAGCATGAATGCGTCAACGAGTGCGTGTTTACATAACTTATTCTCATTCTTAATAAATATAAATAACAGAACCAAGCAGTTTATTTGTAATTTATTACAGTTTTGTTGTTCTTTAACAAAAATAATTGAAAAAAAGGCCTTGTATTTGGGATAGCTGGTTATGATTATTAATAACAGCTGATGAGAGAGACTTTCAAGTCCATGATTTTTGTGACTTTTACACATTACACAGTCCAAAAAGTGTTAAAATTGCAAACAGCAACCACAGATTCACACATACATATGAGCAATGCTTACTGCCTCACTTTAAAAGCAACCGTGACCCCTTCACCAGCCATTTTACACACATTACTGACAATCTTGTCATTTTAAGCATGCTCCTAATCCTTTAAGAACTAACAGCCAAATGCAACAGTGTTTGAGATTGGATTTAATTGGATTTTTTTTCAAGTATGCAGTGTTTGAACAGTTTAGATGGGGAAAAAATATCTATTGAATTTCAAAACCCAAATATAACATCAAGAACCTTCTTGAATTTGCATTTCCTTCATTTCACTTTTGATGTGAAAGGGCCTTTACATTTCTCAACAAAATAACCTTTTTTGTTGTTATAAAAAAACAAACAAACAAACAGCCCAGATGAGAAAAAGTAACACAAAAGTAATGTAATGCATTACTTTCCAAAAAAGTAACTAACACAATTAGTTACTTTTAGGGAGTAACACAATACTGTATGCATTACTTTTAAAAGTAACTTACCCCAACACTGAGCCTATGTAGATCATAGACCCTGTTTACACCTGGTATTATGCATTTTGGTCGATCGGATCATAAGTTGACAACGCTAAATACAGGTGTAAAAGGGGTCTAAAATGTTTTGAGCTTGTCCACTTTGGACCACTTCCAGAGGCAGTCGAAAACGCATTTGACTGGATTGCTTATGTAGTGTAAACGCTCATGTGGTCGAATGTGTTCAAACAGTAGCAAAGACTGCCTACTGACCTAAAGCATAAACATTATGGGAAGTGTGCTAGCCAGACAGGATTTCAACTTTGTTGGCTGAAGACCCAAGTTTAGTTTGAAGACGAAAAATGTACTAAGCACAATGTTCTCTCAGCATTCCTGATTTCTAACACACACTCACAGCGTTCAGCGTGGTCTCACGGCTGTCAGAGCAGAAATGAAAGCTGCTGTACTCCGTATGTTTTCTGTCATCTACAGGCATGTTCATAGCTAAATTTCACGAGTTTATTTTGTCCATTAGATTGAAAAATCAGGACAGAAGTGATCGAAAGTGGACAAAACAGATGGGATTAAAACACCAGGTGTAAACAGGAATGTGTCTGCCTCGTCTACTTGTGATCTGATCAAACAAAACACATCTTAATATCAGGTGTAAACAGGGCCATATAGACCATCTGTGCCAATAGTTTCTACGATCTACGATGCTTTTGGGAAATACAGCCCTGGTTTTTGCTGAATAATGCTGATATAGATGTTACCTGTTGAACATTGATTGAGTTTGTTGAAGTTATTGATTGTTTGTGAAGTGAATGAGGCAGAACTATGTGAAGTGAATGAGGCAGAACTATGATTGAAGATTGACAGATTGCGTTCGGGTTGCCATAGGAAGAAACAGCAAGATTCATGAAGAGGGAGCATCTAGCGTTGCTCGATCATACAGGTTGTTCTTGGTTCGAGATGGGCATGTGGAGGTTTAATTTGGGTCATCAGGTGCAGAAAGCTTCTCCAGAGTGGGCTCTACACCCCAGATCTCACGGGCGTACTGGGAGATGGTGCGGTCGCTGGAGAACTTGCCTGAACCAGCGATGTTGAGGATGACTTTCTTGGTCCATTCCTTAGGTTTCTGTCAACAGGAGGATATTTATAAATCATCAAGGTTCATAATTTCTCAATTTGTTTGGTAATGAAACAACAAAAACAGTTTGCACACTTACCTTATACAAAGCACTGACTTTATCTTGGCATTTAATGTAGTCTTCATAGTCAGCAAACACCTTGAACCTGTGCGGCAAAAAAACATGATTCATATACAAATGTAGTTAAAATATGTTCTACAGTGGCATATTACTTATATTAAAAGGTGTCTATTTCTTTAAAGACCCAAATAGAAGATTTTTTGAATGTCTTGATTTGAATTGACTTCAAATAAACTCACTGTGAAATGAACAGCAAATGATGTGTAAGGTACATTAGTTCCTTTAAAAATTAGAAGTTATAATTATCTCCCCATATGTATTGTGTGTAGTTGTTAAAACGAAGGAAAATACAAATCATTTGGAAAAATTTTGGAAAATCATTTTTGGAAAATTGTGTTTCCAGGATGGATGGCTGCACAATTTACACTTGACATTGACAGTAAAAATAATCCCTATCTTGGTCGCATGTGTTTTCCTTGTTCAACAGGGAAAAATTGGTGTCTATTACTGACTATCTGTGTTTGTGGTAATGTGTACGTGAATGTTTCTTGTTCCTATATGTCTACCTATCATTGTGCATCAGCATGTTGACAATATCCTTGAAGAGGTCTGGCTGTTTTGGGCTGAAGAATCCTCCAGCGATCTGGTCTATGGCTTGCTTCAGCTCTGGAATACGATTGTAGAACTCGGATGCGTTGTATCTGCCAGATGGAAGGAGGTCATGTCACATACACTACATACATACACTGTGTGAGTGTTTATTATTATATCACAAATTTTTTGTTTAATATTGTATTTAGTATTAAAATTAGTATTTTTTCCCCAACCCTCTAGCATCCATGGCTTCGACATCCTCCACTCTCATGCCGAAAATGAAGATGTTGTCATGTCCTGCTTCCTCTGCCATCTCCACATTGGCTCCATCCATGGTGCCGATGGTCAGAGCTCCATTCAGCATGAACTTCATGTTGCCTGTTCCAGAAGCTTCTGTGCCGGCTGTGGAGATCTGCTCGGACAGGTCAGATGCTGGGATCACTGACAAAAACAAGGATATTCTTCATGAACACATGACTCACACTTTCAGGTGAATATAAGGCAGTATAAGTGGCGCTGGAATGAGTTGTAAAGTGAGGAACCGAAGATGGGCAGGTGGAGTTAAAATGCTGCATGTTTTAACCAGCCTGTTATTTTCATTTGTTTATTAATTACATTTAGTATTAATTTGAATATTGTGTCTGTAGTAAAGCTCATCTCCAATTATCAAAACCAAGAACAACCTGGGAAAGAAATTATATTATTAAAATATCAAGGTATGATTAAAAATAAAATAAAATTACTTAAACATTTGAAATTCTCTATTACATTGATCGTGTATGTGTATTTTATAAATGTGAAAGTGTGTCATGAAATGTTATTTGTGTGTGTTTTTTTTTGCCAGTGGACAAATGCACATTTAATTTATATGATTACTTTACACCTGCCGGCACCCCTAGATAATATTAAGACACTTCAAATGTTGTAATTTGGCACCTTTCTCAGCAAGGGTAACTCTGTAGTTCTCCAGGAAAATGACTTTGAGGCGGTCGCCCACCACCGGGTCATTGTTTACCACCTCACCAATAGCTGTGATGAGACGAATAATCATTTTAGCTGTGTGGTAGCCTGGAGCAGCCTGGGAAAGATTGAGGAGAACATTATAACACATACAACAATTCAGATATGACAAAAGAATTAAATAAACATCATCATGCTAATCTGACTGCATTGGAGTCACTTGACATGGTGAGATTACCTTTCCTCCAATCATAATTGTTCTTGGGGTCCACTGCTTGTTAGGCTCTTTCCTGATACCTGCAAAATAGAAATAACTCATATATTTTATATCTCCTCAAAGACTGGTGATGGTGGTAAAAGGGACAAATATTTTTTCATTAATTATTTTTTTATGCTTATTTTCTCTTACAAAAATGTCAAAAACTTGACAACCCTGGCTAAAAGCAATAGTAAAAAGGGGGGAAATTTTTATTTTATTTTATTTTATAATATAAAATATCATTTTTATGTATGTTTATTTTCTCTTCCAAAAAATACACCTGACTGGTAGTGATCATGAGAAGGGGACATGAAGAAGTTAAAGGGATAGTTCACCCAAAAATTAAAATTCTGTCATCATTTACTCACCCTCAAGTTGTTCCAAACCTGTATAAATTTCTTTGTTCTGCTGAACACAAAGGAAGATATTTCGGAGAATGTTTGTAACCAAGCAGATTTCAGACCCCATTGACTACTATTGGTCAGAGATCCGCTTGGTTTCAAACATTCTCCCAAATATCTTCCTTTGCAGAACAAAGAAATGGATACAGGTTTGGAACAACTTGAGTGGGAGTAAATGATGACAGGATGTTTTTTAATTTTTGGGTGAACTATCCCTTTAAAGTGCAGAAGCCACTCACGGTTGTAGAAAGTGATAATGTGTAGACAGTTGAGCAGCTGCCTCTTATACTCATGGATTCTCTTCACCTGAAGGTCAAATATTGAGTTGGGGTTGATCTTTACTTTGTAGTGCTCTTCCAGGTGCACAGCGAACTTCAGCTTGTTCTCCTGGAAGAGGTGCGAACATCAAGAAAAAAAATCCATTTTAAATTCCAAAACCCACTGGGAGTTGATATGGGCCACATTTTCATCATTTCTAACCTGTTTAACTTTGGCGATATCTCGAATGAAAGCCTCATCATTGACAAAATTCTGAAGCTTTTGCAGCTGATCCAGATCACGAATGAAGTCCTCTCCGATTCTCTAACATTTGAGCAGGCCAAAGAAAGTCAGAGCAGGAATATGACTATCACACCATGACATTATACATTATATAAAAGTGCAATTAGTGCAGACACAGCTGCTGTCACAGTCACAGTCAGTTATGTTAATAAACAACAAATGAAGTTATGAAGCTCACCAACCTCTGCAATGACCTCAGCCAGACCAGGGTTGCACATCACCAACCAACGGCGAGGGGTGATACCATTAGTTTTGTTCTGGAACTTGTTTGGATCCATCTCAAAGAAGTCTTTGAATCTATTTAGTAAAGGAATAGGGTCATTATTTACTCACCCTCATGTCATTAGAAACTAGTAAAAAAGTCAATTATTCACTGAGAACAACTGTGACAGGGTGATTTGTAAGACCATTTCAGTAACAAATTGTTCAATCCGTTTAGTGAACCGTATAAACTGCACAATCTCAAAACAACTATTTGTTTACTGATTTAATTCACAAGTTCAGTTCACTAACTTAATGATCCAATGACTTAAATTTCAGTCTACTGAGGAGAAGAAAGCTGTCATATGACACATATCGTGTGAATTGTCATTTATACTATTTCTTTACAAGTTAGTTAAGATTGTATGTAAGATCTGTGATTAACATGGTTTGTCTGTATGTGTGTTTGAATACATACATGGTAGCTTTGAGGATGTCGGAGTGGATACGTGCCACACCGTTGACTGCATGAGAGCCAACAATGCACATATGAGCCATGTTGACTTTCTTCTGTCCACCCTCCTCAATGAGAGACATGCGGCGCATGCGGTCCGTATCACCGGGGTAAATAGAGGACACACGCTATAACAACAAACAGACTGTTCTGTATACAGCACGCTCACAAAACACGCTTTTTGACGTTATGGGATCTATCAGCAGGATACAAATACTTTTATTAACAAAGGATGCATTAAAATGAAACAGAAGTGGCAGTAAAGACTTCTAGCATGTTACAAAATATTGTCAAAAATGCTTTTTTTTATTACTTTCTATTCATCAAATAATTGTGGAAAACTAGTGGTGTCAAATCGATTAATCGTGATTATTCGCATCTAACAAAAGTTTGTGTTTATATCATATATGTGTGTGACATATATTGTATATATGCGTATGTATGTATATATATATATATATACAAACACACATATATATACACATATATTATATTAACACAAACATTTATGTTAGATGCGATTAATCACGATTAATCGATTTGACAGCACTAGTTTTTCTTGAGCAGCAAATCAGCATATTAATATGATTTCTGAAGGATCATGTGACACTGAAGACTGGAGTAATGATGCTGACAATTCAGCTTTGCATCACAGGAATAAATTACATTTTAAAATATATTGAAATAGAAAATAATAATTTTAAATTGTAACAATATTTCATAATAATAGTTTTTATTTAATAATAGTTTTAACTGTATTTTGGATCAAGTACAGTTCAAAGCATAAAGAGATTTGCTTAAAAAATCTTACAGACCCAAAACTTTTGAACGGACAAATCTTGGCTCTCTGGTTTAGTGTAAAAGTGTGTTATAGTTTTGTGTTGTGTTGAAGCTGGACCTCCATGTGGCGGCGGTTGATTTCGTAGATGATCTCGAGGTGCCGGGGCAGCAGGGACTGGAAGAGGTCAATAGGCCAGCGTTCCAGAGCCTCAGGCAGCACAGTGTGATTGGTGTAGGCACAGGTCCTAACGCAGATGTCCCATGCCTGCAGAGAGTGAGCAAGTTTACACAGTTTAGCTTACAACTTATCCAGTAGACTTCATTTATATCAAGAGTAACTTGGGATTTTAAAACACTTTTATGTAATGTTTACTATAAATAAGGAACAAAACAATTTTTTTTAAAGTAATATAGTGAATGTAATGATGGTGTTGTTCACTGTTCAGTATCATTTCTGAGATCTGAGCTTGTCTGTACTCTGTCGCCCTCTAGAGTTATGAGTCTGTGGCCTTTTAGTGCTGTATGAAACTTGAAGGAATAATGAAAAATAAATGAAAAATAACACATTCACAAATCTCAAACCTTCTCCCAAGTTAGTTTTTCCTCATCAACCAGCACTCTCATCAGCTCAGGGATGGCTAAGGCAGGGTGAGTGTCGTTTAGCTGAATGGCCACCTGAGAGCAGTCAAACAAAAGAAGATCAGGAAAAGCAGAGCTGTGACACCCACACCCTTCACTGCTGAAAGCAACTTCAAGACACATCTTTCAATGAGACTTCAGAAGATCTTGATATATGTATAAGATAGGTGAACGGAGCTTACCTTGTCAGGCAGAGTGCTGAAGTCCGTGCGCACAATATCCCTGGAGCCGAACTTGGAAGCCTTGAAGCGGCGGATGATGTCTTGGAGAGTCGCAGCCACTACAAAGTACTCCTGCTTCAATCTGAGCTCCTTACCCTCAAAAAACTACAAGACGACAGGGAGCGAAAGCTTCAGGAAGGTGCTTAAAGACCACTTGTGTCAAAACTATGGTTGTCCTTAACGGAATAGTTGACCCAGAGATGGAATGGTATTATAATGCTTTTGTGGCTCTTTTTAAAGTTTGAAAGCCTCAGTCTTCATACATTGTAAAAGCAAACAGCATCTTCCTCAAAATTAAAATATTGACTGACTGTAAATTTTTGGGTGAACTTTTCCTTTAAATTAAGGACCTATTGTGTGTTTACTGACGTTGTCATTGGGGTAGAGCACACGAGAGATGTTCTCCGCCAGGTTCCTGTCCAGCACGGCCTGAATGTAGCCACCAACATTAACTGAGGATGGAAGGAGAACATGTGAGACAGAGTCCAGATTGGATGGTTTAAGGCAGGGGTGTCCAATCCTGCTCCTGGAGCGCCACTGTCCTGCAGAGTTTAACTGTAACTTGCCTCAACACACCTGTTTGGAAGTTTCTATTATGTCTAGTAAGAACTAGATTTGCTGGTTCAGGTGTGTCTAATTGGGACTGAAGCTAAACTCTGCACCACAGTGGCCCACCAGGAGCAGGATTGGACACCCCTGGTTTAAGGCCCTAATTTACTCACGGCAAAGTTCTTTTGTGTTCTTCGCTTATGGGTAAAAATACGTTTGAAATACGTAAACAGTTTTACAGTTATACTGTTAGCGGACATCCTGATGCTGCTCACGCTGCTGAGAACGGCATTTAGATGATAATGATAATGTAATGTGGTTTGCGCTTTACTACTCGATAACAAAATAAACACATAAAAAATGACAGCAGGGAGAAAACCGCCATTTATTTATA
This sequence comes from Tiaroga cobitis, assembly GCA_030578255.1. Classification (NCBI taxonomy): domain Eukaryota; kingdom Metazoa; phylum Chordata; class Actinopteri; order Cypriniformes; family Leuciscidae; genus Tiaroga; species Tiaroga cobitis. Next base: position 16,534,512 of record CM060611.1, read on the forward strand.
TATATATATATATATATATATATACACACATTTATTTATATAGCATTTTATACAATTGATTTCTTTTTTCTTTAAATCAAACATCTTTACAGTACTAAACATGAAAAAAGTGTCAGTGTCGCTTTAAATTAGAATTATAACTTCAATTTCAACTATAAAGCAGTGTGTTCATGTTTTTACTCATGTTTGACCTCGGCCACCTAAACCAAAGAAATGAACCAGATAGGATTTCCACATCAAAGATGGCAAAGCCTCAGAGCCACTACGTCAAAGCTGCAAGCCTACAAGCGTTACGCCTGTTAACGCTACAGTACACAGAGAAGTAGACCAGAGGTCTTTTTTTTTTTTTTTTTGAATGGATGTCAATGGAAGAAAGGTTTCACTACACTGAATAAACGGCTTTTGTGGGGAAACGGCTTATCATTTAACGAATCTACGGCCAATCGGCTAATCTTCAACACATTTGCTCTTAAACATTAGTTTTGGACTTTTTTTATGGGCCTTAGTATGCTGGTTAGTATGGTCTAGGCTGGTGTTTTCAGCATGTACGATAACTGTTACTGGCACTCACAGTCTTTCAGGTTGAAATCGCATGGGGCTTTAGCAGACCACAGCCTCATGGTGTTTACGATGTTGTTTCTGTATCCGGGTACAGGGGTATCGTAGGGCAAAGCCAAGACAACCTGGGTACACAATATAAAGGGGGTTTATAAATATAGTATTAACACACACAAATGTACAGCTTTATGAATGGTGATGCTATACCTGAGTATCAACCCATTTCACTCCATCTGGGTGATGCTCTGTCCTACCATAAAAATGCACAGGACGCGTATATTCTGGACGGGCTTTCTCCCATGGGTTACCGTAGCGGAGCCAGTCGTCTGCCTCTTCAACCTGTCAAGCATTGATATTATACGAATTTTAAGATATGTGCAGAGTAAACATATTTAATTATAAGTAATATTTATGCATGTTTACAAAATGGAAAAAATGTGAATGTGAAAAGGTGGTTGCTAGGCAGGTGTTTAGAAATAGCAAGCACCATTAATTCATTGGGGTTTGTTTATCTTTTCTTTTTGTTTTTTAAATCAAGTCGAACTATTAAAGGTCATTTAAACTACCTGCCAGCCATTGCAGATTTTCTGGTTGAAGATACCAAATTCATAGCGAATTCCGTAACCGTAGGCAGCCAGCCCAAGAGAGGCCATAGAGTCCAGAAAGCAAGCTAACAGACAAAGAGAGAGAGAGACCAAGGGCGACTTTTCAGAAAAGATGTATCATGCTTGTGAAAGGTTCTGTAGCTTTGAAAGTTTCAAAATCAGGCTGTTCCACTATTCTCTGACTTTCTTGTGCAAAGTATAATATACTGAGAATGATGGTTCCCCTTTCAAACCTAAGGTCAGATTACTCACCAGCAAGACGACCAAGGCCTCCATTTCCCAGTCCAGCATCTTCCTCCATCTCCTGCAGCTCTTCCATGTCCAGACCCAGCTGTGGAACAAGGTGTGTAATCATTCATTGGTTTCAAAACAATAATCTAAAGCAGTACACTGGATTTATTGTGTTGTCTTACCTGATACGTGGCTTCATCACAAGCATTCTCCAGGGCCAGGTTCACCATAGTGTTCTGCAAAGTACGGCCCATGTAGAACTCCAGGGAAAGGTAATATACACGCTAACAGACACAAGAATGACAAGACAGAGTTAGTTAGGAGTCATTCTTTGTTTATGTTTATTATTAGGGGTTCAAGCGCGTAGCGGTGAAACCCTATTGTAATTGTTAGAATTTCCAAGGATCAGCTAAAAGTGATCGTGCAGACCAAACCGCACGTCGTAGAGACTTGAAACTTTGAGGAATGGTAGTACCCATCTACAACATCATCGAGGCTCGCCCAATTGGCCTGATGATGGTGCTACAGCGAATAAAAGTATGTAATAGCTCATGACTCCTAAACTGTTTGTCGCAGGCTCAAGAGTCTTATATCGTTGGAATCCTTGGCTTGAAGCATTTCTGAAAAACCTATTTTTTGCTAACTAGTCCTAGGTTTTTTGCCCAATCAGAATCACATCAGTGCAGAATGATTTTCTGGAGTCTGATTGTCAGTAATTATTGGGGGAAAAAAAGGTCAAAATTTAATTTCATGTCAGTGACGGGACGCCAAAAATGTTCGAAGTGGGCATGACCACTTTTACAAAAACGATTATCCCTCTTGAATGGATTGAGGTAATTTCACCAAACTTGGTACACCTATGTATTGGGCTCAGTATGTGGTAGCACGAAAAAGGACGCAGTGACTGGCTACTTAGGGGCACTATAAAAATGAAAAAAACAACAACATGAAAACGGGTATATCTACGCCACAGTCAGTCCGATGGACTTGAAAACTGGTATGTTGTGTCTTTGTCCAAGGTGCCACGGATTGTCTATGAGGACATTCACGCATCTCAAAAAACATGGATGCCGTCGGCCAATGAATTTCGAGCAGCATACCAATACATTTGTGATATAGTTTATTTCTGCTACTAAAGAAGTGATATAGCCATCCGAAGGGCATTGAAGGTTTCTTGTGCATTTTGCCCTTACGCACCCAAACTTGTCAAGTAATTGCTAAATCGTGTTTCATATACAACAAGCAGCCGGTGAAACAGCTCAGACATGCATTTTAGTCTGGGACTAGGCTTAAGCCTTGTCTGTGAAACTGACGGTATGACTTTTAAGTCTTCGGAGTGACTTGTAATGGAGTCATTTTTGCTCTAAGGTATCAGTGCTGTTACTCAGCCATGGTTTCCAGGTAATCTTTACAACTCTGGCATAAACTTTGAGCAATGATTGTTTTTAAGCATTTATAATCTTTAATGTTAGAAAAAATATAAATGTTTTTTTTTTTTTTATGTAGTACATTTAAGTTATGCATACATTTTTTTTATTTTAAATATATTGAAATTAACATCAATAAATATTAATAAACGATGTAGAAGTATTCTTCATTGTTAGTTCATGTTAACTAGTGAATTTAAATAAAACCTTATTGTAGTGTTAATATTTCTTTATATAAATATAAATAAGGAACATGACATTGCTTACGGTTATGTACTTTCAATATATTGATTTGGGGTTACCAAGTCAAGCTCTCCACGGACCATCCTCCGCCTGGGCACTATTTTTAGACTTTATTAAGGACTATTTTAATACTTTCTGGCAGAGGGATAATTTAACACATGGCAATCCGATACCATCCCTGTTGTAGCCTTTGACATTTTAGGCCTTTCTTTGGTGTTGTTGGGTATGAAAAGCAAGAGAGAGAAAGAGACAGTGGAGGTGAGAGTGGGTGTGTGGCGGCACGACGGGCTGAAACAGACCAGTCAGAGATTGGGGAAGGTCAATGGTGTTATATAACAGTGGCATTTTGACTCCAGTAAAAATAACCAGCAGTGAGGTCAGCAGAAAAGGTTACAGAGTATGTAATATTATTCTGTAAAGCAGCTAATGAAGAAGTTCTGAGTGCAGACCAATGTGTTGTGCAAGTGTTTAATGATGGTAAAAACTAAGAAACAGATGGCAATGTCCAAGTAAACCACAAACTTCTGCCCACACCAGCAGTTTCTTAGCATCCAAAAGCTTTGAACTCATGAAACTGGTTTCTTAGACAAGGTTTCTCACATCACTTCCACAATCACATTTTCAAGGAAACAGACATGAGCCTCATTGGAGCTCTACTGTTTGAGTCAAGGTTTACCGCTAAAGTACACCTACAAGAACATGAGCAAAATAGAACTCTCCAAAGAAGTCCAGGTCATTCTTATTTATGATATTTCCGGGGAAAAAAAGTTTGTATTGTCTTTATAACTCTGATTTATTATGAGGCTGAATTACACACCTTTTCCCAAATAGGTTTCTACAGTGACTTTTCTTTTAGGGAGCAACTTTTGACCTTTACATCCTAGACACCAATTCCATCCAGGGATTCCAGGCTAGACTGGAGAGGAAAAGGTCAGGGATGCTGAGCTGTGGTTTCATCTCCTGTCTTCCGACTCAGGTTTTTGATGCCTTGAATACTGACACATTCTTGTTATACTTTTACTGCTGCTTGATCTTTTTAATATTTATAAAAGGTCCCTCTAGTAACCTTTCAATTAAATATAATATGCGCTAAATCAGTTAAAATATTATATAGATGTTTAATATAAATCAAGATGCTTTATGCATGCACATGGCAGGATGCATTAATCTGGATTTGCACTTTTTGTGCTAGTAATGTACAAATCATGCTATTGATCAGCTAAAATACTCATTCATTTTCCCATGTTAATGCCAGTCAAAGTAATTTCAGAAATTATTAGACCATACCTAAAATGTGTTAAATTTGCACTTTGTTTTTAATCTTTAAATTGATCCTGATTATATTTAGCAGAGGGTGCTGCTGACCCTGAAGAGCTCTCAAGAAGGGTCAGAAAAGGTCAACAATGCTGTGGTCAAGCTGGGCAGCGCCCCTGCACAAATGCCATGTTATTAGAGATGCATTGACGGATGTAGTTATTAATTGCTTAAGTCTTTGGTTTTGGTGCAGTAGTGTCATGCATGGACTTGCTTTTGCTTTGGTACAATCTCGACATGCATGAACTTACTTTGGGGTCTTTCTCGTAATAACTCTGCTGTGTTCTGATCCATCTGCCTACTAAGTGGTCTCTGACTGTGTGCGCGAGCGCAAAGTAATAATCCCGTTTGGTGGATACGTTCCTGTCCTTTACCAGCGTGAAATGCAAATGACGATTAAAGTTTTTCTTTAAGTCCGACACATTCTCTACACCGGCGAGGCCCTTCACAGAAATCTGCTTCTTCCTGTCGTGGTCTGATAGTGGTTTGGACATGGTGACAGCAGTCTCGTCTTTGGATCAGGTAAGAGTGTAAAACACCAGACCGCACGCAACAGCAACCATGCCGCATTGACGGCTCTCCTTATTTAAAGTCCCCGTCATGAATATTAATTAGAGGGCCGGGTCGGTGCGTAGCCTTCTTCCAATTACATTTTCAATATAAGTTTAAGTTTTTTGAACAAGAGGATATGGTGTTTTCTATTTACGCAGTTGTTAAATACTAGCTATGTAGCCTACGATAGAAGTGTAAATTAGCCTATTGATAAATACCCGTATTTTTTATTTGAACAGCAACTCGTACAATAGCTTGAGTGTGCAGAACTCTCTGGAGCCCAAGACATTAATAGCTGCAATGACCCAGCTCAAAGGCCATGATATTTGAACGGCATGCGGCTCACATAGTTCTATATAACAGCTGAGCACCACAGCATCTGGATACAGCACCACACATGAATTCTTAATCTAAAACACAAAATAAATAATTAATCAGTTCTTATAGATATCTTCCTACTTTACATATTTGCACTGAATATAATCTAATTGTACACTTACATTTAAGATAAATATAAGGCAGTACAAGCAGTGGAAGTTTTTTTTCCCCCAGTGAAAATATTTTAATATCTAATCACAATCCTATGTCCAATTTTATTCCTAATTAAACACCACTAATTTCTCCTTATTCCATCAGGTGTAGGTTTTAACTTTGAAACATTGTTTTTTTAAAGTTAACAAATGAGACATTAAGCATAATGTTATTTGTTTGTTTGTTATTATTTCAATAAAGCACTTTTTTTTTTACATTTTGGTCAATACAAACTTCAGTAGAGTGAGAAATTAAAGTATATGATAATATGTGGCCACTGAGGGGAGCCAACACAACCGTTAAAGTTCAAGTTGATCACACCCTCAGAACTGGATTGTGGATGAGTGAAATAGTTTGTGTGAATGCTTTATCACAGTCCTGTTATGGTCAGACTTACCATTTAAACAAAGTCACAGTTATCCTTAATAATTCTCAAAACGTTACATTTACTTGAGAAGCCAAATTTCATAAGCTATAATTATATATTTTTAAGATCATATATTTATATATTTTTTGTGTAATATATATATATATATATATATATATATATATATATATTGTATATATTAGTATGTTTTATTGGCCAAAAGTTTGGAAACATTACATTATATATATATATATATGGAAGTAAAATAATGTCAATTTATTTGATCAAAAATACAGAAAAAACAGTAATATTATGAAATATTATTACGATTTAAAATAATGGTTTTCTATTTTAATATAGCCTACTTTAAAATAGAATTTATTCCTGTGATGCAAAGCTGAATTTTCAGCATCATTACTCCAGTCTTCAGTGTCACATGATCCTTCAGAAATCATTCTAATATGATAGTCAGTTATTATCAATGTTAGAAACGGTTTTTGCTGCTTAATATTTTTTTATAACCTGTGAAAGTTTTTTTTAGGATTCTTTGATGAATAAAAAGTAAAAAAAGAAAAAAGGACAGCATTTATTCAAAATAGAAATCGTTTATAACAATATAAATCTTTACAATCACTTTTCATCAATTTATCATTTAACACATCCTTGCTGAATAAAAGTATTAATTTCTTTCAAAAAAAGAAATAAAAATGACTGACCCCAAATTTTTGAGGGTTTATTGTTACAAAATATTTCTATTTTTAAATAAATGCTATTCTTTAAGTATAAAAACGTAAGCAGCAAAAACTAATGTTAACAAATATAACTTTTGATTTTAATAATGTATTAGTAAATGTTCAAATTAGCATGATCTAAGACTCGAATAAATGCTGTAAGAAGAATGGTCCATTTTTGTTTATGTTAACTAAATTTGTTAATTAATGTTAACTAATGAAACCTTATTGTAAAGTGTTACCCATTTTTTAAACCTAAACCTCATAACTTTTCTTAATTCGTGCTTAAAATGAGAAGAAAAAAAAAATCAAGATATATTCTCTGACTACATCTTATGTAGTTTTGCTTCAAATAAATATGTATTGTTTTCTTAAAAAACCTTTTCTCTCTCCATTTTTTTCTCACACCCCTCCACCCATTTTCGGTGTGAAAAAGGAGTCGAAACATTATGAACAGGAAATGCGACAGCTGTAAGTTTCTCAACTGACAGGAAAGCATACAGGCAGTTGTACTCCGAGTGAACCTCAGTGAGGCCCTCTGTGGTTTTCAGTACATGGGTCGAGAGAGGCCGTCCTGAAACCCTGTGTTCATTAGCACTTCTGTTTTCAAATACCATCAGTGATCACTGTTGGACCTCTGATGCCAGAATCAACGGGTAAGTTCCTTTGAAAATATTCCTAAGGCTTTTTTTTTCTTCTTTTTTCTACTGTTGTCTGAGAACAGTTACCGGTATGGATCTTTGATTTTTCTTTTATGCAACTTGTTTTTCTCCGGATGAGTCTTGTTCGTTGTATTATCCATGTGTGACCAGGAATTGTGTGCTTTTGATGAAAATGAAAAACCAGTGACACCTCTCACATCTAAACCATTCTCTGCTTTATTGATTCTGTTTCCTTTGCCGCTCATGCCATTGCCTCATTTTCAGACTGAAAAAGAGAGGGATCAAAGAGAGGAGTGGAAAATTAAGTGGGGGGGAAGGAGGGGCTGTGGAGAACAGTGAAGTAGAAAGGAATGGAAAGCGTTTCATCGGATCAGTCAGCCAGCGTGGATGAGCTGGTGGAAGCCTGCATCAAAGCCTTTGGTCAGTGCTCATATTTGCTTCTTCCTTCTCTTGTGTAAACAATCTGATCAGCCATTCGGAACAGCACTGGCTTTTTCAACCGTGTACTTGTGTCTGTTTATTAATATTCCCTCCCACACTCTTCAATATTTCTCTGTAGCTCTGGGGTACAGAGAAACCAGATACAATAATATTTTAGGGATGCACTGGAAAAAATGGTAACCTAAAAATGATAACATCTAAGTTAGAGGGATAGTTCACCCAGAAATAGAAATTCTGTCATCATTTACTGACCCTCATGTTGTTCCAAACCTGTATGAGTTTCTTTCTTCAGCTGAAGACAAAATAAGATTATTTGAAGAATTATGGTAACCAAACAATTGACTAAAATAATATGGAAGTAAATGTGGTCCATCAACTGTTTGGTTACAGACATTCTTTGAAAAATTCTCTATTGTGTTCAACAGAGGAAGGTTTGGAACAACATGAGGGTGAGTAAATGATGACAGAATTTATTTTTGGGGGAACTATCCCTTTAACTGGTTTTATTCAAAACCAAAATATAATTTAATATTGCTGAATCAACCTAAATGCATTAAGTTATACCAACAAAATATTGTTGTATGGGTTAAAACAAGTTAAAAACAGCTCTTTAAGGTAACAATTGGCAGGTTATCACTTTACAGTGTGGTCTATAATAACTTGCATTTCACTTGATACATTTTAATGTGGGATGGACAAAGACAAATTTAGCTGAACTTTAGCTTTTAGACCTTTTGGTTGAATTTAGCTTAAAATGTTTGTTTCATTTAATGTATATTACATTTTTATAAGAGCAGAAATCTTCAAGCTAATAAATGAAAATCATTGGCTAATGGACTCATTTTAATTCATGTGCAAATCGCTGTCTGGTTTTCTGTCTTCCTCACAGACAATGAAGGCGTTCTGAAGGAGACGTTTCGCGTGCGAATGTTTCTCACCATGCATCCCTGGTTCCTGTCATCCAGTGACCTAGCCAAGAAACTCATGCACAAGTATCCTCCCTTCTTAGAACTCCGCATTTCAAATAACTAGCATTAAAGTCAAATACCAAAAAAGAAATGCAAGCCTTTGTACATTTGGTTTCCGATGTGACATGCCGGCTTTTATGCTAGACATTTAGCACTTAGTACAGTCGGCCATGGGTGGGGTTTGTCATTTATAGAGAGGGCTGACAGCATCACAAACTGTTTCCATCACTCTCCTCACAGCTGATAATAGTAATGAAGTGGAGCTACCTTGACAGTATTACAGGTCTCAGGAACAGGACTGTTCTGCAAATCGCCAGTCTCAGATTTGTCATCTTGTCAAGTAGGTTAAAGACCCATTTGTTCACCTTGTTTTTTTTTACATAGACATACAAAAAGCTTAAAGGAGTAGTTCACTTTTAAGAAAACTTTTGCTGATAATTTACTCACCCCCATGTCATCCAAGATGTCCATGTCATTCTTTCTTCAGTCGAAAAGAAATTAAGGTTTTTGATGAAAACATTCCAGGATATTTCTCCATATAATGGACTTCAATGGGAACCAAACAAAGGGAACCAATGGGAACCAAGGTCCAAAAAACAGTTTCAGTGCAAACTGCAAACTGTTCAAAGGGCTTTAAACTATTTCAGACGATGAATAAGGGTCTTATCAAGCGAAACGATCGCTCATTTAAAAAATTTTTAACAAAGTTTAAGTTTTATAAGCTCAAATGGTCGCCTTGCTCTGTTCTGTGATGTGCGTTCGTGACTCTCCTGTTCGAACTCGTTTATCAAAATGAACGAATCTTTTCCCGAGTCAACTCGTTCATTTCGTTCGTTGAATGAACCAAATGACACGAAAAAAGATTCGTTCATTTTTATAAACGAGTTCGAACAGGAGAGCCACGAACGAGCATCACAGAACAGAGCAAGGCGACCATTTGAGCTTATAAAACTTAAACTTTGTTCATTCTTTTTAAATGACCGATCGTTTGGCTTGATAAGACCCTTATTCATCGTCTGGAATCGTTTAAAGCCCTTTGAACAGTTTGCAGTGAAACTGTCTTTTGGACCTTGAACCGTTTGGTTCCCATTGAAGTTCATTATATGGAGAAAAATCCTGGAATGTTTATCAAAAACCTTCATTTCTTTTCGACTGAAGAAAGAAAGACATGGACATCTTTGGATGACATGGGGGTGAGTAAATTATCAGCAAAAGTTTTTTTTAAAGTGAACTAATCCTTTAATAACTGTACATATACTACATGCAGGCTAAAAGCGTGACACCCAAGGTTTGGCTATTTCAATTACACCCAATGCTAACAAGTGCATGAAATCAAGTACAGCCATATCATTCTACAAACCTTTTTAGAGTGGAGCATACCTTTTCACTTCCAGTATCATACCAGTCAGTCTGAACGTAAATGGATTTTTCACACAGATCTTAACCCCGTTATCATCTTTTTAAACCCGTGCCATTTTTGGAGTGGCTATGGCAAGCTAGCATTGAAAGCATGAGATCCGTTTCCAAAAGCCACATCTCCTTCAAAACACATGAATGCACACAGCAGAGTTTGCAAAGCGTCACGAAACGAGAGACGGTGATAAACTACCTCATCTCTCAAAGCACATAACATTACAAAAATAATGAACAAAAGAGCACTGACCTGTACCACCTGACTGCTGCAGGTTCATTTCATTTGGACCAAATGCAATGATTGGACAAACATTTAATGGGCCATCCACAGACGATATAGCCTACATATAAATACAATTAAACAACTTAACTTTTATTGATTGTTATAAGGATGTTTAGCATGTGAATTAGACATTCAACCAGCATAACAAAAAATGTTTCTGGAACAAATCGCATACCCTGCCTTTAGCAAGCGGCTCTTTTAACCCTGTTACGTGAAACTTGTGAAAAGGAGGTGAGATTAGAACCTAATGTTTGGCAACAGACAACCAATCATAAACCGAACAGCGTTGGCTTCATTAAATAATTCATGGTCATAAAACACTGCGGTCAGAAACTTTCTCACGCCGTAAGTTCGCTGTTCGTTCTAGAGTTTGCGGGAAAACACTTTGTGTAATTTTAGCAACACATCATTTGCTGTTTGATAACGTAGTCAAGCAAAAGGCTAATCATATTAATTACCATAGAATGTCCCAGCAGTTGTTATGTCGAAATAACGAGATATGATGTCGAAATAACATGTTGAGTTGCTCTGTATCGTCGCGTCGGGTATGGTGGCATGATGGGGATGTTGTTTTTTTAATTAAAAGTGTGTGTATTATTATTATTATTATTGAGGGTGGGAGAGGTAGGCCCCCCCAGTGACACATCGAGGCCCCCTACTTCCTTATGTCCTGGCGCCGACCCTATGTTTACGACGTTGTAGAGCATGGGTCACCAACCTCGGTCCTGGAGGGCCGGTGTCCTGCAGAGTTTAGCTCCAACCCCAATTAAACACACCTGAACCAGCTAATCAAGGTCTCACTAGGCATAATAGAAACTGTCAGGCAGGTGTGTTGGACCTGGTTGGAGCTAAACTCTGCAGGACATCGGCCCTCCAGGAACGAGGTTGGTGACCACTGTTGTAGAGAGTGATACATAAACGCATTATCATTCTGATACATCGACTTTGACGAACCTTTATGAGTGAGTGGAGGTGTGGGACTAATTTGTATATGGTTCCGCATAGGCTACTAAACGAAGTAAGGGTGTAGAGTTACATTCATGCTATTTTAAGGCATGAATCATTTTTTTACACAGGAAAAAAAAAACATTAATATGCCATTTAGGTTTAAGGGATCAAATTAAAATTTAAAATTTTTAAAATTTAAAATTTTTAAAATTTAAAATTTTTTAAATTTAAAATAAAGGCGGTAGAAAGCAGTTAGAGGCTCCGTCATTATTATGGAGTTTAATTAGTCCTAGGTGTGGTCTGTATGTGGGTATAAAGGTTACAATGCATTTACTGTTAAATAAGATAAAATACATCTAATATAACCAAATTCACGAGTTCACATCTACATAATTGTTATGGTAAAAGTTATGCGTAGCCTACTTGGCGTGCTGTCCGAGCTTGGAATTTCTGCCCGAACCCAGAGTACTTCCCCCGTTGGTTAAGGATGGCTGGCGCGAAACAGACGTTCCGAAGCTTTGCGAGATCCCGAAGCAAAGATGATTCGAAACACTGATCCGAAGCGTGATTCAAAACACCCACGTCACGTGACAACGGCTAAATGAAGCGTCTAAGTGTTTCATCAGGTGGAGTGGTCCGCCGAATCAGGGTTTATATATATATATAGATTAATAGATAGATACATATATTACAGATACATATAGATTATTAGATAGATAGGCTACATATAAAATAGATAGATAGATAGATAGATAGATAGATAGATAGATAGATAGATAGATAGATAGATAGATAGATAGATAGATAGATAGATAGATAGATAGAAATGGAGGCTCCGCAGAAGAGATGCCGTACATCTGTGGTGTGGGAGCACTTCCATTTGGAAACCCCAAATAAAGTGAGATGTGTGTATTGTGATCGGCAGCTAGCCTACTGCAACAATACATCATCCATGATGCGCCATTTGAGGAGCATTCATCCTGCCATTCTGCAGGGTGCAGAGACTACAGGTTACAAGCTTCATATATTACAAAAATACAATAATAAAAAAAAAAAACCAACACATTTTTTTATTAGCTCTTTGTAAAGGTTGTTTCAGATCAACACCTGCAAGTGACCACTAGGTGTCACCGTGGAGACGGGTTTCGGATTGATTCGAAGCCTCGAAACAAAATGGCACATTTGCTTCGACTGTTTCATTGCTTCACGAAGCCTCGATCTGCCCATCACTACCGTTGGTAAGAGTAGATGGAACTAGAGATGGAACTAAAAGTAAGGAGATGGGGTGGAGGTGGGATGCTGATAAACTGTCAAGGAACAAAGGTGTGTTCGGCTGTTATTTATCTTGTCCTGAGTTGATTACTGATTGATCTCCACTTGTGCTGATTGGGTTAATTATCTGCACCTGCTCCTCCCGAACCTTGTTAATAAAACATCATTTGTTAATTTTCATATTAAACATTGATAGACAATTATCACTAAATTTAGCTCTTTCGAATGACATTTTATATTAATTAAATTTAATTTATAGGCTATGTAAAAAATATATATATTTTGACATACATTATGGTAGTATTTTATGTCATTATACCAATATGCACGACTTTTTCATCTGTGTTTACTGACGTTATAGTATGTTCCGAAGCAATGCAGCCATTTTGTCAAGAGAAGTGAACTTCGACTGATATCCTGTGCTCAGGAAATGGGGGGCAGTGAACAATGAAGCAACTCTTTTGCAGCTTCTCACGCATGACGCTGCAATCTAAAACCTTGATGCTCAAGTTTTAAAAAATATATATTTTTTTTCCATTCCACTTCCACATTTCCTCAGGGGGCACGTTTTAGGGGCCACAAAACATGTTTTTGCTTTTAAAAATGTAAGACGCAAAGCAATTAAATAGAAAAAATGCAACCTATTTTAACTTAAACGCTGCTTTTTTAGAAGTTTTGTCATGCGTGTGATGCTGCCATGCGATATGCAAGTACTCTGGTCAAGCACATCTGTCTTTCGCGTTTATACCTATAAAAACAGTAAAGACGTGTGAATTGAACAGCCCCTTAAAGAGGACCTAGGCTACTCCCTATTAATGCTAATGTTTTTGAAATTACACGTCAATAGCATCTATGGCTGTGGTGTTTGTGTCCAAATACTATTTGGCCATCTAGTGTATAATTCTTGTAAAGACGTGATCGTCTGTGTCATAAGGCAGCTGGGTTGGATCACAGAAGTGTATTGTGAATTCACATAAAACAGTTGAGGCAAGACTATTCACTGAAAATACTCCTCCTCCTGATGTCTTGCCCAGACCTATTTCATGCACAGCTACACTGTGTCATAGTTCTCTCTGTCTTCCGTCTCTTTTTCTCTGTCAGGTACTGGATATCTGAGTTCCCAGCTGAGTTTGACCTGAACCCCGCACTGGCTGAGCAGATCCGCGGTCTGAAAGAGCGATTGGAGCAGAATGGAGATGTGAGGCGTAGTCTGCTCATCGACATAGACAGCATGTGAGTCACAGGGGCACAGTATTCACCCAAAACGCTGCTCCTTTGATATGGAGGGCTGGAGAATATGGACTTAACATTACAAACAAGCTGCATGTCTGAGACACTCAAACAGCTGAGAAGTTATAGGTCAATGACAAATAAGAATGTCAAAGATGATGGAAAAGTATGTAGCCTATATATATATATATATATATATATATATATATATATTAAAATCTACTTAAATATCAAATCAATATAAATCACTAATCCAAACTATGGCCATCATGATATATTGGCATACTGGCGAAAGAACAGAAATACAATGTCTTGTTTGTTTTGCCTGTAGCCCGTCATACGAATGGCGACGTCAACTAGATGAGACTGTCCAGAAGAAACGCAAGACCTCACTTCTTTTTGACCACCTTGATGCTTCCACCCTGGCTGAACACCTTACGTATATGGAGTACAAATCGTTTTGCAAAATTCTAGTAAGTCTCTTAGTTTATAGAGACAGTATTAATCACATGTTTGTGCTTGTAATAGCATGACATCGAGTCTTATTTCATATTGCAAATGAAAAATCTGTTCCCTCTCAGTTCCAGGACTACCACAGTTTCGTGATGCACGGCTGCACGGTGGATAATCCTATTCTGGAGCGTTTTATTACTCTATTTAACAGTGTTTCCCAGTGGATCCAGATCATGGTTCTCAGTAAGCCTACAGCTCAGCAGAGAGCCACTGTCATCAGTGAATTCATCAAAGTGGCCCAGGTTAATCCAACTCGCTTGCTTGCTTATATTTAAAGACATGTAATCTGTTTACAGCGGGATCCAAAAGTCTAAGACCCCTTGGAAGATCTGTGATTCAGAATCTAATTTAACTGAAAACAAACAGAATGTTTTAGGATTTTAACATTCATATATGTGTGTGTGATCATGTGATCTTATAGAAAAGGGAAAAGGTCAGATGTTTTTGTTAGAGTGCGGCTGTCAGTCTAAATTCATGATCATTTTTCAATTTTATGATGATAAAAAATAAAATTATTAAATTATAAAATGCAAAATAGAACTGATGGATGGTCTCAGATTTTTGGACCCCACTGTTTTTATAAGGTCTGGTCTTATAGTTGGTGTGTGTGTGTGTGTGGTTCAGGTACTTTATATGGACAAAATGCTCACTCAAAGATGTCAATATCCCTTGTCGGGAAATTATTTTGGTCCTCATGAGGAAAATCGCTTATAAAGGGTTAGGGGATATAATATACCGCTTGTACAGTATAAAAATCATTATGTCTATGGAATGTTCTCATAAAACATGAAAATGCATGTGTGTGTGTGCACAGAGGTTACTGCAGCTGCAGAACTTTAACACACTGATGGCTGTAGTGGGTGGACTCAGCAACAGCTCCATTGCTAGGCTCAAAGATACCCAGGCGCTCATCGGCAGCGAGACGAGCAAGGTAAGGACTGCCAGAGAGCAGCTTTTATAAACACACCTTCAATACTGGCGAGAAAAACAAACAGCTGTAACACTCCAAATCGGGCTATGGGAGATAAGATTCTTAAGTTCCACTTTGTATTCTGTCAATTATGAATACTAGTCTGTCATCTGGTGTTGTTCCGGTTAGTTTTAAGCATGCGGTTATTGAGCCCCTTTTAAAAAAAAAACGGCTTAGACCCCTTTGAAATGAGTAGTTTTCGTCCGATTTCAAAATTGCAAAAAAAAGATACTGGAAAAAATTGTGAATGCACAACTTAATGACTTTTTAATGAGAAATAACATTTTCGATAGATTCCAGTCAGGTTTTAGAGCTGGTCATAGTACAGAATCTGCTCTTCTGAGGGTCTCTAATGATATCCTACGGGGTGTTGATTCTGGAAATCGTGTTGTTTTGCTTTTGTGAGATCTTACAGCGGCATTTGATGCAGTTGATCATAACATTCTCATTGATCGTCTTAGGGATCAGGTTGGTATTCAGGGCTTAGCCCTGAAATGGTTCTCTTCCTATTTAAAGGATAGGACTTTTTCAGTCAGTTTAGGGAATTATTTTTCTTCCGTTGCCCCTCTTGTGTGTGGGGTTCCACAGGGCTCTATACTGGGGCCAATTTTATTTTCCCTTTATATGCTCCCTCTTGGTTCGATTTTTGAGAAATTTGGGATTCAGTATCATCTGTATGCAGATGATTCTCAAATTTATTTACCACTGAAATATGGCCATAATTGTGCCATTCAGTCTCTTCATGCATGTTTGGCTGAAGTTAAGTGTTGGCTTGCGAATAACTTTCTCCAATTAAACGAGGATAAGACAGAGATGATTTTATTTGGAAATAAGGGGTGTGGGGATGATGACTGCCTGGGGTTGTTTCCCGGGAAAAAACTGTCTAGCGTGAGGAACCTTGGTGTCATTTTTGACTCTGAGCTTAAATTCGATTGTCAAATCAATGCTGTCGTTAAGAATAGTTTTTTCCATCTTAGATCAATATCTAAATTGAAATCTATCCTTTATTTTGACGATATGGAGAAGGTTGTTCATGCCTTTGTGTCATCTCGTTTGGATTATTGTAATGTGTTGTATCTGGGTCTGAGTCAGGCCTCTCTCTCCCGTTTGCAGCTCGTTCAGAACTCAGCTGCCAGGCTTTTGACGGGTACTAAGAAGAGAGAGCACATTACTCCAGTGTTAATTAAACTACATTGGTTACCCATACGATACAGAGTTCAATACAAAGCGTTGTTGTATGTTTTTAAGTCTCTGCATGGCCTAGCACCTGAGTATGTCACTGATTTAATCAGCCGCTGTCAATCCAGTAGATCTCTGCGCTCAAATGATCAATTGCTTCTCATGGTTCCGCGATCCCGTTTAAAATGTAAAGGTGATCGGGCTTTCTCTGTTGCAGCTCCTAGGCTCTGGAATGAGCTTCCTCTGTCTGTAAAAACTTGTTCTTCATTGGGTGTTTTTCAGAGTGCGCTTAAAACTTATCTGTTCTCTTTAGCATTTGATAATGCTTTGTAAGTTGGGTATGTCATGTTTGTATTGTTTTTATGTCTTTGTTTTTATTTTATTTTTTATACCTTCTGTACAGCACTTTGGTTCCACTTGTGGTGTTGAAAGTGCTATATGAATAAAGTTGAGTTGAGTTGAGTTGAGTTGAGTTGAGTTGAGTTTGCTTTAGGTGGCTTGAGTGCCATTTTCATACTCTCTGCCAGATTGCACAGAAACATCAATACTCAAGTCAAGTGCTCTGTTATCAGGCAACCAAACATGAGCAGAAATATCTTTTACCCATGAACCAACCTCCGAAATCCCCATTCCTCATTTTCGGCTGCAGCGACCTTCACCCTAACTGATGACATCATCTGTGTTTAATCAGGTGTTTGATGGATTGGTGGAGCTGGTCACTTCCTCTGGAAACTACAGTCGCTACCGTCAGCGATTCTCTGAATGTGCGGGATTCCGCTTCCCCATCCTCGGGGTGCATTTGAAGGACCTGATTGCTGTCCATGTTGCCCTGCCTGATTGGTTTGACCCAGAGAAGACTAGAGTCAACCTAACCAAGACCCATCAATTGTATGCCATCCTGGAAGAGCTGGCGCTCATTCAGAGCACTCCACCCAATATAGAAGCCAATTCAGACCTGCTGAATCTGCTTATAGTGAGTCTATTATGGGTGGGACGGTTTTGCTGTAATCAAAATCCAGTGATGGCAAAGCTGAATTTTCAGCATCATTACTCTAGTCTTCAGTATCACATGATCCTTCAGAAATCGTATGCTGATATGGTGTTCAAGAAATATTTCTTATTATTATCAATGTTGGAAATGGTTGTGCTGCCTAATATTTTTTATGAAAACCACAAAACTTTATTTGAGGACTCTTTGATTAATAGAAAGATCAAAAGAACATAATTTATTTTAAATGTTTATATTGTTTGTATAATTTTTTAAAGAAATAAGCATAAGTAAACCATAACAGTATTTTTTCATTTTGAGTTAAATATTTATTTTAAATATAAACATTTTCAGTGAATTGATATTCAAGCAGGAATCATTGAGGTTGATATAGCCTCAATTATTGTTCATCATTTGCATTTCTTCTGTAACTGTCTAGGTGTCTTTGGACCAGTACCACTCAGAGGACGAGATATATCAGCTATCTTTACAGAGGGAGCCTCGCAGTATTAAACTATCAGTGAGTCACACCAACTGCTCAGATAGCAAATCAGTGGCCACCATGAGGTAGAACCACCAATTACAACCACTCATGACACAATTTGACAGATTAATTTTCCCATATTGCTTGCATAATCCATTTACATAGACTTCATGCAATGGACGGCAGTCATTTATCCATATCTACTGGTGCCTTATTTCCACTTGCTAAGTGAATACACCATTGATTTTTGGCTTCTTAGACTTCCAGCTCAAAGTCACAGTCTCCCCTAATAGAAGAGTGGGCATCTTCAGTCAAACCCAAAGCAGATCCAGCGATAATCAACAAGCACATTGAAAAAATGGTGGAGGTATGTGACATGGACTATACTTTCAATTAATTTATTATAAATCTCAGATAAACTGATTGCACAGAATATAGTTTTGGAATAATATGTAAAGGGTAAAGTAAATTGAGCTAGTCTTTATCACAAAATGAATGCAATAATGAGCTGTGTAAAACTAGCACAAACTAACTATGTTGGATATTGGTTACCAGTTACAAAGTTTGCGTCATTTATATATTATTTTACATTTATATATCTGAGATATATATACTATGTGTTCGCTAAAACAGTATTGTTGTACTGTATCACAGTGACTCCTTCTGTTGATTACATCAAGTGACTGACGTTAGGAGTGAGTCATTGAATCAGTCGCTCAACCAATTTGTTCAAAAACATTGATTTATTCAGGAACATAAGTGGGAAACTTTCAAACTGTTCATTCTTATTTTTGTTTTGGAAATATTTTCATTTGGTGGAGCAAAAATAACTGCTAATATTGTGTCTGAAATGTAAGTTACGCTGTATTAACTTTATATTTGTAGAATAGCTGAATAAAAGAAAGATCACACTATTGCATACATTCGACAAGTATTCCAGAGAGCTGTGTACTAAAGGATTTTGCGGTGAAAAAGAACTAATCGGAAGATGTGTTATTTTCAGTCGGTGTTCCAAAATTTTGACACTGATGGCGATGGCAACATTTCTCAAGAAGAGTTTGAGATCATCAGGAGCAATTTCCCTTACCTCAGCAAGTTTGATGAACTGGACCAAAACCAGTGGGTTTATCAAGACATCTGTACAGTTTATCTAGAGGAATTGTTTCCCCTCATTTGTCAAAGTCTCCAGTACAGTAAAGGTCCCATCTTTCTCTTTTTAATTTTCTCTCCCAGGGACTTTAAAATTAGCAGAGAGGAGATGATTGAGTACTTCACAAAGGCGAGCTCCTTACAGAACTGTAAGATGGGTTTTGTTCACACTTTTACAGAGACGAGCAGCGTCAAGCCATCATTTTGTCGGCACTGCTCTCGCTTGGTGAGTACACATTTTATTTATGGCTCAAACTCTTTATCTTCATCTCCAACGTGATGACAACCCACACATAAGATGAAATAAGATCTTTTCAGTGTCATGTGAAACAGACATCCAGATCTGTATTTATTTCAAAAAGCACAGATGTACATAATGCCTATTTTATTATCACTCACTCATAAGCCAGATTGTATTTATGGCTTGCATTTGTTCATATTTGTCTCTGCTGTCAGAAGTTTATGGTGCCTGTGCTGTTTTCACTCAGTGTGCAGCACTGTTTGTGTTTTAGGGTGTGTCTGAGGGAAAGATGTTGTTGTGTTCACAGTCGGTACTTGGGTGTAGATAGTAACCACTTCCTATTTTCTAATTTCCTATCGAGATCCACCCCAGAACAGAACCTGTTTTCAAAAGAACATGTTCTTTTTTTTGAACCAGCATTTTTTTAAATGTTCAGTGAATGTAATTTAACGTCATTAAATTAAAGGTCTATTTATCTTCATTAAAATATTTACATATAAAGAAATAAGCAGTATTTCTGAAAAATTTAAAATTATGTCAACTCACATGACATATAGAATATGTCATATCATTAGAGCAATGAAACAAGAACTAACTATATTTTAATTTGGTAGAAAACTAAATAAAATATACTATATACACTAGCTTTCAAAAGTTTGGGGTTAGTAAGGGGTCAGTTTTTGTATAGAATTTAATACTTTTATTCAGCAAGGATGCACAAAATTGATCAATAGTGAACCGGGAAAAAATGAACGTTGTTACAAATAAATGCAGCCTTGGCGAGCATAAGATACTTCTTTTAAAAACATTTTTAAATTCTTATAAACCTCAAACTTTTGAACTGTATTGTTAGATTATTAATTTCTTAAATGTTGCACTCAAATCAACATGTCTGGATTTCTATACATCCAATTATGAATAAAAAATATGAATATAGTTCCAACTCAAAGCATCTTACAATGTCAACTGTCTGGATAGAACAAAATGTTTACAAACTGTGTTATATACCTCATTTCAATGAACTGAAGCACCCAAAATCCATTTCAAACGGACTTTTTCCCATGTTTTTTTTATGAGTTATTTTATATATGCTAATTCTTGCAGATATGGGGATTTTTCAAACAGCGATGCAAATGCAAAGGTATGAAACCAATTGAACTGTGTGTGTTTTTATGTGTGTGTGCGTGCGTGCGTGCGTGTGTGTGTGTGTGTGTGTGTGGCATTGTGACCCTCCTCTCATTTTTTTCAGTGTGTGGGGTGAGCTGTCATAAAGACTGTTGCAGTCGTTTGGCCATTGAGTGTCGCAAGCGGGTACAGAGCGTCAGTTGTCACAATGACGTTTCCTTTAAGGCCACGCGCTCATTCAGCTTTCCGCCTCCCACCAGCACAGAGCCGATTGCTGAGTCCCCAGGTAAATGCACATTAATATGCAAGTGTACTTGAATACAAGACTCTTACACACACACGCACATTACATTACACAATCCAACATATATAAATATACAGTATATAGGCTATATATACATATATACAAAGTTCTGTCATGAAACTCTAGATGGCACAGGCTGATAGGTCGTTAACTCAATTTGTTTGCACACAAATCGTTATCTACATTATCGTTATCTACATCTACGTTACCTACATCGTTATCTACAAAGCGCAGATGATGGGTTGCTGTTGCATCAGCAGCCAATGAGCTTGCTGTTCAGCATTCAAATACTTAGCATTGTTTGCTGTTAGAAGTCTGCAGCGCGCTTTCAGAAACACTCCACCTTCCCCAGCTCCACCTGTATAGATCTGCTAAGGGATTATTTCATGTATGTTATATGTGCAGCAGCAGCAGCAATAATCAGCATACAGTAGTGTCCAAAAGTGAAAAGTGATTCCTCCAGCCTATAGGAAAATTGACATCTTCACCCTTTATTCAAATATTATTTAAGATTTGTTAAAGACTTTGTATGGATATTGCGTTGTGCTTGGAGTCAATTGTTTTATTTGTGACAACGCAATGAAACATGCCAAATTGTGCAGACATAATTTTTGGGCAGGCTGTCATACAAAGAAATGATAAATACATGCAAAAACAAGAGAGAACCAACGAAATATTAGTAACTGATCATGTTGTAGTCAACGTATGCTTTTTTCCTGGGAGAAAATAATTTCCAAAACATTTTTGTGAGATATATATATATATATATATATATATATATATATATATATATATATATATATATATATATATATATATATATATATATATATATATATATATATATATATAAAATGTGACTCGCATTTTTATTTACAAAGAACATATGTATTCTACTTTCAAATAAAATAATCAACAATATATTACTGTAAACGTGCATGTACCTGCAAAACATTTTTATTAAAATTAAAAAATATTTTACTGTAAATGTCCATGTATTGTCAAGCTGAATATAATTCTGTGTGATTAAAAAAACACATTTGTAATTCAATTTAAAAAATGCAACAAAAAAAAGCATTTTCATTAGTGGTCTTTACCCAGTAGAAACTAGATCCTGTCGTACTATTTATCTTTTGAAGAATAAACGATGATAGTAACTTGCAGTGACTTTCAAGCTTCTCTCTCTCTCTCTCTCTCTCTCTCTCTCTCTCTCTCTCTCTCTCTCTCTCTCTCTCTCTCTCTCTCTCTGTACCTCCACACAGTCATCACAGACGGCTCTCAGGAGGAACAGGATGAGGTTTTTGATGTCCACCTTTGATGAGGTAAGAAAAGAAGATGCATATTGCAAATACATTCACCTCGTGGTTGAGAGCTTTTTCATTAAGTCTTTCTCATAATAGAAATCCATTAACTGGCATTAGATACGTTCCTCTCCTCTCTATTTCCATAGGAACATCCTGGAGCAAATCCATAAGCAACCGCAGCAGCAGAGAGCGAGCAGCACTATTCTCCAAAGCAGCGTGTGTTTGTTCATGCGTTTGTTGTCCAATGTGATCCATTCTCTTGAATTCTCATTCTGTGATTTCTCATGGGTTGTTATTCCGAAAATAGTACATGGATTTTAAATAAATCAGAAAAAAGTACTACTGTTAAATGCAACATTATTGAAGAGGTCATATATTTCATTTTTCCCCCCTGCAGTTTCCTGAACTTATCATGGAGGTAAAGGTTTTTTGGTAACACAAGACATGCTGTGGAGTGATTGGAATGGGACAAAAAAAAACTAGCACATCACAATTCACAATTCACTTTACAGAATAGTACAAAGTGTTTTTTCTGTACCACTTAATATATACACTCACCTAAAGGATTATTAGGAACACCTGTTCAATTTCTCATTAATGCAATTATCTAATCAACCAATCACATGGCAGTTGCTTCAATGGATTTAGGGGTGTGGTCCTGGTCAAGACAATCTTCTGAACTCCAAACTGAATGTCAGAATGGGAAAGAAATGTGATTTAAGCAATTTTTAGCGTGGCATGGTTGTTGGTGCCAGACGGGCCGGTCTGAGTATTTCACAATCTGCTCAGTTACTGGGGTTTTCACGCACAACCATTTCTAGGGTTTACAAAGAATGGTGTGAAAAGGGAAAAACATCCAGTATGCGGCAGTCCTGTGGGCGAAAATGCCTTGTTGATGCTAGAGGTCAGAGGAGAATGGGCCGACTGATTCAAGCTGATAGAAGAGCAACTTTGACTGAAATAACCACTCGTTACAACCGAGGTATGGAGCAAAGCATTTGTGAAGCCACAACACGCACAACTTTGAGGCGGACGGGCTACAACAGCAGAAGACCCCACCGGGGACCACTCATCTCCGCTACAAATAGGAAAAAGAGGCTACAATTTGCAAGAGCTCGCCAAAATTGGACAGTTGAAGACTGGAAAAATGTTGCCTGGTCTGATGATTCTCGATTTCTGTTGAGACATTCAGATGGTAGAGTCAGAATTTGGCGTAAACAGAATGAGAACATGGATCCATCATGCCTTGTTACCACTGTGCAGGCTGGTGGTGGTGGTGTAATGGTGTGGGGGATGTTTTCTTGGCACACTTTAGGCCCCTTAGTGCCAATTGGCTTTATGCCCAGCTGCACTACTTCCTGAACTTCAGCCAGCTCCTTGTTTCCTGTCTGCCATTATTGGACAAATTGATTAATTCAGGTGTGCCTGACCTCAGTAGTCATGGGAACAATAATCAGACACACCTGAATTAATCAAGTTTGCCCAATAATGGCAGACAGGAAACAAGGAGCTGGCTGAAGTTCAGGAAGTAGTGCAGCTGGGCATAAAGCCAATTGGGCATCGTTTAAATGCCACGGCCTACCTGAGCATTGTTTCTGACCATGTCCATCCTTTTGTGGCCACCATGTACCCATCCTCTGATGGCTACTTCCAGCAGGATAATGCACCATGTCACAAAGCTCGAATAATTTCAAATTGGTTTCTTGAACATGACAATGAGTTCACTGTACTAAAATGGCCCCCACAGTCACCAGATCTCAACCCAATAGAGCATCTTTGGGATGTGGTGGAACGGGAGCTTCGTGCCCTGGATGTGCATCCCACAAATCTCCATCAACTGCAAGATGCTATCCTATCAATATGGGCCAACATTTCTAAAGAATGCTTTCAGCACCTCGTTGAATCAATGCCACGTAGAATTAAGGCAGTTCTGAAGGCGAAAGGGTCAAACACAGTATTAGTATGGTGTTCCTAATAATCCTTTAGGTGAGTGTATATATATATATATATATATATATATATATATATAAAATTGTATTATAATCGAGAATACTATTTAAATTGGAATTCATGTAACTGCATGATTTCATTGATATCTTTAATTCTCATGATATGAATTATGAAGAGAGGACAAGGTCAAATGAATGACGTGTTGCAGACACCATTGTGCTTTGGCCATCTCTCATCACAGGCTTTAATTTCACACCAACAGAAGGCGCTGTTGTTCTAAATTGAGAGACTGATATGACAAGATCTTGTGCTGCCTCATTTGCGTTCTGTTTTTATGTTTATATTATTATTATGCAGATGAATCATTTATTTTCTGTGATGTACATTTAGTTGTTGTTGTGTTTTTTTTTGCCGCGGAGATGTATAATAAAATAGAACATTTCATCACCTTGATAGTAGTCTGCTGTCTGTTTGTCATTATTTTTTATTTTATTATTTTATCATAAAAAGATATGACATTGTCAAGGGATGTTGCTGAGGAAACGGCGTCGTCGACATATTCACTGTCCATCAAACAGCTATAAGCTGAAAACGGAAGCAAGAAAAGCAAGTTTTAAGTTTTTTTTTATTGCACTATAGTATTTAGGCTATTGCAAACATGCTGTGTGAATCAGCTGAAATTGGCCGAGATCAGAGGGTTAATCTAGCAGGTTGACCTTTAGCTGCAAAGCTACATTTATGTTCACAGTTAAGTTGTGCTTTCCACTTTATCAACATGAGCTTTTAAAGTTATTTTTTAACACTTCGGTGAACCGTGTCACTTACAGACAGAACATTGCTATGAAACCACAGGCGGTGGTGTGGGCGGGGCTTAAATCACGGTTCAAACTTCAAGGCTTCTATTACTCAAGCAGTTCTGTGCGTAGACTGCAAAGAAGAAAAAAAACAAGTTCTGTGGCATGTCAAATACTTTGCAAATGCAAATTCACTGAGAATAAAAATATATATGGTTACTGGCTTCGAAAAATTACGCCAACATATCAGACATTATATGTATTGTGTGGAGCCTGTATATTTCACAGTTCATAACCATTAAGTTAAATGGGTAACACTTTAGAATACTGTTCCACCAAAAATTAACAACTACACAGGAACAAATGAGTAACGCACTCTTAACATTCAAGTCACTACAATTAACAAACAAGAAACTGATTAACAAATTAGTAAGAAATAGCTAGTGCTCAGTTGAATGTAGTTAACTGTTAGCAAACTATTTTTTCATACATCCCAGAGGACTACTAATAACTACTACTATATACATGTTCATAATTCACATGAATAATGCATAATGTATAGGCCTAATTAATTCTAAAGTGAAGGTCATGGTAACCCACTATGATTCAAATATCCCTTACGAAAAAGAAGTATAGCCTACTTCAAGTTAATTTTATGAAGTATACTTAAGTAATGTTCAAGTATATTTTAAGTATACGTCATGTAGTAAGTATACTAATATCAATGTGTACTTGTAGTTAACTTGTAAGTGTACTATTTCAATACTGCTTGGGACTAAATTGGCCCACTACAAAAGTATACGTTTAAGTGTACTATAAGTGTAACAGTACAAAAACTTTAAACAAACTTTAAGTACACAACTAGGTTTCTCATTTGCATCTGTAATACAAGTGAACTTATATGAGTATACTAGTAGTTTACTATTTTAATACAAGTAGTAATTTTTTTAGTTTGTGAAAGTACACACTGAAGTGTGATCTCAGTAAACTACTAGTTTATTCTGCAAGTATACTTGTAAGTTTTCTTTAAGTCAACATAACATCATACTTATATTTGACTATTTATATATTATTTTTGCACTTGCAGTAGGCCTATACTACTATGTTCAAATGTAGATATTATGTTTTATAGGCCTACCTGAAAAATACCTTTAACTGTACTTTAACTCATTTTAAAAACATTTTATTAGCTTCAAGCATCCTTTTTTATCAACACTTGAGTGTCATAAAGAAAGGCAACATTTTAAACAAAAAAGTTGAGAAAATCACATTTTTGTCAAAGACTACGCCTTGATCAGATTCAGAACGATGATCAAAACATAGATGAAGTAGATCGAGTCCAACATCCCCAAATCTTCACAGTCGTTTTCTCTTCAAGGGTTCGACATTTCATTTGGTTACATTAAGCAGTTTTGATTTGCATGCTGTTTAATGTTTGATGATCACGTTATTTTACATTTGAGTGAGCAATCTTCTATCCACAGACAGTAAAAGAAATGGACACAGCGACCCCATAGATTTCAACAGAGAAAAGTGAAGCCAATTAGAAGCACTCACTTCCTGATGGCTGAGCGTACTGCGCAGGCTCAAACTGAGCTTGACGATAGATGTGACGTGAGCAACCTGTCTGACAGTTGTAAGTATTCTAGTAGCTGTGCCGAGAGGAATCTGAATCATTCCCTTCCGAATCTTGCAGAGACAGAGAGCATGAGTAAAAGCTGTCCATGAGCTAGCAGCAGGATCAACTTTATGACTCTCTGTGGGCTTCTCCCTCAACTTTACGCCTCCACGTCCCCGCGATTGCCCGCGAGCTTCTCCTCCTGCCTATACGGTAATTTCTCTACTGTGCGACAGAGAGTCGCGTGGTTATGACGCAATCGTTAGCCTATTTTTACAAAAACGGCTTCTATGGGGACATAACGTAAGATACAAAGTAATGGAGCCTTTTATACATTGTAGTGTTTCTTTAGAAATAAATAATGGAAAAATGGAGTCTTTGGACGTCTCAAATGTGTTATTCGCTGTCAAAGTGACGCCAAAATGAATGGGGGTCAATGGAATGCTAACAGCAGGTGATGGTCTGCTACAATGGCGGCCCCCAGAGGAAACTTCAGTTTCCGGCTGATGGATTACCCCCTTGTTTCTGTTGTTTTCTGTTGCGAAAAGTACCCGGATGACCTACTACTTCCGGCGAGATTCTGAAGTGCGCATACGATGAGAGGCATCCAGCTGCAGCCCCGCAGACTCACCTCCGGGTAGACACCAGTGGCTGGACACCAGTGGATGGACAGCAGACGTCATTTCCGTATCGTCATTCACTTTTCAAATTGACGTCATTTCCGTATCGTCATTCACTTTTCAAATTTTAAAAGCGCTATATAGCCTAAATGCAGTCCATTTACCATTTTACATATTTTGTATAGGAGAATGTTAACATTTATATAAGTTTTTGTTGCCACACTATTTTTTACAGTCCATCTATCACACACAACTTTTTACCTACATTGTTCAATTCCTTTTTTTTTTTTTGGAAAGTTATTAATTGGATTTTTGTAAACTCTTATGAATTATAAGGTACTACCGGTGTTTCATATGTGTCACTATACTTATTACGTAAACAATCTATTAATACTACCGTCTTCTTTTAGGCAAATCACATTAGTGTGCGTAAAGGGACGGAGCTACCACCAATACAGAAATGCACAGAGTGCTGCAGCCGGTATCACTGCCCGCTGTGCAATTCAAAAAATTTTAAACCCACAGACCGATACCGTGTAATCATTCATATGCTGTCTATCCAGAGGTGAAAACAGAAAA
Organism: Tiaroga cobitis; assembly: GCA_030578255.1. Lineage (NCBI taxonomy): Eukaryota > Metazoa > Chordata > Actinopteri > Cypriniformes > Leuciscidae > Tiaroga > Tiaroga cobitis. The sequence goes on from CM060611.1 coordinate 16,562,106, forward strand.
TAAATATGCTGTCTATCCAGAGGTGAAAATATAAAATAAATATGTCAATCCAGAGGTGAAAATATAAAATAAATATGCTGTCTATCCAAAGGTGAGAACTAAATATGCTGTCTATCCAGAGGTGAGAATATAAAATAAATATTCTGTTCATCCAGAGGTGAGAACTAAATATGCTGTCTATCCAGAGGTGAAAATATAAAATAAATATTCTGTTCATCCAGAGGTGAGAACTAAATATGCTGTCTATCCAGAGGTGAGAATATAAAATAAATATTCTGTTCATCCAGAGGTGAGAACTAAATATGCTGTCTATCCAGAGGTGAAAATATAAAATAAATATTCTGTCCATCCAGAGGTGAAAATATAAAATAAATATTCTGTTCATCCAGAGGTGAGAACTAAATATGCTGTCTATCCAGAGGTGAAAATATAAAATAAATATTCTGTTCATCCAGAGGTGAGAACTAAATATGCTGTCTATCCAGAGGTGAAAATATAAAATAAATATTCTGTCCATCCAGAGGTGAGAACTAAATATGCTGTCTATCCAGAGGTGAAAATATAAAATAAATATATGTCAATCCAGAGGTGAAAATATAAAATAAATATATGTCCATCCAGCGGTGAAAACGGAAATTAGCGGCGAAACGGAAATGACGGAGAAAAGGGAAATGACGTAGGCTGTCCATCCACTGGTGTCCAGCCAGTGGTGTCTACCCGGAGGTGAGTCTGCGGGGCTGCAGCTGGATGCTATTGCATACGATGGACACTTTGCTATCCCATGATGCCACGGGAGAGGAGTTGTCGCCGTTATATTTAAAAATGCCGGAAACCGGAGACGCGGGAGTTTTCAAGTGTAAGTACTATATAAAACACTTGTGTGTTTAACATCATATAAGTAAACGATTGACGTGTAAAACGTTTAAATAATGTAAATCGCGGGTACAATTTTCTGAATTGGCTGCAAAATGACACTTTTTATCATTATCATTATTACCGAACAGAACGAGCCAATGCCTGTCAGCTAGCTAACTCTGTTTTCTTTAAACACAGACGTTCGTTGTTTCGCAGTTTAATGAGATAGTTACACCACTTTTATTTTTTTATTTTAAAACGATTTTATTTCTCCTTTACCGGTGTTGTTATTATGAAATATGTGTTGGCTACATAGCAAACTACTGTTTAAAAGTATAACTTACCTCAACTTGTCAATGTAACATAAATAGATTGACCATAGTTCATCACATGTTAAATCCTGTGTTGATTTTGCAGGGCCAAAATGGTAAGATTAAAAATATGTAGATTCAATGGTAAGTTATTTGTAACTTAGATGTAAACATTTCGACTCAAGCTCTTACTGCATTTCTTTTATGCTTGATTTCTGTGCATTTATTGCAGAGTTTTTATCACAGAGCAGAGCCTAGAGGGCAAAACCTTAAACAAAAATATGAAGTAAGCTATTTTGGTAACACTTTACTTGAAGGGGTGTGCATAAGACTGACATGACACCTTTATAATCATGACATGACACATGTCATTAATATTAAGGTGGTTTTATGCATGTTTATGACAACTGTCACTAAGTGTCATTCGCTCAATTTTGACATTTTTAATGCAAATATGACAGTTTGAGATGTCTTTGTCATGACAACTTGACATAAACCAATAGGCCTACATCATAACCTGTCAGTGTCAAGTTTGTCTCAAAAAATGTCATATTTGCATTAAAAATTTAATAATTGAGCAAATGACACTTAATGAGTTGTCATAAACAAACATGTGTCATGTCATTATTATGAAGGTGTCATGTCAGTCTTATGCACACCCCTTCAAGTAAAGTGTTACTGTTATTTTTTATTCTTTTTATAGTTCACCCCAAAATAAGAATTCTGTCATGGTTGAATCATGCTCATGTTTGGCCCTGTAATGCAATCTTTTAACGAATTATATGTTTTACAAGCAAACAAGCAAATTCCAGGTATATCTGAAAAATATATTGTCTGACTATGAATGCCGCACTGTAGAGAAATACCCACACACTTCAGACACCTTTAACATTTATTTGCTTTATTTTTGTGTATTAACTTTTAAATGGATACAGAATACAAAGCTTAAAACAAAATCACATAACTTAGGCATAAAGTAGAATAATAGAGCTGAAAGCACCACCAAAAGGAAAAGTATTAAAACATTTTTATTATGGTGTCATCATGAGGAAAGACAATTAACTTTAGCAGCTTCAGTAAGGTAACTTTCACAGGTTTCTAAAAAGATCTAAAGGGACTTTGATAATAGCAATCTCATTTGTATAGGGGATCACTTTAAAATGATTCAATATGGTTTTTTTTCAACGCATGTGTACAAGACGAGGCAAGGATACCTACCATCTCCAAGGATACACTTTCCTGCAGGTGGAAACAGGCGGCCAGTGTACACAGGGCTGTTCTTCAGCACCCTGGCATCGTGCACCGACCCAGGATACCCAACAAAAATGTCGAGGAACTTCCCCTGGTGGTCAGTGATGGCCTGCAGCTGTACAGAACTAAACAGCTTCCTGTTGAAATAGCACTGGCCGTCACTTGCTGGTGGTTTGATGCGGATGTGATACACCAGCTACTACACTGAAAGCTGGAGACCCTGCCAGCTGGGTAAAACCTGCTCTTACTGCCTCCAGGTCATCTACGCTGGGGAAAGCGATAACCTGTCTCAAAATGCTGATGACTGCCTTGCTTATTCTGTGCACAATGTCGTGCACAGTAGACTTCGGGATGTCAAAGGCGAGTGGTACGACCCGGTACGATGCTGCATGGGCCAGCCAGTAAAGGTCGGGAACACCAGCACCTCAACGTCCTTTTCCCACCCATGGTCGCAATCTGGTTTCACTGCAGCAATCAGGGACTGGATGGACTGCCGTGAAAGTCGGAGGCTGCTGTGCCAATACTTTGGCTGTATATTGAAGATGGAGCTGACCTCCGCCCCGGTCAACTCCATCTTCAAAATACAGCCAAAGAATTGGCACAGCAGCATTCAAGTGGCAGTAGGTTGTAGGGCTCACAATCTGTAAACATTTATATAGTTTTAATATAAAATACAATTTGAATCAACAAGACACTTGTTTCCTGTGTTGGCTTACTTATAAATATAATATGTATGTATTTAAATGTATATGATCCATTTCTTATGCATGATGTATTTGAATATACAAGCTTGATAAAAACGATAATTCTAGAAGAAATTTTAAGATGTCACTTTACATCTGAAGTCAAATGTGTGTGTGTATATATATATATATATATATATATAACATTATATATTTGACTTCAGATGTAGTAGTTTAAATGAATTATAATTTTTAACAAGCTTGTATATTTGTGTTCAGTAATTTCACTGTAATGGCAATGAAAAGAACCTATTGCCATAAAATCTAACATACATGTATATATATATATATATATATATATATATATATATATATATATATATATATATATATATATATATATATATATATACACACACACATACATACACAAGCAAACAGGCACACCGCTTGTGCTATTAGCCTACCATCAATGAATGAATCAATAGAGGTAACAGGTACACACAGACACACATGCATGTATCTATTGATTCATTCATGTTTATTCATCGATGGTAATATCACAAGCAAATAAATTGGTTTTTCCTTGCCAAAAATCAAATTTAAATTCTGTCATTGTTCATAGGTTTGTGTGTGTGTTTTCTGAAGTAAAATTTATTAGGTAAATAAATGTTACTTACGTTATTTGAGAAACTCCGCAAAAGCTCTCGATGAAGGCGTGATCTGCGAGCAGCTGACCGACGCCGATGAAAACAGAAAGCAGAACTAAAAACAGCGCGAAGTTGGTGCAGTCAGTCGAATGGGCTCTTTAAATTTCCGCGCTGTTATGACAGCGTATGTCACGTGACAATTCCAACATGGCGCATGTAGTACGTCCGGACTCCATTCATACTACCCGTATTCATACTATATAGAACGTACTTTTTTAACGGTCGCGAAGTACGTTCTTATTTAAATGTAGTACCTACTCACATAGTACGCGATTTCGGACGCAGCCTATCACTTGTTTCAGATTCTTCTTCTCCTGTGTTTTGATCCGGAGATTCTGCATTAGGAATTGTTGCATAGCGCCCTCTACCGTATAACAGTGAAAACATGGATAGCTGTAAAATTCAGTCAATGGTGGGGAAAGAGTAAAGTAGAATTAAAGCAAGTTCCTATGTACACTACCAGTGGACTAGCCTACACAAAAATTCAGATCAGAATTAGAAACATATTTGTTTTATATCAATATTCTAATCAATATTTTCAAACAATGTAAGTTTCATAAGACTGTATATGAAAAACGATGTAAAAAAAAAAGTAAATTTAATACAGGGTTTCCGCGGAGTCATAAAAAGTCATAAAACGTCTTAAATTTAATTATAAGAATTTTAGGCCATAAAAAGTCATAAAAACGTCCGGATTTTCCATACAAGGTCATAAATTACATTTAGCCACGTCTTAAATAGATATGCTCATTCATTCATTATCGCGATATAATTTTTTCTCTATAACGAAACTCATTTGAACCGCGCGCGCCTCCCGGACTGTTTATCCGGTCGGCTCAAAGTCCAAACGGCAGCGCGAGCTCACTAGAGCAGACGCGTTCTGGTTTACTCTAATCGGTCTCGCTCACGAGATCCAGTGAGAAGCGCTTGAATTCAGCGAAGAACACAAATGTCTCAGTGATTTAAACCAGTTTAAAGGCAGATGAAACGGCGCTGACGAACAGGAGAAACACTGTGCGCAACGAGACAGTCGGAAGCTTTTCCGTCTACAAATTCCCATAATTACCATGGATTTACAATAACGTTAGCCTAGTATATTAACTGCACCATGACATGTGGGATATACATATTGAAGTGTATTATATTATTAATATAGACAATGTATTAAAGGACTAATGGAATATAATTACAGTATTTAATGTATTTAGGCTATACTTCATACATTTCATGAAGAAACGTGCCATCAAAGTCAGGCAACACAAACCTGTTTCAAGACTCGAAACAATATCCCCCATTAGCACATGTAGAAACTAAGAAATTAATTTTCCAATAAAGATATCAATTTTGTTAAGGAAAAATTACACATGTTTGAATGTTCTACCTCAGATTTGTGAAATGTTCACCTGTTTGGCAAGTGTTTGTCATGATATGTTCTGACAATAAAGAGTAGTTTAAAACCACAATTAACGCTCTGGTTTCTACAACTTTCAGTTAGGAGAAGAAAATTTGCCTTTAAACTTGAAAGAAATAAAGATTTGACATTTATCGTGATAATTATCGATATTGACTAATATATTATCGTGATAATTGTTAAGTGTTGTTTCTGTGTTATTGAGACTTAGGAAAAGGGAGCCTTCAGTTTGTTACTCTTAAGAAAATGGAACCTTTAAATAATGAAACTTATTACTTTTAATGAAAGTCAATAAAAAAAAGACTTTTGAAAGGAAGTTATTTTTCGTATTTCGTGTAGGTCATAAATTTAAATCATAATGGTCATAAAAAGGTCTTAAAAAGTCTTAAATTTGACTGACTAAACCCTGCAGAAACCCTGTAATAGGCTACTCGATCAAAAGAGTTAGCACATCTACAAGCCAAGTATACTGTGAATACGTAATTATACTTTTTAAATATATCTCGATCAAAAGATTGAGTACAAGTACAGGCCAAATATACTTGGACTTTTCTCTCAGTATAAGTAAAGTGCACTTAAGTGTAATTTTAGGTATGTTTCTGAGAAGAACATAAAGTATATTTCTGAGAAGTATATGAAATGTAGTCTGAAAGCATACTTCCTTATTTTTAGTTTAAAAGAAGTATACTAATAGAACACATGACTAAACACTTTACCAAATCATTCAGAAGGATTTACTTATTTGGATCAGTATTCTAAAGTGAAAAACATGATAACTCTCTAGTAATGACTGGGAATAATATTATTATTAATTATGATTATTATTATTTTCCCTGCAGTTAGAATTAAGAACATTTTGAACATGTAGCTGCCATGTGGCTTCACTGGCAAGACTGTATGCAGCTTATCACTTTGTGGATACGCAAGATGATACTATAACCCCACACAAGGTCGAATATCAATATTTTCTTCTATTTCTGGAGGATTTTCGAAAGTGAGTAGCGAGAGGAAACCGCAGCAGAGGTCAGGGATGGCGTGGGTCTCGTGTGAGCCCCCAAGCGCCACTGATATTTGCACCTGATACAGAGAGTCTCCACTACAGTTACCCTTGTCAGAGCATCTGCATGGAGCTCCTAATTCTATGGTATGGAATCAGCATGCTTAAGGGAACTATCTACAGCTTCATTTTAATAATCCACTCCTTAATTACAGACGAGAGAAGAAAGCCAGGCGTTCTGGTCCATTTTACTAATGTTCAATATGAAAGCGCCGCTCCACGAGACACTTAGGTGGCCCCAAGGGCCTCAAACACACACACACACACACACACACACACACAGAAATGCACACCCTCTCTTTATCAGCATATTGGATCAGCACCAGGGGACTGAAATTAACATTCATTAGTGGTTGCTCTGGGAAGAGTATATTTACAGGAGGAGTGCAGTATTGTTACGTGTGTGTGTGCGTGGTTTGTACATCATGCTGTGTGTTTGCCAGCCTGTAGGCTTTCCATCCTTCACCGGCTCCGTCACGCTTTGCAGCAGTCGTCAGCTGTCTGATGTCGTGCCACAGTGAAACTTCATAATGACATCAGATTCTGCTGTAAGACCAGCCCATGTCACTCTCTCCGTTTGTGTTCATTCAGTCATTGACCTTCATAAACGCAAATGAGTTTATCTCTGTGATGGAAATTGCGCTATGATAAAAGTGAAAGGCCTTGATTGAGGTCAGAGGAGGGAATGAAAATGTAAGAGTTACTGAGATGAAGACGAGCCTGTCAGAAAAGATAGTTGGAGCTTTATGTCATGCTCCATTCTGGGCCAGTCACTTCACTGACATTGAAAAGAAGGCATCATTACTGGCCCAATTGTAATTTGTACTATCCACATCTGAACTGCTCAGTGTACAGACCTTTCCCTCATTTAATGTTGTTTATGCTAAAATGCTGCAGTTAATACAATTTTTGATACTGCTGTGAGACCATTAAGATGAATATATTGCAGGATCTTTTTCAAACAGTGTTAAAGGTCACACAGCGACCTTTATGTGAATGTGGTTTGTGAAGAAGAGTCTGACCACTAAAAAAACAATTAGCCAAAAGATAATAAACATCACAGAGTGAATTTGTGGATAAGCATCAAACATGGAGAAAACAGCTTTGCATCATCCTGATCAATATAAAATGAATTTTAAGTATACAAACTACAATTAAAAGGTTAGTTCACCCCAAAATGAAAATTAAGTAATTAATTACTCACCCCCATGCTGTACCAACCCCGTAAGACCTTCGTTCATCTTCGGAACACAAACGAAGATATTTTTGATTAAATGTGACAGCTGGATCACTCCTCCATAGGCTCCCTAAGGGAATGAATCCTGACGGCCCAGAAAGTCAATGAAGAAAAAATTTAAATATTCCATGTCACAACAGTGGCTCAACTATAAGTTTATCAAGCGACGAGAATACTTTTTGTGCGAAAAAACAAACAAAAAAAACGACTTTATTCGACTATTCCTTTTCTTCCTTGTAGGCCTGAAACGAGACTTCAAGAGATTTCCACGACGCGCACGCGCGAGAACTTAACTGAAGTAGTTGAAGGAGATCGCAATTCTCGCGCATGCGTCGTGGAAATCTCTTGAAGTCTCGTTTCAGGCCTACAAGGAAGAAAAGGAATTTTAACTTAATTTTCATTTTTGGGTGAACTAACCCTTTAAGAAATTAAGTCGCATGATTTACGGTTGTTATGGTGTGCAGGGAAGAAGAGAGACGAGGGTCTGATTCTTGAGCAGTCTTTATTCCACAAAAACAAAAAAAGATCAACCAAACAGGAAAGCAGATGGCCATATACCAAAAATAAAAACATAATTCCAAAAGGAAGATGAGACCAAATCCACAGGGGGAACAGGAGACACAACAACTTTACAACAACTGTTGTTTAAAGACAACGACTGACAAACACAAACTGAGGGCATGTTTAAGCGACAACGATGTAGGCTACTAAAACGAAAAAGTTTTTCCTTTGGGAAATGGGATTTTAGCAGAAATACTATGAGTACCATAGTAATTTTTTTCAACGGATGAGCAGTTCTTGCATTGTGACTGATATTGTAGAAGAATGATTATAGATTTATACAGAGATCACAGTTTCTGAGCTAGCAAATTACTTTATTATAGAGTCAATTTAACGACAGGAACCATTTCACTCACTTCAGGAAGTGTTCGGCATGCCTCTTTGAACTTCAGAGCCGTTGAAGAAGCCCAACAAACTTCATCAAACAGTCATCCAGAACAGAACAAAGTCATTATCATTACCGTCCGTAATCACTTACGACACTCTGCGTTTGATCCAGAGCTTTGGAACCACTTTGAAGACGAAGCTCCACAATGGAAGTCATCCAACATATTCAATCAGCACAGGCCGCCGGTCCATCCTGGCACACGATCAATACGGCTGACTCGAGACACTCTTCGCTGCATGTGTAATGCCTGTAAGAGGGGAAGGAATGTGTGGGCAGTAAACACTGCAGCTCTGATTGACAGGGCTGGAGATTGGATCTACTCACACCATCTTCCTCCTCCCTCTCTCTCTCCGTCCCTTATCTGTTCACGCCACTTTGCAGTTTTACATCCCAATCTCAACATTTTCATTTCTGCCTTCCCTCTCTCTTCGCACCCACCGCCTTTCCTCCTCTCTTTCCCGCTGTTCACTTTGACTTGTTTTCCCCCTTCGTTCCTGTGGCGAGGCAATGCTAATGCATTTGTTTATATCCTTCCTCTTCCACAAATAGAAACTATTACAGCGGAGTTGAGCGCCAGCGGTAGGCATGAGGGTGCATGGCTGATTTTAGTTCTCCATTCATTCCGGCTGCATTACCGCTCCATAGTGGAGGGTCTATCAATATGGTAGTCGTAGCGGGCGATCATGTAAATCCAGCGCCGCTAAACAGAACCAGGCTGTTCTGTGGCTGATTCAGGCTCTGAGGTTTCGCGCTGAAAGTCAGGGCATGTAGAGAAGCTCTACCTCAAAGAGTGTTCGATGCTTTATTGTGTTCTCCCCATTAACCGGGGCAATTGAGTGGAATTCACAAGCCTGGAGTAGAAGGACAGAGAGTCGACAGAGTATGTGCAGCTGCAGAGAGTAGTGAGATAGTAATTAAATCAAGTTATGGCTGGCCAGGGTTCAACTGAAAGGGTTATATTGGGTAACCGGGGCCAGCGAGTATGGGCATTCATGCATGCTGGCCTGTGGGTGAACACGTCTTACCTGGGCATGTGGAAGGAAGATTTGAAGAAGATTTGAAGAATTGCTCCCTCACGAATCGACGGCTACAATTCTTCGTGGGTGGAGCTGATGGCTGTAATTTGTGCTAAATGGCGGTGAGCTGATAGAAAAGAAGGATGTGTGGAAGTCATGATCATTAGATGGGAACACACACACACACAGTACTTCTGCCACCGGCAGGCTCATGGGATGCAAAACAGTGCCGGTGCAGGTGTGCAATCAGTGGCAGGTCTGTAATCGGGATATGCAAAATGTTCAACTAGTCGTAACCATTTTGTTTAGAGAAAATTCCAGAAAAATTAAAAAGACACAGTACAGTACATTAGATATACAGCACACCTTCCATTTGATTAAAAACACTTACATAAGCTTACCTGCATTTTTTTCTCACTTTGAACACAAGCTTATATTAATTGTTTTCAGTCACATGACTGAAATGGAGATATGGGGGGCAAAACATCCAATTGCAGAACATGCTTGTCCATTTTCAATCTGTTTCAAGCCACAAATATTTGGATCACCTGTTTCCATCTGTGTAATGGTTTTCAAAGAGAAAACGAGTACCGTACAGTTTAGCATATTCTAAGCTCATCTGTTCGCCTGTATGCATTATCAATCAGGTGTATACTGAATTTGGTCTGTTAATATCACTGTCTTAGTACATTAGTACTTAGTACAAAACTGGTAAAAATAGGTGTGTTCACACCATTTCGTAATTACCGTAATTACAAGATTTCAACATGTAAAAGCATTCACATCCTAGTAGAGCTCGTAATTAACTGGGAATTTTGTACCACATGATCGCTTTAGGAGTTGACAGCGTTGCCGTAGAAACACATAATTCAGAGTAGAATGCTCAGAGCTCAGAGTAGAATGTCACGTGTTGTCATCTCGAAATTACGGTTATTACGACATGGCATGCTGCAAATAACTATCCGGCAGTGGAGGAGAGCATTGTATTGACCTTATTTTTAACGGGAATGAAAGCGAGGCTATGAGGGATAGGCATACATCTCTTCAGTGGGTTGTACTGTTATTTAATGTGTTTTTGGATTGTTCTGCTGATGAAACACTGCAAAAAAATCTTTCCAAGAAATTTCGGTAAACCACAAATCCCAGCCAGAATGAGCTGTGGAAAATTAGAAGTGATAGGAGATTTATACAACTTGTTACAGCGAATGCCTTTGAAAACATGCTACGTCTATCCCTCACAGCCTCGCTTTCATACCTGTCATGGCACTGCTCTGAATAAGGTCTCTGTGGGCGGGGCTCCTCTCAATCCCCACGAATTCCACTAACATGTCACTAAGAGAAAACGTTACAGCAACCAAGCTGGACACAGCACTGTTACAGCAACTTTGTTGCTATTAAATGACATCATAAATGCCTTGGACAAAAAGCAACATTGCGCTGGCTTATTTGTGGATCTGTCCAAAGCATTTGACTCTGTTGACCGTGAGCTATTGCTAAATAGATTAAGGAACATTGGAATAGGAAACACAGTTATCAATTGGTTCAAAAACTATCTTACAGAACGAACACAATGTGTTTCTAACAGCACTGTCTATGAGCAGAATGGCGTCTAAGCGATGTTCTGTTCTTGGGTGTAATAACGAACACAGCAGTCATTTTAATGTTCCTAAATCCGAACCGCTGAAGACGCAGTGGCTGAGTTTGTTTTCGAAGGGAATATTCCCCACGAGCAACGTCAATGCTCTCATGCTTGCGCGAATCATTTCACACACCAGACTGCTTTATAAACGAGGATCAGTATAAAGCTGGTTTTGCTAAGAAGCTGCTCATGAAAAAAGGATCGGTACCAGATATTCGTGTTTCTGCTGAACCTCCAGAAGAACTGAAGTGAGTGTAACGTTTTATTAAACTTTATATTAATATTAATATTAATCTTTGCAAATCGCTAGCTGCACGCTTCACAATGAATGCGTCTAAGGTTTACACTCAGGGTCCATTACGGCATGTTTTCTATGTATGACGTTCTCAATATAATTCATAATCCCACGTTTATACTGAACAACGCGTTATGGTTATTGTGTTATTGTGTTCAAACGGTGTACGCACAGATTATCATTAAAGTCATATGCACTAAAACGGCGTGCTGAAAACAGAGCTGTTTCTGACCAGGTAAAATAAGTGTTTTCTTACAATACTAATGAGAATTTTTAATTCAAGTATATTACAAACTTTTAATTTAGACCCTAAAGAATCATATTAGCTTGTTAAAAAATGGCATTATATGACTGCTTTAAGTGTTTTGGACTATGGTGATGTCGTCTACATGCATGCTGCCTTTAGTACTCTCCACCTTTTAGATTCTGTGTATCATAGTGCTCTACGCTTTTTAACTAACTCTGGTTCCCGTACTAATAATTGTACGCTATATGAATTGGTAGGCTGGACGTCACTAAGTCTACGTAGACAACTTCATTTGCATATTTTTCTATACAAAGCCATGTTGGGTAAATTGCCGGCATATTTATGTAACCTCCTTAAAAAGAATTTCCACAGTTTTCATCTCCGTTCCACCAGATGGCTCTCTTACCAGGTTCCAAGGGTTTTTACTGAGCTGGGAAAAAAAGCCATACTTTGCACCATGGTCCTGGAATAATTTGCAAAATTTGTTACATCTAAATGATCTAGTCCCATTAAATGAATTTAAGGCCATGTTAAAATGCCATAACTAAAAAATGTAACTGCCGTATGTGACCTGTTCTTTTCTTTTATGTGTGATGCTTGTTTGTTGGTTTTTGACTATGTTGTGTTTGTATTTAAATTGTAACTGGTGTGTTGTCTTGGCCAGGTCTCCCTCGGAAAAGAGATTTCGGTCTCAAGGGACTTCCTGGTTAAATAAAGGTTAAATAAAAAATAAAATAAAAATAAAAAATGCCCTCAACGACGGATGTAGCTGCCGATTGGGGTTCGCTCTGTCTCGATGTTCGTGGCGGGCTCTGGTTACTGCTGTGATGTGGAATTGGCTGGTGACCGGCTGGGTTCTGGTTCGCAGGCTATGTGAAAGGGATCCTCCGTGCTCCAAAACAAATACTCCAAAAATGGTCTTTGTTCTGGGAGGAGGAGATGGATTACTGCTGTGTTCATATTTAAATATACTCGTTTTGTGGGTTATTGCGGTAAAGTAGCGCACAAAGATGAATGACTCAAGAGAAAACGGTCTTTAATAATAAATCCAAATCAGGGGAACTCAACCACATGAATAAGACGGACAACACCAGGGTAACTCAATTAATGACAATGGCAACAGACAAAGCAAGGAGGAACTGAAACACAGACTGGAAAACAAAAAAACTATGAGGACTGAATCAAAACTTAAAAGTTCACTAGACAGTGCATAACCCCGACACCAGGTAGGAGTGGGTGTGTTGTCATGTGAAAACTACAGTAGTGCTTCATCTGGAAACAACGCCAATGTTCAAGTTCATGAAAGAAGGAAGTGGGAACCGGCGAACGATAAACGTAACTTTAATCACAAAAATACAACATAAATAACAACAAAAAAGTAAGCGGTAGCTTTGGGCAGAGATGACTGCTGCCCAAACATCAGCAAAACACAACGGCTGCGTCCGAAATGGCATGCTCTTTTAAATAGGTACTTATTTTGAATAAGTAATTACTTACTTACTACATTCGCCATGTGTCCTCTCTCGTGGCCTCGTGCGATAATAGTAAAGTGTCCGTGACCGTCACACACTTCAGAATCTCGCCAGAAGAAGTAGGTTTTTGCCTACTCTTTTACGAGTAGCCTACTGTGAATTAAGACATACTGTACCTCTTTTGTCACATACTGTTTTCCGCCTACTAGGAAAGAATGCGATTTCTGATGCTGCCAACGTAAATGTCCCCGGCCTGATCCTCTCTCGTCCTTCACTGTTGTCACTCCACCTTTTATCATTCTGGAGCTCCTCCGTGGGACTCATGACCGGTGTGGTGCACAGGTGATACGCATTCACACTAGCGCCACCGACCTCACTCCTTTCCCATGGCTCTCGTCCCCAGCCTGCTTCTCGCCACACTAATATTTCAGTAAAAAAGTTTCTGTTCAAAATACTTACAACTTTTATCTTTCATGTGTGTGATTTACTCAAAACATTTCTGCCTTGAACCTGGTACCCTGTCTGACTACAATATAAAAGTAGACAAAAACTGTTATATAACTGACATAAATACAGCCTAGACAAGTAGGCCTATCATAAAAATGTCGTAGACTACCTTTTGTTTGACATCCATTTGTTTCTATGTTGTGCATAATCCAAAAGCATTTTGACTAAATATAAGATTAAAAAAATGTGTTTCAGAGTTTTTTTTATTAAAAAAATGATTAAAAAGTCATGTGCATAAGACATGTTTTTGCATTCAAAACAACTAGACGGAGCGCACCTTATTGGAAAAGTGTACTTGAGACATGTTTTGGACTATTTTAAAGTGACCCACTATTTTAAAAGTGTAGAATCAGTGACTGGATCTAGAATACCATATTACTCTAATATACTTACTAGTACATGAGCCATGTGAAAAATGGTAAGAGTAGTATGCTATGCTTTTACGAATTCAGCCAGAGATTTCTGTTCACACCAACACCGACACACCAGCACATTGTATTATACACACTGAAAATAGCCTGTATTTGACTGCGTCAGCAAGCTGACTATAGCGCGGTAAATGTTTATATATGGTTGTCAATGAATGGGACGCTTAATATCATATTGGCTTTAATAATATTTTCCCAATTACTTGGCAAGAATAAGCCTGGTGTCCACAATGATTTCTGTTCTTTCTGACAACAAAGCTTGTAATCATTACAAGCTTGTAATCACAACTTCAGAAGTAGGACATTTTCGATGGCATGTGAAGGCAGCATTATAACACGCTTGATTAGTGATATTAAAGTGTTATTTATTTGTGTTATAAGTACATTACAAATTAATTATGAGTGTTTTAAAAACACACAAGCAATAAACCATGAAAATATTATTAGTATATGCTAAGAAGAATAAACAGAAACCAAGTGAATGTCAAAATGAAAATAAGAATGCTAATTAAATATAAATATATTATAATGAATATCATATAGTAAGTATGAAAAAATTGAAAAAAATACTCACTACTCGACTCATAGGTTGTTAGTCCATCATTGTGTCCTCTATAACCAGATACCTGCGGCACCGTGACATTTTCTTTCACTTGTAGCTATAAATTCAACAATTTACGACAACTCTCATTTGCATACATGTAAACAGACATTCCAACACACACCATTACACATACACACCACTTTGACACATCTCATTACCCCAACATGAACAAGCATACATGTGTGCCATATATCATGCAACACACTCCCACTCAGGTAGCCAACAGCACACGGGCCGCAGCTGTAACTGCTGCAGCTAAATGTCATGCTGAAGATCACAGGCTAAATTAGCATAAGAGAAGAGCCGCTGGGCCATGACGGCAGTCGCACCCCGCGCTGACCTCTGTGATTGACAGCCGAGGGTGCAATGAGAGGTGAGATAGATAGTTCCACCGGGGCTTGAAGGTGTATTTACTGTCATTCACCATCATTCTTTCGGGCATGTCGGAAGACGGTGCTGCAATGTCTGTTGTGGCAGATCGGTGTCATTGCCATGCAAAATAGCATAAGATGGAATGTCATTTACAGGTGTGACCGTAAAAAGACAACTTCTCCTGGCGTGTGACGCGTATCGGCATAGTAACTTTGAGGTTGACCTCTAAGTGCTTCTGCCTCAGAAGACATTTCAGATGGAGAGATCGCTCTCGGAATAATCTTTATAGGAAGCATAATTAATAGCAGTAATTATAGAGGTGCGATAAGACTCACAAAAGCAGCCTTGACTATTCTGTGATATGCCGCTAACTGTACATGAGTGATATGAGCTGAAGTCTTCGAGCGTAGTGTGGATTTCGGATGCCACAGCCCTCTTTTGTAACAATGGCTGACACGTATCTTTTAAGACAATATCTTGTGTTGTCAAAGCTATCATCCCTTCTTCAATGGCGTCAACTCTGCATAACTTTGCAGTGCTTGTGGTTTAAAAAAGACTTAGAGTGAGAAAAATTCATTGTAGTTGTCGGCCTCCTCCTCTTGAGTGCAACATTTCCAGTATCCTGCTACAGGTTTAATAGTTTAGTCTAAAGAGGGTGTCTTAACAGCTGAGAAATGGCAGGTTGGATGGCGACAGAGAGTATGACTCCGTACCCGAGAGAGAGAAGAAGAAAGAGAGGCAGCAATGCGTGGGCGTTGACAAAGGTGAATAATGAAGTCAGTCACTTCACAGTATGACTGTAATAGGGGTTAGAAAGAGATTGTGCTATTTCTCTGTGCACAAGAGACGGTGAATGAGCGCATATGAATGTTTGCATGCGTTTTTGTGTCAAACAAAGGAAGAAGATAGATAGATTGACTGGGAAGACAAAGACAGGCAGTAAAACTGAAACTGAGAGAGAAACTGAGCATTTTATGATCCTAAATGAGTGTTTGGGTGAGTCTGAGGATGAAAGAAAAGGAAAATAGACTGACTGGAGGACAAAGACAGCCGTTTAAACTGAGATGAATCTTGTGTTTAGTAGACTAGGGAGCATATGTGCGTATATGTTTTTGTTGGTATTCCTCTTTGTTGTTCCGGTCTAGCAAGGTTAATGTGGGACTGGATGTCTGAATGTGCTCAACCCAACAGTCTAGGAAGTTAGCAAACATTAGGCCATATACAGATCTTATACCTGTACTTAATGGAAGTTTTTCAGTAATGTTTGCAAAGCACTAGTCATTCACCATTTTTTTTTTTTTATGTAAGGGCTGGCACTTCCATTAATATCTTGAATGTTCAAGGCTTCTGGTGTCAGTTGTTTCCAGTTATTTTTTAGCAATATATGTATATATACAATGCTATAGAAAGCTATACAAAGTCTATTATGCTGCTTGATATTGAAAACAGGTATTTCTTTTCATATTTTTTATGTATTATCGTTATTTGTAATCATAACACTATTTTATACCGTAAATGGATTTACTGCACTTTGTCACTCTTATATCGTGGCGTATCGAATACTGTTTCCGGCTCCAAGCCTCCACTCCTTTTCAAGTGAGAATAATCTCAGCAGTGTTTATGTGTCCTATTTATAGCACACCTTTAAGCAAAGCTTTTAAAAATTCAAGATGTACACTGCATCAATGGGCTCATGGTGATCAGGCAGGACACCAATATTTTAACAGTTCTTAAAACGTAAAGGTTCATTTAACGCCATGTCGTAATTAACATAATTATGAGATTTCAACTTGTAAAACTTGTTCACGTCCTCATAGAGCTCGTAATTACAACTCGTAAGCTGGTAATTTTCCGAGAGCTCTTACTTGTACCACATGACAGCGCTGTACCACCTGACCACTGTAGATTCATTTAGGCGCTGATATGTGTTGCCATAGAAATGCATAATTCCCTGTCCAAGTCAACTG
This sequence comes from Tiaroga cobitis, assembly GCA_030578255.1. Classification (NCBI taxonomy): domain Eukaryota; kingdom Metazoa; phylum Chordata; class Actinopteri; order Cypriniformes; family Leuciscidae; genus Tiaroga; species Tiaroga cobitis. Next base: position 16,579,117 of record CM060611.1, read on the forward strand.
AGATTTTGATATTTAAATAAAGAAACAGCTAAGCGTGACATCAGACTTACCAAATGGATAGCAGCTAATGAATCAGAAGTCTTGCAAATTCATTGGAAATAGCTTACTTCTGCATTGAAAAATAAGGTGGATATGAACAACCTTTACAAATATTGAAGCAGATCACACATAGGTTTCAGTGCACACAACTTATTTACAATACATAATGGTGTAGAATAGTGCATAATTAGGCAAATTGAAACACACCTTTTGTCTATTGCAAATACATCTAGTTAAATGGCACAACATTTGAACTCTATCGCCACCATGAGTATGGGGGTTTTATATTGTCAGAGCAGCACAAGAACACACATTAAGCAGTGTAATTGCTATTACTTCATCAGTTTAGTTGATTAATGTCACACTACAAAACCACAGACAAGAGCAAATCACATAATGCAACAATATACAGTAAATCCAACTTTAAACATAACTGTCAAAGCAGGAACATGTTAGACAACAACGGTAACACACATTCACAACATGTGATATTACAGTGAAATGTAAACCTCTAATCAATTATCAATGCTCACCTAAATCTGTTTCAGTATTTCAGTATTATTGTCCTAACGAATAATCAGATGAAACTCGCTTTGATTTGACCCCAGCCACAAAACATGCTGAGAAACCACAGTATTTTAAACTGGACTTTGCACTGGCAGTGCGTTAAGTATTTTTTTCTGGCCTGAGAGCTCACAGAAGCAGAAGTAAAAACATCAAAATATTAGCAGGCAGGAAACTAGCTTGAAATGGCTATCATTTATCTTTTAATTTGGGGCATCAGTGTATGCTGTAGTAGACCATCTGAATTAAAGGCAGGGAAGTAGCCTGAAAATCAAGTATATGTCATTTATCTTCTCATTTGGGGCATTAGTGTATGCTGTGGAGCATTTGATTTAAAGGCTGATAAATCCACTATTGATTTTCAATTGGTTGAATTAAATTCCATGTAGGCTGAGCTGATTTTCCTTTGGATTCTGGAGGCGCCAAGCACAATCAGCCATTCTTTTGTGCCATTTCGCTCTCAAAGCTTTCGAAGCAGGTGGTTAATTTTAGTCAGTGTGGTCATATTTTTAAAAAGTCTTACCCACTGAGCTCGATGTCATGTGTTTTAGGGTCATTATCCAATCCAGTGTACGGAAATTAAGTGGAAAGGCGCAGAGCGTGACCTTTGGCTCGGTTGGGGGGTCGTGTGTTGTGAATTTGCGCATGAGTCACCCGAGATTATATGCCTTGGCATTCAGAAGTGTTTAATACCTATTCATTACAATCAGTGTGTTTTCTCTCAGCACTTGGCCTACTGATTGCTTTTGCATATTGATTTGTCGTTTGTTCAGTCACTTGTTTTAAACATTCATTGCCTTATGCCACTGTTAAGTGGTGCATCTGGGATTGACCTGGTCGAATGTAGTGTAGCAAGAACTGCTGATGTTTGTTGAATTGGTCTGATCTGGGATCAGCTTTGTGGAGTGGCTTGGAGATGAATGCACCCTGCGTCTCCAACCCTGGAACAGTGGTGAGACCAGGGGCGGACTGGCCATCTGGAGCACCGGGACTTTTCCCGGTGGGCCGCTGGCCAATGTGGGCCGGCCCGGTACATATACAAAAAAAATATATATATAAAAAAAATGACGGAAATCATAATATTACATTTCTTTTCTACGCAAATGGATGAGGGAATCGATCGCGCGGGCGCGGCCAACAAGAAGTGTGTTTCGTGTGCATGCATGTGAGTGTAATTGCCCTCCCTCCCTGTTAAATTTGGTCTACTCCAGATTGCGTATCTTGAAACACGCCCTCTTTCACGTCCTGGAAACACACCAAGCCAACGCCGATGAACTAGCGCAGAATCAGATGAAAGCCGACTGTGTTGTCGGCTCGCATCGCCGCGTCGCCTGTGTCGCGGGAAAAAAAGCTGCACTTGAACACACCGAGAGAACACAGCCGACTGTTAGCTAGAATGCGCGTTCTGCGCCTGCGTGTAAATGAGATAACTGTCTATTTCTGCAGATATATTCGTCTATATTCGTCATTCAAAATGAGAAACCGACGCTGCCCGCTGCAGATACACACCGTAAACAAAGCAGTGCGTGCTTACCGTTCTGAATATCAATCCTGCTTAACACTTTCTTTATTCCACTCCGCTCGTGTTAATATTGAAATATTCGCCAAGGATATATCAGGTAATATGACGTAACATTAGAACAGCCTTCTATCTGTGTCATTTTGACTTCTTTGCTGTCTGTTTTGCTATTATTCTCGTGCAGTGCACTGACTCGTTCACTAAGCGAAACAGCCAATCAGAGTTCCCTCTTTCAACGACATGTTGAATCGGCCAAAAAAAAAAAAATCCGGCGAGGACCAATTTCAGGCGACGGTTAAAAAAAAGCATTAGATGTAGATGCTGTGAAATGCTTCAAATTAACAGATTATACATTTGGCGCGAAGAGTAGCAGTTTAAAGGGTTAGTTCACCCAAAAATGAAAATTAAGTCATTACTCACCCCCATGCTGTACCCAGGGCCGGATTAAGAGTTCAGAGGGCCCTGGGCACAATGTCTTGTAGGCCCCCTCTTAGGCAGGCCAAATGTATATTTTGTCCAAGGACATTTTAATATGGCATTTACAGTTTTACTGACTTAAAAGGAACTTTGTTGTACTATGCTGGAGTAAAGTTCATAAATGGTCTTTCTTTCCCATAGGAATTTGTAAAACTATGTTGGGTGGACCTCTGTGCCTCTAGGGGGGTTCGGGGGCATGCTCCCCCGCAAGAAAATTTTGTATATTTTAAGGTTAAATGCATCAATCTCGTGCTCTTTGAGAGATCAAAATTAAGAGCTTCAACCCATGAACTGCTCGTTGAACAAAGAAAAAGCATTGATTTGTACCAGGACAATAAAGAGGGCTCAAACATCTTTTTAGTTATGAGAGTCTCAGTCTACATTACATTATCAATGGTGTTTTAGGATGCCAAACAATTATTATAATAATGTAATAATGATTTATAAAATTATTCCTATGACGTAAAATCCACATAGCCTATAAATGTACTATATAAATGAAAATTAATATTTCAGAAGTATATTTTAGCCTACATTACACTATAATATAGGAAAATTAAAATACTTTTGTCCTAATTTCTTCACTTGCAAGAAATAAACCCTTGAGCTTTTATTTAGGAGAAAACACCATGCTGATCGCGTGAGCAAAGTGCACACACTTCTTTAAATCACCCAGCACAAACAGGATGCCTATTCTTAAAGTCTTGTGCCGTTTTATAAAGGCACAAAGCCATATCATGGTTTCGATTTTAGTTCTTTGGCAAAATATAACGCTAGAGACTTTTATGTTAGGTTATACATTTTATATCTCATATGTGTTGGGAAAAGGGAGAAGAGAGTTCGGCAAAAGGCGGATTCGAACTCGGGTCGAGCGCATCAAAAGCTCTTTCACGCACTTCATGCTCTACGACCTACGCCACTGTAGCTATTTTGTGATGGGCGTCTTTTTGTTAAAAAGACAGGCACTTAGTGCAAATATACGCTCCGTTATCTAAAATGTAAAAAAATATTTTTTTCTTCCCCTCGCTTGGGCCCCAAGTGCCTCGAAACACTACCGGCCCACCGGGGAAACTCCCGACTCTCCCGATTTCCACTCCGCCCCTGGTGCCCACGCCCCTTCGATGTCGTGGGCCCCTGGGCAAGTGCCCAGTTGCCCTAATGGTTAATCCGGCCCTGGCTGTACCAACCCCGTAAGACCTTCGTTCGTCTTCGGAACACAAATGAAGATATTTTTTATTAAATTTGAGAGGTGGATGACTCCTCCATAGGCTGCCTAAGAGAACGAAACTTGACGGCCCAGAAAGTCAATGAAGAAAATGTTTAAATATTCCATGTGACAACAGTGGCTCAACTATAAGTTTATCAAGCGACGAGAATACTTTTTGTGCGGAAATAAAACAAAAATAACGACTTTATTCTACTATTCCTTTTCTTCCTTGGAGGCCTGAAACGAGACTTCAAGAGATTTCCACGACGCATGCGTTTCAGGCCTCCAAGGAAGAAAAGGAATAGTAGAATAAAGTCGTTATTTTTGTTTTATTTCCGCACAAAAAGTATTCTCGTCGCTTGATAAACTTATAGTTGAGCCACTTTTGTCACATGGAATATTTAAACATTTTCTTCATTGACTTTCTGGGCCGTCAAGTTTCATTCCCTTAGGCAGCCTATGTAGCAGTCATCCACCTCTCAGATTTAATCAAAAATATCTTCATTTGTGTTCCGAAGACGAACAAAGGTCTTACAGTGTTGGTACAGCATGGGGGTGAGTAATTAATGACTTAATTTTCATTTTTGGGTGAACTAACCCTTTAACAGGCTCTCCCCCTGACTAGCTGATATGCTGTCTTGATAGTTTTATATGTTGTGTTTCTTAATGTTCTTCTGTTTGTTTCCCTTTGGTTTTTCAAATATGACTTAATAATGTTGTGTTACTTAAAATAAATGTTTAAATAGCATTTATTTTTGTATTGTGTTATGTTTTTATGCTATAAGTGGTGTTAAAAAATATTCTGCACATTAATGGGCCAATGTGTTATGATTTGGGATGTGGTGGGCTGCTGTGGGCCAGAAAGTCCAGGGCCACTTTTTGGTCCCAGTCCGCCCCTGGGTGAGTCATATCTGTGGAGTGCTGCCTGAGTGGTCTTGGGATGCCAGGAATGCTCAGGCCACAGTGGTTATTGAAAGTGACAGAGTATATGGATTCCAAAATGGGTCAGACCGCTCGCCGTCGCCTCCCCTCTGAATAATGGATGAGTCCAACTTAGGCTCTACCATGTCCATGTCATGGAGGGAAATCGTCAAAGCTCACTTCCTGTTTACTATGCTTTCACACACAAAATATCATATGTGTCATGTCCACAGTCAGATTTGAAACAGTAAAAACAGAACAGCTCTTATAGTGTTTCTGTAACAGTGGTGGATTATAATAAAGCCTGGAAGACCCAAAGATTCGCTTTACCCGGTCTTAGGCTCTGTTCCAAATGCCGCCTTAAGCCCTTGCGGCCTTCCTCAAAGTCCACACTTTGGTGACATAATGCCGTATGTAATCCAATGTGGAGTGCTGCAAAGAGGGTGCTCATGAGCACCTTTCTGAAGCCTGAAATGTCAAATAGGAAATCTTGTGATTGATTGATTGATTGATTGATTGATTGATTGATTGATTGATTGATTGATTGATTTTATTTGACCACTTAAATATACAAATATGAAAACAGTATGAAACTGTATCATACATTAAAATAAAATGCATAAGTAGTCAGGGATAACACAATAAACCCCGAAGACTTATTTCCATTGTGGTCCCTTATAAAGGCAGCGGAAGAGGACAAGTGGCAACAAATCACACATCAATCATTCATCATACATTAAACAAATTCATACATATTATACAGAAAAAATTTGATCATAAAAATAGACTATGGTATTATAATAACTACAATTGGCACCTAAACCATACTTTCAAACCCTGTTTAAAACTAGCTATACTTCTTACTGTATTAAGTGTACCAGGTAACCGATTCCAAAGGGTAGTTCCAGCATAAAGAAAAGACTGTTTGCCCAGATTTGTATTAAATCTGGGGGGTACAAAATCGGTTGAGCTACCCCTAGTGGAGTACCTGTGAACTTGTGCTCTCGTGGACTTCAAAGAAACATGCTTTAAGGTGTGGCTACATTTATCTTTGCTCGCAGAAATTTTGTGGCAAAATCCAGTAATTTTTATATAAATCCGTGTTTTGGGGGATTGAGCTGTGCTTTTTACATCGCTACACTATTGACAATGCACAATGACAATGTCCCTTCTTTGCCAGTAAAATCTCGTTAAAATGTAACTAATGTGACAACAACTTTAGTTATTTTGCATATGAAGTGACAGAGTAATAGCGTATTATTGCTAAATAGAATAGCACAAAATGTCAGCGGTCAAATATCACAAACAAAGCTTGAATATTGGTGTTATGTAATAGTAAAAAAAGTATATCTATTATAGGTATTTTCCCTCAGTCAGCATAATACAAAGTTCTGGCATGAAACTCTAGATGGCACAGGCTAATAGGTCCTTTAACTCACCTGTTCAAAATCACATCGTTATCTTTAGGGCTCAGCTGATTGGTTCCTGCCGTATCAGTAGCCAATGAGCTCGCTTCTCAACCTTCAAATACTTGGGTAGCATTTGCCTTCGCAGTGCAGCACACTTTCAGAAACCCTCCACCTTCCCCTGCTCCACCTGTATAGATCTGCTACGGATAATTCATTTACACTATATTGTACAGCAGCAGCATGTCTTACTTGCTCACAGCAGTGTGTCGTGTATGTATTGGCATTAACAAGTCCCTTACTTGCTCTGCAGCAGCAGCAATAAAAGCAGAAGCGTATAGCAGATCTATTCCGCCAAGACCAAACATAAAACATTGTCATACCCATTACCATGCCAATCACTCCGAGAGTTGTCATGACAGAACTACTTTTATACAAAAGTAAGTTTCAGTTCTTGAAACTTATTGGCTGACAATACTAAATAGTTCAACAATACTTTTCACTATTTTTATCACACATTTTTGGTGATTCTTTTTGCAGGTTGCATCATTACTCCAGCATGTCAACAAATGACTTTGTCTTTAGTGAGTTGTTACAACCAATTTGTTCAAAACACTTCATTTATGAACGAAACAAGTGACTGATATGATATTCTGAGATTGAAATCTGTATTAATTAGTTATCGAATCATTCATATAACTGATTTGTTCAACAACAAATACATTCAGAAATGCACAACTGCTAAATTCTGCTTTGACTATTTTCATTGGCGGACCTGAAAAAGTAATGTGTCTAAAAATGTTTATTGACCTGTTGAAACTCTTGTGCTGTTATTTCGGAATTCGGATCAACTGCACTCTTGCTTGTGTAATTACAAATACATTTTATTGTAGCAGAAAGCAGTCTAATATCAAGAAGTTGATGAGAAAAGATTCAGATGCCTCTTTCCCAGAGGAGACAGTGGAACAGTGAAAAAAGAGCTTTACATTATTATCTAGAAAGGGAAAAGACTGGCTGAGGACTTTTGTGGCAATGTCTCAACAACCTAGTTTACCACAGTGCGGTGCATTACATATGACGTATGACCTAAAAGTAAGGAAGGGAAATGTCTTTGTTGCAATAACAAAACTGAAGTCTTGAACTAAGAGGCTGTCTGGAATGTAACAAAAAGCACAATGCCAGATCACAGGCTGTGGAGAGCCTATTGTAAAAGGGTGGCAGAATTTAGCAAGAATAGAAAAATGTCTGAAGGTAGCTAAACAAAAGCGACAGGACAAGTTGAACACTGTGTTTCACTGATGATAAATTCATCCGTACCGTTGCATTTGGGGGATTTGTTATCATAATACACTAACTAACTTTTGCCTCCAAAACACCACAGATCGAGGGCAGGGAGGCCTACAAAAAAGGCGAACTACATAAAAGCTCTGTATCCAGGGAATACTGTGTGTGTGTGTGTGTGTGTGTGGCCATCTGCGTAGGGCCCTTATCAGGAGCACTGCAGAGTCAGGCTGTATTTCTGTGAACGGTTCCCTGGAGATTGTGCCAAGGAAGAGTGACAGGGAGTACGGGTCTTTCTTGAACAGGTGAAGGAAGATCCAATCCATTCTGTTTAAATGTTTTGTCTCCTATTTATTGATTCTTCTCTCTTTAACTCTCTCAGTCTCATTTCCGTGGCTCCTCAAGGACAGGTCCTTGGGTGAAGTCATCCTGTATGCCGGACATGGACTATTGACCGAATCTACTGTGTCATATAGGATTTCTATTCATTCATATAGGGCAGGCTAACACCTGTTATATGCGCCAGGGTTGTGCACCACTTAGAATTGATTTGAGAATGCCTTTTAAATTCCAATTCAGTTCCTGAATTTGAATTGAGCTTGGATTGGGTTTTCAAACAGGATGCAGAAATTTTATATTAGAAAGTAAAAATAAATGTAAAAAAATTCATAGAAATTAGGGATGCACTAATACCACTTTTTCCAGAACGAGTCCGATATAGGCTACTTTCATTTTTGGTACTTGCCGATACCTGTATTTTCACTGCATTTGTAATTTTTAAATGTATTGGGTAGAGAAACCAAAAAAATATAATCATATTAGTTTGCTTAAAGGTAGCCTACAATTTGTACGATTTTTTTATTAAAATATCCAAAAAACCCTTGCAGTGTTATATATTTCATTCAATTGTGTACTTACATTAACCTAAATGTTTCCAAGAAATTCACAATTTTAAATAGTGCCCGTCCCTAGTCACTTGTCGCCTGTCAATGGCGTAATATCTGCCTTATCCCTGGTTTACGCTTGCCTTGTACTGCCATAGTAACCATGGCAACATACGTGGACAACTGCGTAAAGTCTACCGGCACGCTGTTGTTGTTTCGTTCAAACAAAAGGAGAAGGAGAAAGGAGAAATGACAGAGACGCTGCTCTTGCATGTGCTTTATTAGACAGGTGAGCAAATGTACATAAAACGAATCAATGTTATAGCTAAAACATTATGAAATGTTAGAATGTGATCAGTACGACATTCTAATGTTGATCTATCTTACTGCTAGTCTCATACAGCCAACAAACTAACACATAGAATAACATTATAACTTTCAACACACTGAAATGCAATTTAGTATGATAGTGCCGCGTGAAGTGAAACAGCGTTACGTTACCTCACAAGATGTTACCCGACTTGTAACATCTTGTCCAGGGACTACGGATGAAAAATAGCCTTTGGCTAATTCTTACGGTGGCAGAGAGAGCTCAACGTGCTGCAACTGAAGAAAACACATGCAAATTGAAAAAACCGCGTGCAAATAGAAAAAAACACATGCAAATAAAATAAAATGCATGCAAATAGAAAAAACCGCGTGCAAATAAAAAAAACACCCGCAAATTAAGAAAACATCTTCATCAGTTTCACAACACACGTGCTCCAAATACTCACCCCAAATACAGAAACGCGCTGCAAAAGCTCACAACACAAATACAGAAACGCGCTGCAAATAACACAGACCACAACGAAAATGTTTCCAGGGGAACCAAATAAAGTGACGAACCCGGCTGGGACGTGCTGGCATAGATATCCATAAATCTATACGTGCTGGTGCTTACAGCTTAAAATTATACTTTATTTATTTATTTATTTATTTGTGCAAAACATACAGAGATTACATTTTTTGATGACATACAACTTGTATACAATGTACAAAATGTATTAACAATATGTTCAATGCCATCAGAATACAAATGAGAAAAGAACAATGAGCTGGAAACTAAAATAAATAAATAAAAAAGATAAAGAAGAAAAACATGAAGGAAAGATATTTATCTATACATCAGTTACACTGTACAAATTGTTTCATGTTATTACATTTTCATAAAGAAAGGTTTCGTAAGAAATGTTAGGTAATGTAGGGTCCAAAATTTTAAAGTTGAGACACACAGATATATAACGCATATTTTAAAAGCTTTTTTGTAAACTAAAAATAAAAATGTATTTGCATCCGTTATGTTAACAGCATTATATATCTGTCGTAAGACCAGCTGATGGACACCGTGCTGCGTTGTCATGGGAACATCCCAGGTGAAAATAATGAGGAATTACGTTGTCTTTCGTTGCTCCTTCATCAAGTGCTTCCACACGGCTGCCTAACAGCACACTAGAGCCCCTGCTCACTCCAAAGGCCCACTTTAAGGGCTCTGCCATCTGCCCTTCGAAGGGAGTATGGCATAGGGAAGCTCACGAGCAATAAGCACGTCCCAGCCGGGTTCGTCACTTTATTTGGTTCCCCTGGCCTGGAAACATTTCCGTTGTGGTCTGTGTTATTTGCAGCGCGTTTCTGTATTTGGTTGTGTTGTGAACTTTTGCAGCGCGTTTCTGTATTTGGAGCACACGTGTGTTGTGAAACTGATGAAGATGTTTTTTTTTTATTTGCAGGTGTTTTTTTCTATTTGCACGTGTGTTTTTCTATTTGCATGTGTTTGCTTCAGTTGCAGCGCGTTGAGCTGTCTCGGCTGTCTAAATTCTGGTACATTTACACGAATGTTTTATTAATGTACAATGTCCCTGTAAAAAAACAAAAACAAAGTTTAATTCGTCAAATAAACTGACCTGTATGAGTAGGCTAATTCAGCACTTGCGAGTAGTTCGCTATAATGAAATGAAATTTAATTTGTTCAGCAAATATTTCCCTCAGTTATTTTCATGCTTAATTAAGCCTGCTAAAATGTATGAGCTTCTGTTACTTTCACTGTTCATTCTATTGCTCTATCATATTTTATCTTTCATTTAATAGCACAGTGCATATTTAGCTGCTTCAGCAGGGCTCAGTGCTAAGGATTGTGTCACTGGTTCAAATGTTTAGATTTAGCAGTTTCCTGTGGTCTGTGGCCAATTCAATAAAAATTTACACTCATTCACGTGATTTGACACAGAGCCAATTCTTCTAAATTTTGCACAACCCTGACATGCACAACAATCATGCGATTGGATATTTGCTGTAAAACACAGCACCACCTGAAACAAAAACTGATCTTGTTACTGTACTCACATAATGAAAAATGTGCTACTGCGTTCTTGCCTAATTGACAGATGGGCTGTGATTTATTTATAAGTATTTAAACCAAGAAGCGAGATTTGCGGCATAGTTGCTCGGGCACTAATAAACTGATATGAACTGCTAAATAATGAGTCGGAAGGCCTCAAGCTCCTCTGCCGCACTATCGCCGTGGTGCATTTAGATAAGACCACACCAAGCTGATGACCCAAATCTAAACCCAGCACAAGAGGCTGTTCACTGTCATCCTACCCTGCTCGGAGGACAGAAGTGTTTAAATGCAGGCTCTTATGTGTTTTAATCTCCCAATTGTGTTGAGTTAATTCACAGCCAGCCCTGAAGAAACGCTAGTGACTGCACAAAGACAATTGGCTTCTTTTCAAAATCTCTGTTGTGGTTTGCGTGTGTCTGAGAGATGCGTTTGACTCAGAAAGACAAGTGTTTGTGTGTGTGTGTGTGAGAGAGAGAGAGAGAGAGAGAGAGAGAGAGAGAGAGAGAGAGAGAGAGAGAGAATGTGTTAAAAATAAAGAGGGCACAATAGGGACAAAGAGACAGAAAGCTTGTTGCGGTGTCACTTGCGTGAGAGCAGTCACCCCCCTAAAGCAATTGCCATCTCAGGCCAGTCAATCTTTCACCCGCTCTCTCACTATTTCATACTTCACTCACACGGTAATGACATGATTACATTCCAAGGTCCCCATCATGCCGTCCTTCTGTTAGTGTGGCTATTCCTGATACCACATATTATGGAGAGAAGGATAGGGGGAGAGAATGAGGCAAATAGTCTATGTCCCATGTCCTTGTCAGTCCGCATTAATATGTCTCCCATGCAGCTGCGCTCTCTGGGCTCGAAGAGGCTTCAAGGTCTCCATGTCCACACGGCCCAGGTTTTAAACCCCAGCGATCGTTTAACACAAGTTACAGTGACAATGTGGCTGGTCTGACACCGTCCACAACAGACTATCATTAGCTTTGCCAGCTTCAGAAAACTCACACACGCACACACTCTTAGCTTAACCATATCCACAAAATCCCCAACCATTTGCATGTTTTCCTTTGATGGAGCCTCTTATGCATAATGGTACTCCAAGTTCAAAGTAGTGCGCAAGAAGCGGAAGAATGCAAGAAACGGCATTATACAAGAGTATTGGAAACTTCTACAATAATAATAATTGCAAATCATTCAGTTATGCCACAGCTCAATACAGATGAGGCAGGTTGGTCGGGGAACTAGCTTTTCCTGAGTGCGTAAGGTGTTGTGTTTACAGCGGCCAATGCCAAGGCACAGTTTGGACAGGCTGGGTTTCCGTCTGCTGTTGTAAGATAGAGAGCCCCAATCCCCCCCCCCCCCCCACTCATCTCGAGGCACTTGTTGGAATGCTCAAAAGCTCATAGTCGGTTTCAGAAATGAGACGGGAATGTCAAATGAAAAGCAATCCATTTGTTTTATACCATTAACTTAGCTTTTATACCATTTTTAAGAAAAGTTTAATTTGAATGACTTCAGTAGAAAATAATAACATATTGTGTTTTCCTTGAAATCGGGTGAGTGTACACATTATTATCATTATTTACCTATTTATGTCTATTTAAACACAACAAATATTATTTTTATTCTTTTTTTGTTTTTTATTAATTCATAAATCAGAATATTTAGGTAGGTTTCTTCAAGCATCTTGGAAACTGCGCCGCAGTTCTTCTGAATTTCTTCTGTCTCATTTTTTTCTGTTTCTTCATGTATTCCCAGACTCGATGCTGGTGAGATTAGATCATACCAGCTGTTGTCAGACTCTCAAAAATCTCACTGGATTATTCAAATTTTTGGCAAAAGGAATGTTTGGAAATGTAAACTGACACATTACAGCAATATATATAAATAACTGGCTTAAAAACTTTTTTGTGTAAAAATACTAAAGTGCCTAAGACTTTTGCACAGTAGTGTGTGTGTATTATTTTACAACACGGATGAAATCAACTACCCACCTACAAATCCCTAACACCCCACCCAGCCCCACCCCGCGGTCTCTTTACAATGGGGTACATAATGGATAGATAAGTCAACAGAAAAACAGCCACAGGAATGATAAAACATAAAATAAAATAAATAAAATAAAAACACAAGTGGGATAAAGTGTTAAGGTATTCAATCTGAGTCCTGATCATTGCTTTGCACAATATACTTGGAAACCTTCTTAGAAGCTATAGTCCAGATTTTTAATGTTGAGTTTTGTGCCGAGTTCACCTGATCTGTGGATATTTCTAACATTATAATGTCCCAAAGTTGAATAAACAACTTGAATATATCCAGGGAATGTGGTGGGAGCCAGTGTTGTTGAGCTATCAGTTTTTTTGCAGACGTTAAACCGGCCAGCCAGACAATTTTTTGCAGTTTAGAGAAATCAAACTGAGAATCATCATTCAGTAATAATACAGAGAGGATCACCGGTATCAAATATTCAATGATTTTTGATAAGATAGGAGATACCCCAATCCAATTTTTTTTAACCTTTTCACATTCCCACATCATATGGAAAAAAGGATCCAAGTTGTTGGTCAGGACATTTATCACAAAAGGGACTGAAGGAGGAGTCACTGGCCCTCATTTATCAAAAGTGCGTACACCAAATTTCCAGCGTACACCTGGCGTACACCCAAAACCACGGTGACTTTGAGATTTATCAATATGGACGTTGGCGTACGGCACGCTCAAATCCTACGACAGCTCAGGAGGGGGTGTACGCACGTCAGGGCCGTGCACAGACCTTTTGAGGGGCATGTGCTGAAACCTTTTTTTCCCACCAAGTAATCAAAATTCATATAAGTACAAAAAATTGTTATATCAGTTATAATTTTTTTTATAAATGTTATAGTTATAAAAAATGTGTGTGTGTATATATATATATATATAACATTTTCTCTGCTTTGCACACAAAGTTCAATAAAAGTTTTTACATTATTTTGGATCAAATAAATTAAGCATTGGAATGAATTAAACCATGAATTACATTCTGTTTCTGCATGATAAAATATAAAGATTTCAAAGTGATCTATGTTTTTTTTTTTTTAGTTACTACTACAACATTACTGTAGTAAAACCATGTTTTAGCCTACTACATTTATACATGTGAGGACGAGCGGAGTAAAATCCTATAGATTAAAAAACCTATATAGCGAATACGTGCATATCAACAGCCTTGAATTAACCATAATTTAATAGTATTACCATAACAAGATGAAATATCAATAAATTAAGTGTATCAGCAATCATAAATCAAAGAAGAACATTTCTTAGAAATATATGTTACCTAGGTGACGAGGATCACTCAGTCGCTTTGTGTACCTAGTTTCAGTACGAAACAGCGCGGGGTGCGCCTGTGCTTATGATTTTCCGATGGTAAAAACAAATTATATGTTGTTGTATTATTTACTTGAATATCTTGTTAACATTTTACAAAAGTCAAACTCAAATACAGTTAGGCCTACTGGGTTTTGACCATGTGTCCAAATGTGCATTTTGTCCGTCATTAAAACGGCGCCGGCGGCATCACATTACATTTTCATCAACGGGTAACTAGTTTGTTGTAGCCTGTTGTAGCTATATAGGCGCTCAGTGAGCAATAGCATTGATTTATTGAAGAAGAAAAAACACCACTACCAAAAAAAAAGGGGCACTTCGAGTGTCAGAGCAAAAAGGGCATGTGCTCTGCATAGGTTGAGCCCTACCTGTGTACGTGCAGAGGTGGGCTGTCAGGGCCATCAGGGCCTTCTCTGCTGGCCCTGTCAAAATATAATATAATATAATATAATATAATATAATATAATATAATATAATATAATATAATATAATATAATATAATATATAAAATATATATTTTTAAATTTTTACGATTATATTTCCTGAAAGAATATGGTTATTTTGTTGAGGCTGAGCTGGATTTTCCATATGGTCATCTAAACGCATCACAGCTCCGTGGACCAGCACTAGTAGCTAGCCTTCCCTTGAAGCTCGCGTTCCCATTTGATCTTAAAGGGTTAGTTCACCCAAAAATGAAAATTAAGTCATTAATTACTCACCCCCATGCTGTACCAACCCCGTAAGACCTTCGTTCGTCTTCGGAACACAAATGAAGATATTTTTGATTAAATGTGACAGCTGGATCACTCCTCCATAGGCTCCCTAAGGGAATGAATCCTGACGGCACAGAAAGTCAATGAAGAAAATGTTTAAATATTCCATATCACAACAGTGGCTCAACTATAAGTTTATCAAGCGACGAGAATACTTTTTGTGCGGAAATAAAACAAAAATAACGACTTTATTCGACTATTCCTTTTCTTCCTTGTAGGCCTGAAACGAGACTTCAAGAGATTTCCACGACGCATGCGCGAGAATTGCGATCTCCTTCAACTACTTCAGTTAAGTTCTCGCGCGTGCGCGTCGTGGAAATCTCTTGAAGTCTCGTTTCAGGCCTACAACGAAGAAAAGGAATAGTCGAATAAAGTCGTTATTTTTGTTTGTTGCGGTCGTTACTGAAGGCCCTGACTGAAACCCCACGGTACGCTACTGTGTACGTGCCTGACGCACGTTTTGAGTTAGTGCGGAAATGCGCAGAAAAATAATTCCTAACACCACAAAATGCACTGACAAACTAAAAGATATGATATATTATGACCCACTGTAAAACAAAAAAACAACAACATAGTAATTATAAACTTCAGTGTTTATTTTTGTGCAACATGGACTTCAATGTTTAATTTGTGCTACTTTACCAAAGCATTTGATTTGTAAGCATATGTATTCCTTCAGTTGCGAGCCTGTGTGCTTTACCCTGACGTTTCAGGGCTTTTAATAATTCAGACTGACAAAATAATAAAAAATACATTCTTCTTCTTTTAAATAATAATAATAATAATAATACAAATAATAATAATGACATTCTTCTTCTAAATAACAATAAGCGTCATTAATAATACAAATCATAATAATAACAAGAATATTACAAATTGTCATGCAATTATTAATGTGAATTAATGGTAGGCCCTGCTCCACATCACATCATCATCATCACTATTGTACACCCCAATACATGTAACGTGATTCGAAATTGAATGCTAATTCAAAAGACGTGCTGTAAAATATTGCATTGTGATAGGTCATTTCGGCTCCACGTCAGAGAAGTTTCTCTTCTTTGCCTTTGTCTTCCGTGTGTCCATGGCGTAAAATGAGGGCAGTGGGGAACGGAGACTTGAATATATAGGGGCGTGTTATTCTAATGACGATCGTTTTCAGCCGCGGGATTTATCAAGGGCAGGTATTGCGTACACCTGGATTTCAAAGGTACGCACAGCTTCATAAATCAGGCGGTGAGAGGAGTGCAAGCATAATCTTACGCCAACAAATATGCCCGTTTCTACACAAGAATGATAAATGAGGGCCACTATGATGTCTTTTGAGTGTGGTCCAATACGTTCTGTGACAGAAGTTATAATGAATCAGTTGGTGATTAGGATTCCTAGATGAAGTAAAAATGTTCTGCCATACTCTTCCCCAGTTTGTGAGATCCTCCTCTTGTTCATAGTCTCTTTCCCAAGCGTGCTGTATAGCGATTTGCTGTAGCCCCTAAGGCATTCCCATACATCCATGAAGTGAAGTGACTAGAAGAGGACAACTCAAACCAAGCAATGATTGGGTGTGTGGGAAGTGTTTCACCCCAGGGCACCCCATAGGCCTTCATGGCCGACCTTAGGCGCAAATATAAAACAGAGAAGAGGGTTCATTCCATACCGCTCACACAGTTCTTGAAAGCTTAACATGCGTTTAGGACCAGCAATATCTTTCAATGTATAAATGCCCTTCTGCATCCAGTCTCTAGAGAAAAATGGTGCACCTCCCGAACGGATATTATTATACCAAATGGGTGTATGAGTGTGCCAAATATGCGAATAATGAATACATTTTTCCATATGTTTAAAATTGACTACTGTGTTGGCCATGATTGGACCAGAAGCTTGCATACATTGCTTGTTGTTTAGCCCAGAGAACAGTATATCTTGTAACCTGTGTTTGCCTGCTAAGCTCTCCTCTATCTCTCTCCAAGGAACCCTAGACAGCGGGTCGACCCAATCCTTAATGAATTTTATTTGAGAGGCCCCCTATGATACAGTTCGAAATTCGGAAGCGCTAATCCCCCATTATGTTTTGCACACTGCAGTGTTTCAAATATCAATCTGGGTTGCTTGCCATTCCAGATGAATTTACGAATCTTAGAATTGAGTTTGTGATAAAAAATGTTTTGGTGCAGGACAGGTAACGGAATCACGGAACTGAGAAAATTGATTCGTAGCAAAACATAAATTTTAACACTCGCTATACTAGCATGTAATGATAGTGGCAACGAGGTCCATTTTTGGAGATCTTGTTCAACCCTAGTTAGAATTTGTAGATAGTTGGCATCAGGTATACCATGGAGAGAAGAATGAATAACAATGCCTAAGTAACTTATTGAAGTTTGTATGGAAATATTGCATGGTAGTCTAACTTTCTTAGCCATACAATTAAGTGGAAGCAAAGAGGATTTATCCCAATTAATTTTGAGCATACTGAACTTTTCAAATACCTTCAGTATCTGGGGAAATGAAACTTGAAGATCCGAAATAAACAGTAAAATATCATCTGCATAGATTCATATATGTTGTTTGTCAGAGTTAACTGAAATTGAATAAACATTTTCCTGTCTTATCAGTTGGGCTAGGGGCTCTAGCGACATTGCAAATAGCATTGGGGATAAAGGGCACCCTTGTCTTATGCCTCGTTGTAAATTAAACGGTAGAGAATGTACTCCGTTAGTCATAACAGAGGCCATGGGGTTTCTATATACAACTCTTATCATGTTTACGAAGCCTTTGCCAAAGCCATACACATCCAAAACAGACCAGAGCCTTTCTTAGCATCTTGTAACGCCCCTTTAAGGTCCTCCAAAGTAACTGGCTGTCCTAAAAATTCAGCTTCCTCATGATTAAGTCCAGGTAGAGTAACAGACTGCAAAAAGGCAGTACAACTTGGACTTGTGGGATTAAGTTTGAGTTATTTTCTTTGCTATTCCTAACAAGTCCTTTAGAGGGGTGCTTAATTTTTTCAATGTAGGCTTTCGCCTGATTTTGCTTCAATCTTAAGGGTAAAAGTTTGCTAGGTCTAGCACCACTGAAGTAATAGGTCTGTCTGGTTCTGTGAATCACAAATTCTGCTTTCCTTCTCAAAAGATCGTTCAATTCACCTTTAAGGGTCTGGAGCGTCTTAAAATGAAGAGAAGGAAGATTTTAGTGACAATTCAAGTGTTTGACATACTTTTTCTAAATGGTCAATTCTCTGATTCTGTGTCTTTTTTACATTAGTGGCAAAGGCTATAGAGAAATCTTTGATAAAACCTTTCGTAGCTTCCCAGACAAATATAGGGTCTTCAACTGAACCAATATTAAATGAAAGAAATTCAGACAGACTGGCTTTGAAGTCTTTATCGAACTGGTTGTTCTGTAAAAGAGAGATATTAAAACACCACCGCGGACATCCTTCAACAAATGGAGCACATTCAAATTCTGCCATTAAAGAATTGTGATCTGCAAGAATAGCTGGTAGTGTCATTGTCTGGTCAAAAGAGTTCAGAGTTCCTTGGAGCACAGTAGATATCGAATAAGAGGGATGCCATGTCGAGAAAAAGGTATAGTTTCTACTCAAGGGGTTCCGAGATCTCCAAACATCGACCAAATTCAGCGCTTTTACAAGATCATTAAGCGCAGTCGAGGAATTAAGCTGAACTTGACTGCAGTAGGAAGATCTATCCAATACAGGTTTATCACCACATTCATATCCCCTCCCATAATCAGAGAATAGTCTAATGAAAGCAAGTGATTAGTTACATGTGGGAAAAAATTTGCCTCAAATATTGTAGGGGCACAGATTGATACAAATGCTATTTTCTTCCCCTTAATGTTTGTACAAAAATAGGAATAACATGAACAAAAAGACCCTATCAGAGACCGCAAAATCCCCCAACGTTACTAGGGCCCGTGACAACATCCACCCTCTTCCATTTAATATGAAGTATGTGGTATAACAAAGAGTACAGTATAAACAGTAGTGACAGCCATATGTTATATGTATAAAATAAATAAACAAAATATAAATGTTTGACTGATTTAGCCGGAAAGAAAGAGAGAGAGAGAGAGAGAGAGAGAGAGAAAGAGAGAGAGAGAGATACATTTTTTTTTTAACAGGACTCCTTCTAAATTAATCGTTACATTGCTTGCACTTTACATTACCAGAGTACTCACTCCTAACCCATTCATGGACGACTCGTTTTACTCATCCATAGACTCTGGAGGTGGCGCTGGCCCATAAAAGGATAGTTTACGTCTGGCACCCGATCCAGGAGCATTACGAGCTTCCACTAAGAATTCCTTCGCTTTTTTAACTGAATCAAATGAGTGTTGATTACCACCAAAACTGACACAAAGGATGGTATATCAGGAAGTTTGGAATTCCCAGCGTGTGCAATTCCTTTTGAATACTTCCGAAGGCCTGGCGTCTACGGGAGGTAAACCCGCTGTAATCAGCGAAAAAACGCAGTAGGAACTCCTGGTCTCGAATTGGTTCGGTTTTCGTCACTTCCCTGGCTCCCTGAAGAATCATCTGCCGGTCCTGGTAACGTAGCACGCGAAAGATCAAAGTGCAGGATTTACCGGAGCCGTAGATTCTGTGCGGGCGGTCGATCTTGATCGGTCCCTTCTTCTTCAGCGCGGTTATCCAGATAGGGAGCATCTTTTGAAGGAAGCCTATTGGATCATACCCTTCCCGGCCCTGCGCGACTTGTTTTGAAAGCGCCTCTGCAATGGCGTCTGTCAAATTGGCCTCAGTGCTCGCTAGCTTCATCTCTTTCTTCCAGGAGTTGTGGAGGGGGAGAAGTCCTGTTTTTTGTTTCCGTACATTATGCTGACAATATACAGAGTAGAAAATAACTGGCTGTATATTGTTATTTAGCAAAAGGAAGGAGGTTTGGACGGAGCATCGACCATCGCGTGTACGGGTCACGTGAGCATTTTATTTTATTATTAATTCATAAATATCAATAAATTTTTGGGAGAACCACTACATGATGTTTTACACCCTGAGCTTACCGTGTCTTGGCATAAAAAGTTCAGATTAACTGATATTTTAAGAGACCTATTGACTTTGACAGTCATGAGGGTCTGCATGGGACCTGTCTGACATTACCTGTTTTATGTTTTTATGCATTTTTTTTTTATGGAGTCCCCCTCCAAAAATTATGAAGCAGTGAGGCAGTTTTGTTAAAATCATGCCAGAACAGACATTTGAGGTCCAGGCTTTGTGCTTAAGGTTATTAGCTGAGGGTAATACATGGGGGAATTACTACAGATACCATTAATCATACTAGCTGTTGTTTGAGTATTTGGCTCATTACACAAAGCTTGCAAATGTAAAGTAATCTGTTAAACATTAATGCATTTAAAGATGATACATGCCTAATATTGTATGACTCGAGGACAAAACAACAGTAAAAAAAGAAAACAATGGAAATGTTCAACTTATAAAACAGCCCGCAGCATTATAGCTGATGTATAATCAAGTGCATGAATCCATGTGCGTTGGTATTTTAAAATTTCTTTGAAGCAAAGATCGTTACACATTTTATCTCTTTGAAATTAAATTCTGTGGTAAAAGGATATGGTAAACAATCTATACTCATTGTGTCACTTGACCCCAGAACACTTATTTTCTCTAGTGACACACCCATACTTAAAATATTTAATCATAATTCAATTAAACAGCACTAAATTTAACACAGCATACAAATATGTGTTCTTCTATATTGTATAGTGTGAATTGAGTTGGATGCCTGAGTTTGTTGTATCAAACTAACTCAGTGAAACAGTAGGCATACAATACCCAGATGACCTACTGCATCCTCTGAGATTCTGAAGCGTGCAAAGTGCAAACAATGGACACATTGCAGTCCCATAAGGCCACGGGAGCTGAGGAGTCATAAGATTTGAAATGTTATAAAATGGCAGAGAAATGTGAGCCAGGTGGCTCATTTCAAGGTTAAGCAGTATAAGAAAGATGTTCTTGCATGGTTAAATAAATTATACTTTTACACACACACACAACTGTCAAGAAGCAAGTCCTTCACTTAATTCAGTACATAATGTGAATGTAAAGAATCTTACATATTTTTCTTATTTCTGCACTAAGTGCTCTAAATGTACATTCAGCCAGTCAACACAAAATAAAGCCCTGATGCGAAAACAGCTAAAAACCAACAAACAGATAAATAAAAATATATACATGCACATGAAATACTGATTTGATATTGAATGAATGTATTATCTTTATAAAGATGCAAAACACGTTGTCATGGACAAAAGTCTTTGTTGATAAATATTTGACTGTTGAAAACCGTGACTGACTAATCAGAATCAAGTATTTCATAGAGCAAATACAGGAATTTTATTTTATTTTAATTTTTTTAGAAAGAGCCCTAAACGCCCTAGAGGTTCATGATGAAACTGCAGGGGTTTGTGAAATTTTGATACATTGGCAATAGCAGGTTATATAATGTACATTCATCTGGACATTATTATGTACAGCTACATTTTTAAAGTCACCCTGAATTTTTTTTACAGAATGTTGCAGTGCTCATTATAAATTATTTATCCATGCACATCTTTAATTTTTTTTTTCCAATTTGTAATCTTTAATCAAAAACATTAACCTACCCTCCCCCTCAAAATGGCATAGGCTCTTCATGACGTATGTCTCGGCGAAGGGCAGGACTAAAAATCCTCCACAACTGACTGCAAACTGGTATTAGGTTTGTTCGACTTGAAGTGGCGCTGTGCAGACTGATCGTTGTATGATATCAAAGTACCGCGACTCCGCGAGAGGGATTTGAAAGCATATAAATCCGCCTGCTCTCTATCGTTCTCACTGTACTTTCTTTGATATCATACACCGCTCGGACTGCACAGCACTGCTTCAAGTCGAACACACCTTATCATAACTTCCGTTTTTTGACCAATTTGGCGTAAGAGCGGTTTCAGACATTGGCTGAATCATTCACTATTCCCTACGTTAGTCCACTAATACAGTTCACTTGAAGGAGTGAATGAAAACGAGTGAGCGAATTCGGACAGCCGTTGAGTGTACATCGTTTGTACAATCGTTATTGCAGGGCAATGTGAGATTGAATAAGTGCACTTGATAACGTCCACTGTGGTTTTTGACACCACTACAAATGGCTGTCCCCTCAAATAACACTCTATTTGAGGGTATAGGCGCTTTCATCAGTCTCGTTGCCATGGTGATGAGCTGGACCAAAGTTAACTTCCGTTCTGTTTGTTTATTAGTGTTTACTTGATAATATGGCATTGACTACAAATGCAGTGCAAGTTAAGGTGATGAGCAGGTTGTTGAGCTGTGGGGGAGGGGGAGGGGAGGGGGGGAGGGGGGAGGGGGGGGATTTCGGGTTCAGCCATTGAGGCTATAAAGTGTCTGCTTCCAGTTATTTTACCTGTACAAAAACAGTCAATTTTACTGCTTTACAGTTTTTCAAAAAATGCTTACACAGTTTTTGAAACTATGGCTCCATTTCTAAAAACTGGAGTGAGTGAATGGTTTCACGGAGTGGGCCTCAACAAGTACCACTTTTAGTGTCTAAGCAATAAAAATAAAAAAACTGTAATTTGCAAACCGGTACTTATCATATTATTTTAATTTCAATTTCAATTTAAACACATTGGTTTATAGTGCAAATAGTTTTACTGTACAGTTTTACTTTTGCATTGCAAAATAAGGTGGATAAATAGATCAGATGCAGACACATAAGAAATGTATTTGAGCTGAAATTAATCTACCGTAGGCTACTTGTAAAGAGACTAAAAGAGTTTGTTTGCTGTGATGAGGGGACAGCGTTGCCACGGACAATTGGTCAAATTTTATATAAATATTTAATTTGAAAACAGCTATTGACCAATCAGAATAATGCAGTTCCATAGAGCCATGTAGCCTAAGTTTTTTTTTTTATTTGAGTCCAACATTAAAGGTGCAGTGTGTGATTTTTAGCGGCATCTAGCGGTTCGGTTGCGAGCTTGCACTAAGGGCTCAGCCCACTGCTCACCCCTCCCTTTCGAAGAAGCTACGGTGGATAAAACGGGACAAACATATCGTCGTCTGAGACAGCAGAGAATAGCCAGAGTAAGCCAAGAGTGTGTAACATTGTCACTGCTTCTGTACCTCAGTCCATTATAAACCACATCATGGATAACGTTTTCAAAGCCATAGTCAGGTGAGGATCAAGGGTCTATAATATAATAATAGTAATCAGCTGATTGTCTAAACCCATAATACAGCGAGGGAGAAGAACCACATTAAACTAGGCAACTATATATATTTCTAACAGGGTAACTGCTAGTAAAAGTTTAGCTGGCTAAATATGAGTTGTTACTGTGGCTGAGCTGGTTATTAAAGCCTTAGCGTAAAGCCTTGTTTATACTCGACGCGTCCGCATGAGCCCAAAGGTGCGCGCGGCAAAAATGACATGATTATAACAGCGCGCGCGCCTCCGCATCCCCTAGACACCATTTACTACACACAATATGCTTTTTTTCTCTGATTTTGAAAACTCTTCGCGATCGACTTAAAATGCTTCCAAGATCGAGGGGTTGGTGATTCCTGTAACGTTACTGTTTTATGGTCAATGACAGGAGTTCCTACTAATCAGCTGTCTCACGAGCGTAACCAGCACATGTATCCCCACATAGCAAAGCCATAACACAGCGAGGGAGAACTAAGTTACACGAAACAATCCAACTACATATTTTACACCACTGACAAGTCACTACTCACGGTGTTTATGGCTAGCTTCTATGTTTCTGCGGCTTCTCTTTCAAGGTATGAACGAAACGCGCTCTGTAGCGCTGTTTGTGCGCGTTCGGCTACGGTAGAAATATGACGTCACAATATGTCGACCTTCATAGAAGGGGATTCCCGCGCCGTAGATATAAATGCCTCATTCTAAGGTAATAAAAACATTACGGTTTATTAAGTAAGTTCTTTATACACCACTGACAACATAGTTATGGCTGTCATTTTGCATTTCTGTTAATAAATACTCAAAATGTTTACTGATTGCACCTTTAAACCAATGCATTTAACATAAAATAAATTACAATTACAAATAATAATAAAAAACTTAATTTTATTATTTATAAGATTTAGTGAGAGAATCGTTATTTAAATTCCAGAGGGTGTTTAAAATAAATATTTTAGTGGTTCGGCAGACCATAAAGGATGGGAACCCCTGGTCTAAACGGATTAAGAGACAGAACAGAAGGGGGATGGATGAGACGTAGTTACTGGACATAGTTGGTGGTCCAGATTTTGTAAAAGTAAGTCACATTGAGGCAGCTGTGCCGCAGTCATCCTGTCGTCGGTGAGGTTGGAAGGCGAAGTGCTCGCGCGGGATGATTGGTGAGGTGTTCCACTGACCGCGCCCTCATTTCGCGCCTATAACCGCTACCGGGAGGACGCGCATTGAGCGGCAGATCTTCTGTGTCGTTTCATGCAGGTGGAGTGGCTTGACGCGCTCATACAGCCGTCGTCTGTACGCCAGTGAAAGGGGAGGGCAAACAACCGCATTTCGCGTCTCTGGACTATACAAAAGACCAACGAACAATTTCCAGTGAGAAGTGGGGATAACGCGCGCTCACTTTCAGCCACAAACACAGGTAAGGGCACTTCTGTGTGTCTCTGCAGATGCTTTTGTCATCAGAATATGTGCTTTCACAAATGCAGGTGATGCGCGGGGCTGGGGAAGTGAACGGATGGTGTTGACTCATAAGTGAAGATGTTATTGTCTGTTCAGTGTTATTGTTAACCCATCGGAAGTGTATCTTTTTATATATTCCTCATTGGTGATGGATTTGGTGAAGACCTGCGTGCCAGTATAGCGTTAGTAACGGGCGCTGTGTGTACTGATTTGTCCCCATTCGAGTCATGCCATGTGCGGCTCTCAGATGCACGAGAGCGAGCGAGAGGAAAATGGAAAAGCCGTGGGAATAAAACAGCCTTTTGTTTGGATAAGGGGCTGTATCATCCTCCGAATGGGTTTCTGATAAAATGTTTGTTTCCGTGGAACAAATTTTGGAGGGTATTATACATCTGACCCTCTGTACCTCCATACTAAACAAGTTCATAAAGGACACATGAAAACATGGTCCGAATAAATTGTTTGTATGACTTCTGTTCTGAAATAACAGTCGAGGCCTGTGGGAGTGTTTCTGTACATGTACAATGTTTTAAGATTTACTCTTTTATGCATCGTCATTAACAAGTTTAGGGAGTCCATTTCACCACATAACAACATTTCTATAGTCTAAGGCACATTCAAATTTGTACCAAATCAACTCAAATAAATGATGTCATTATTTAGGTTGTTCCAAACCCATATGGTTTTCTTTCTTTTGTGGAAGATGTATTTAAGAATTTCCTGGCTGCTCTCGTTCAAATTATAACAGTGAATTATGACAGAAAATATTAAGCCTCACAGACTTGCATTTCAGTAGTTTTTCAGTGATACTCATCCCGAACAGAAAATCAGTCTAAGTACCAGATCAGTCTAATTTGTGAACAAATCATAGCCTTATTTGGATGGGACTGGTTTTGTTTGAGTTATAATACTTATCACTTGATGTCTGTGATTTCATGTACCAATTCGGACAAGACTAACTGGCTTGGCTGCATCCGAAATGGCAACTTTACTACTAGGCGAAAAAACAAATGTGACAAAAGTATGTCCGAATTCGCAGTACTCATAAAACACAAACAGTATACAAAAAGAACCCAGATGACCTCCTACTTCTGGCGAGTTTATGAAGTATGCATACGATGGACGCATTACTATCCCATGAGGCGGTGAATGGCAGTGATGCGACACAACTGATGTGATGATGACAATATGGCGAATGTAGTACGTCTGGAATACATTTATACTACAGACATTCATACTATATAGAACATACTTTTTTAGCAGTCATGAAGTAATTACTTAAAGTACAAGAGAGTACACCTATGCGATTTCAGACGCAGCCCTTGTTTCTTATAGAGGTGGGAGTGTGTGTTCGATAGATGTGGGCGTTAAAGAAACATCATGTGCTGTGCATCACGTATGTCTTTCCACTTATTATTAATTTATATAATTTTGATTTTATTTAAAGCTGCAGTCCGTAGTTTTTCCTCTTTTTCGCCATCTCTGTTCGAAATCTGCAATTGCAGTTATTCGTGGAATTATCAACTTTACGTGGGTTGTGCCTCGGCAAGGCACAGGGGGGATGAATCCGCTGCGGTGTGAATACTGTCATTCGGAATCACAGATTCTACTTTTTGGATGAATGACCAACATAAGAATTTTCACTGAAAAATGTCATCTGAACAAGTAAGTAACATCAACTTTTGTTCTGAGCAAATAAGGGAAAAAAGCATTGCAGTAAATCTCGCTGATTAACAATTGCTTATATCACGTCAAACCATGCAAAATTGCAAATTATACCTTGTTCTATTGTTTGTTGTTTGTTAACAACATCAGCGTTGCGTGACTACATTTAATGCCCTTCCGATATTTATCCTTGCTTTCGCATGGGTCCAGTTCCAGTCTCTTTTTTTCTGTAGCCACTCCGAAGTCTTTTGCATTTTACAACGGGTAAATCACTGGTGATTGCCGTTTGAACCTTTCTGGATCCACCATCAGATTGATAAGTTTAATTATATCAAGTGCTGTGAGAAAAGGCTATAAATCTCCACCTCCAACATCCTCACATGCAATATAGCGTATACTAGCCGAGACTCTTCTTCATGTGTACTGTACATCTGTAGGTGTGACGTAATGACGCAAAGACATGCTTGAATCTCCCGCGGAAATCCACCAATACCACTGGAATTAAAAACATTATTACAAGCTTACTGCTTTGAATCAAGCTAAGGCAAGCAGATAGTTTTGAACGCTGGCTGGTTATGTACTTGCTCAAATTTATTTGGGATAATTTTTAACCCAAAAAAGTTACGAACTGTAGCTTTAAAAAACCCTATATAAGTAAACTTCACAATTTTATAGAAGTGGCGGTTTATAATAAACCCACATAAGTGAGCAGCCAAATATAGACAAGTAGGCCTATCTTAGGCTTACTCTTATCTGACACTGATATTATAATGGGCAGTCTAGGCAAGTTTTTGTGATTTTACTTCATTTATTAATTACATTTTTTCGTCGGAAACCATCCATACTGAAATTAAATGAAAGCATACCGAACATTGGTGCGCAAACTGTAGCTCAGGTAAAAAAAAAAAACATATGAGAAGCATTAGGATAATACAATATCCGCAAGACATTCACATTCAAACAGGATTGGATTTCTCAGAGGACCGTTGAGTTTGCTGAAAAACAGCAGATAATTTGCTTTAGAATTTTTGTTCGAGGTTGTCGACAGAAAACAGCAGATAATTTGCTTTAGAATTTTTGTTCGAGGTTGTCGACAGAAAACAGCAGATAATTTGCTTTAGAATTTTGGTTGTCGACGGAATTAAAATCGCAAAGTACGTCTGTGAAACAAGAATTTCTCTAACGTCCCCCTGAATACTAGTTCTGCCAGGATAGAACTTATGTTTTTATGTAATTGACTTTTGAAAAATTAGTGGGGGAAGACTAGTTTAAGCAGTTTATGCAACTAGTCACAGAATACTTGAAATATAGACTTATATTTATGATATAGACTATTTTGAAATTTCTATAGTTTTTACATTTTGCATAATTTTGTCTTTGTTTTGAACATGAGTCAGAGTACTATAATCAAATTATTTAATTATTTTTTTAGTATTTTAATTCATTTTAGTTTTTATTTTATCAAGCAGTGATGGAGAGTGTCATCAGGTATAGAATTCAGTCCAAATCAAAGTTGCAGCGCCTGGTACAGACTGCTATGAAGGTGATGGGGAGGACTGAAAAGCTCTCCCTTCAGTCCATCTATGAGCAGTCTGTACTCAGGCAGGCGCGGAGAGTACTGTTGGACCCGTCCCACATCCTTCAAACGGAATATGAGCTCTTGCCTTCTGGCAGAAGCTACAGAATCCCGAAAACTAAATTGAACCGTTTTAAATACTCTTTCGTACCCACCTCTATCAAAATTTTAAATAGACTTGTACGCTGAGGCCTGGAAGTATGCAGTAACTTGGTGTTCTGCTTGTTGTAATTTGTTTTGATTTGATTTTTTTTTTTGGTTTAATCTTTTATTGGATGTGTCATGAGTGTGGATGTAGTCTACACTACAGTATGTGTACGTCTTTAGCTGTTATTTGAATTTTACGTGTATTTATTGTCTGTTAGGGCAGCTACTACTATGCACTACGCACTCTTGAGTCCATGACAAATTCCCCCTAGGGGACAATAAATTGTCAGTTTTTGCCTCCACTAATCCTGTCGGCCCCTATACATTGGTCAACTATAATGGACGTCAGGACATATAAAGAATGAAGCCACCAAAATGCTGTTTTGATCCTTTTCGTATCGCCCTCTTGAACATCTGTTGTCTTTTTCTGCCGTTGCAATGTTGCAACCCTTATTAGCTCTATCACCAACTGTTCTGTGGCAGGGCAGCCAGGGCTGAAGAACTTGATTGTGAGATGGTGTCAGATAAATCTTTTTGAGCTGTGGTGTGTGTGAAAATCCTGCAGCATTTGCTGTGGTAGACAATACATCATGGATGTAATTAAATTCACTGTTTATTATTAGTATATGATTAACACCACTAATTGCATATGAGTCCCTTGTGTAGTTCTGCTGAGGGGAATCAGTCAAATTGAGTTTTGATAAATGTAGGCTACATTCAGACATGTCTTCCTAAAGTTTACGACTGAGACACGCTCTAGACAAACTCTGCTTCTCCAGTTGATCAAATCGACAGGACCGCTGCTATTGAAAGGCTTGAGCGATCAATATCACATAATAGTTGCTGTCTGTCAGTGTAATAGGTTAGTTCGACAGTTATATGCAACCATTTACGATGCTATAAAAACGTGGACACAAAGATGCACATGGTTTTGCTCCGTGCATGAAGACATGAAGAAATTAAATGATTCTTAGCTGTGGAGATACGGTCAGTAATGGAAAAACACCGCTTTGAACATGTTAGGCAGTCTGTGCCGTTTCCGGCTTTGTACCTATAAACAATGAAAGTTTCATGAGCATTTTTAAAACGGTGCTAAAATAAGAAAAGAAAAATTTAAATGCATTCTTTTTTCATGCACCATCGATTATTCATTCGGTTATGCAGCAGCATGGATGTCACAACATCACACCCATCACCAGGAGCTTGACCTAGCTTTCAGTCCAGGTAGCAGTGGGGAAAAAGAGGGGATTTTACCAAGGGGATGCCCACTGCCAGGCCTCACATCTGTGTTTTGCATGGCTCATCGTATTCATCCATAGCTGGAACACTGTAGATGTCACCCCGTAACACTGATTCGAAATCAGTTTTGCAGTTGCTGTCATGGTTGCGGTTTGGATTTGGCCAGGCGAGGCCGGTCCCACTTCAGGAAAATGAGAGGAGGGCAGAAGGGGGGACTAGCATTATCAATAGCCTCCCATGAGTGTTCGGCCTGGGACTAAATCTCATCTCACCAGCTGATAAGGAGTATCGCTGGCCATCATTGGGCTCAGAGATACTGAGAGAGGAGGGGGAGTAAGGAAACCTGGTGGCTTTCCTGATGGACAGGTGGTCTTCCTTTTTTTTTTTTTTTTTTTTTTTTTTTTTTTTTCTCCCCTGTCTTTACACGAAGGTTGACTGGCTGGTTTGTGAGCCTGTTTTTTTTAATCGTCCTTCTGTGCTGTCCTTTGGCATCTGTGTATGAGGAACTGTTTTGAAGGGAATGCCTCAGCAAGCCATGTTGGAGACTGTGTTCGGATTGAATTTTGTCTCGTGTAGCTCGCACAATGACCCAGTGTTGGTTAACTGACAAGTTGTCAGATTGTTTGTGCACTGCGTAATTACTTTTTAAAGCATTTTGCAATTAGCATGATGATAGTTCATCATAACTTTGCATCATGATGTCTTCCATTGTTATTCTCATGCTGGGTATGAATTAGGCTTACTAGCTGCATGATGATCTATACTTTTATTTAATTATTAATATTAGATGAGCACAAAACAAAAGGAAAACATGCAGTATGATACATTAGGGCTATGCAATTTTTAACTGAGATTACTATAACGGCTGCTGCGGCGAAGTGTCAATTTTTAGTCTGTGTTGGGAACAATTTTTATTTATGAAATTTGGCATTGTAACAATCTCATTGTTATTGCTACTGATTTTCTTGATTTCATTCTGACTTCGATTAAATTAAATTCTACATTGACTTATTTGGGAATACAATAATACAGTTGCTCCGTTTACGTTTTCTCTTTAAATTACTAATAAAATAAATCAAAAATAATCACAATTACAATATCTTTGGGAGTAGGGATGCATGATATTTAGTACCATATAATTTTCATAAAATTTTTTTTAAATGATCAGTATTGGTTGGAGGGGCCTATATCAAATATCGTCTGATACTGATAAAAAATAAATTAATATGGATACATTTCTTTGAACATTTCTACTGTCATGTGGTGTTCATTTAATCTCTTAGCGAAGGATTTTGAGAATTTAATCTTTTCTCAAAATGAATGTCCATTTTTTCATACTGTAGATAAAGCGGTGCTCCTCATTTTTTTGTGATTTATTTAATTTATTAAGACAGCATTGGGGTGTGTGATATTGACACATTATACACTCACCTAAAGGATTATTAGGAACACCATACTAATACTGTGTTAGACCCTTTCGCCTTCAGAACTGCCCTAATTCTACGTGGCATTGATTCAACGAGGTGCTGAAAGCATTCTTTAGAAATGTTGGCCCATATTGATAGGATAGCATCTTGCAGTTGATGGAGATTTGTGGGATGCACATCCAGGGCACGAAGCTCCCGTTCCACCACATCCCAAAGATGCTCTATTGGGTTGAGATCTGGTGACTGTGGGGGCCATTTTAGTAGAGTGAACTCATTGTCATGTTCAAGAAACCAATTTGAAATGATTCGAGCTTTGTGACATGGTGCATTATCCTGCTGGAAGTAGCCATCAGAGGATGGGTACATGGTGGCCATAAAGGGATGGACATGGTCAGAAACAATGCTCAGGTAGGCCGTGGCATTTAAACGATCCCCAATTGGCACTAAGGGGCCTAAAGTGTGCCAAGAAAACATCCCCCACACCATTACACCACCACCACCAGCCTGCACAGTGGTAACAAGGCATGATGGATCCATGTTCTCATTCTGTTTATGCCAAATTCTGACTCTACCACCTGAATGTCTCAACAGAAATCGAGACTCATCAGACCAGGCAACATTTTTCCAGTCTTCAACTGTCCAATTTTGGCTAGCTCTTGCAAATTGTAGCCTCTTTTTCCTATTTGTATTGGAGATGAGTGGTACCCGGTGGGGTCTTCTGCTGTTGTAGCCCGTCCGCCTCAAGGTTGTGCGTGTTTTGGCTTCACAAATGCTTTGCTGCATACCTCGGTTGTAACGAGTGGTTATTTCAGTCAAAGTTGCTCTTCTATCAGCTTGAATCAGTCGGCCCATTCTCCTCTGACCTCTAGCATCAACAAGGCATTTTCGCCCACAGAACTGCCGCATACTGGATGTTTTTCCCTTTTCACACCATTCTTTGTAAACCCTAGAAATGGTTGTGCGTGAAAATCCCAGTAACTGAGCAGATTGTGAAATACTCAGACCGGCCCGTCTGGCACCAACAACCATGCCACGCTCAAAATTGCTTAAATCACCTTTCTTTCCCAACCTGACATTCAGTTTGGAGTTCAGGAGATTGTCTTGACCAGGACCACACCCCTAAATGCATTGAAGCAACTACCATGTGATTGGTTGATTAGATAATTGCATTAATGAGAAAGTGAACAGGTGTTCCTAATAATCCTTTAGGTGAGTGTATATCGATATTTTCTGGGATTTTCTCTAACGATTATTAGACTATTTTTGCTGAGTGTGTTTGTGTTGGTCCTTTGGCAGGTCTAGGACTGTCGTAGACAGCCGACTCCTAGTTTTTGATATTCTTCATCCTCTGTGTGGTGGTCAGTTCACAGCAGTGATTTTCCAATATGTTTCAGTTGATTTTGACCTAATATGGGCATTTTTACTTTTTATAAAGCATTTTTTTTAAACCTAATTATATGCATGCATCATTTTGTGTCAATCTCATAAATTTCACAAATTCAATTATAAATAAGACACAATAAGGCTGTTACCAATCAAATTAAATCAGTATCAAGAAAATTAATCTTTGCAATATTGACTATTGATATTTAAAATTATTTAAAACAAGAAAAGATACTTTAAATGTGAAATGGAAACCGCCAGTAGGTGGCAGTTTTGTCACTGTTAATGAGCAAATCATCTAGATTCAACCGATTCATTCAAACGGCTGATTGATTCAAGGAAAGAAGCATTTGACTATCTTAATCTATCCTAGTCAACTGATTCGTTTAAAAAGCTGATTCACTCACTAACGCCGTGTGTGGCTTTGTTTTGAACTATTTTCGTTGGCGAAATATTTATTTTATATTCAAATATTTAAATACTATTTTCATTGGTCTTGTTTATTACACTTGTATAAAATCAATATCACATTTTTTTTATCATGCTGATATCTGGAGAAAAACTGCACTCTTGTGATATTTATTATTAAATGATGTAAATGAAGACTAAATCTAAATGATCAACTGCACTAGTCTAATCTACAAGACTACATCACGTAGAGTATGCATGCACTCTCTGGGTGTGTGTGAGGGATAGGCTATACTCGATAATTGTTGTTTTAACGATGTGCGATTTGACATTACGTTATCGCAGACGATATCGCACACCCCTAGACAGCATAAGTCATTTAAAAAAACAGCCATTTATTGGTTACCACCCATAGCATGAAAATAACTATTGATCATTATATTCAAGAATTTTAATATCTGTATCTGTCTAACTCTAACCTTGACACGGCTATGTTTTTTTTTTGTTTTTTACGTAATTACACAGACCTAGGCTATGACATAAATCTTTAGCATGTGACACGGAACCATCCCATCACATTCACAGGAACGCATACTAAAAAGAGCTACAGAAAGAATCATGCTTTGACTCTGTTTGCTTTCTGACTCACTCGCCAGACTCCTGCTATTTGGCTGTCTCGCTTTTCAGTACTTCTTGCATGGACAGATCCTTGATGTGCAATACATGTACAGTCTCCCTCTAAGTGCGGATGGCCGTCTATTGATGCTGTGGAGGGTGAAGGCATGATCCACCCTGAGGGAGGCCCAGACATCCATAGCTTCAGAGCTTTTCACTGATGTCTGCTTGTGCTCCGGAGGAGCTGCCCCTCTGTCTGGGGAAGCTCACACATTTGTCCTGTGTACTGCAGTATGTAGATTCTAGTCAGAATGTGAGTCTGATACTGCTCCATTGTGCTATGGGGCGTGTTTTAACCGAACCAGGAAATAAAATGCCGCTGCACTCAATTGGATAGATCTACAACTAATCAGAGCAAATGAGTAAGTGATGTATGTTGAATCCCGTAGGAAGGACGGCGAAAACATCTTTCCGATCGACAAATGCCTTGATCGCGGTTCTCTGTTCCTCTTTTAAAATGAATGCGCTGTCGATATTATCTATAAAAGCG
This sequence comes from Tiaroga cobitis, assembly GCA_030578255.1. NCBI lineage: Eukaryota > Metazoa > Chordata > Actinopteri > Cypriniformes > Leuciscidae > Tiaroga > Tiaroga cobitis. Next base: position 16,612,654 of record CM060611.1, read on the forward strand.
GAATCTACACATCTCAATTCTCCAGTGGCAGCCACCTTTGTTGTAAACGAATTCAATCCAAGCGCTCTTTGGTGACGTCGATGATTACGTTACTGTTGATCATCTGTCCATCATCGTATAAAGCCTGACAATTTGATTGGTCCGAACAGCTCTGGTTCAAGCATACTTGCTTCACAATGGATCAAGTCCAGACCGAACTTCCCGACCTCAAATGTTGTGGGCGGGGCTAAGTTCGGCTGGCATCCAGGCTAGTATACATGAAGGAATAGCAGCAAAGGAACAGCCCTGTGCCTTGCCACGTGGGTGTCTATGCAAGCTCATAGCTAAATGGTTGTCTCTTAAGTCACTAGGGGGTCTATAAATCTGCCCAGACTTTGTTCAGACACTGTATATGTAGTTTTTTTTTAAGCTGAAGCTAATTGGAAAACCAAGGAGACTGCAGAGAACGTAGGTGCCAGAATGGCATGACAGCTGTTAGACTCACACATATAAACTAAAGGTCACACAACGTTCACGCGTCATGCCCGCTCTATTAAGGTCCAAGGTCACGCGTGTACAGTTCATCCACACGCGGTCTCTCTTAAGGCAACACATGGCCTGGAGTACTGGGCATCTTTTAATCCAGGCTGATGTGTGACTCAGTCCCCATGCCAGTGAAGCACGAAAAAAAAACACTAGGGATCACTTCTCCGGATGATGATAAGTTGGGGAAAAAGGTCACCGCAGAGATCTTTGTTTCTGTTTCCACCTCCAGGGAAGTAGTTTAAAAAAAAAAATTTATCCTCCTTTCCATTTCGCTCATTGGCATTGGATGAACTTTACTTGCTAACCCAAATAAATTGTTAATGGACCTCAGGTCATTGAGAAGCATTCAAACACGGTGCATGTTCGCAATGGTGTGAATCCAGTGATTTAAGGCCGCTTAGGCACTTTTCATTAGAAGAGGTCCAGGTCAGACTCGCTTTTTTCCCAGGTACCCTTTGAAGCTGCAGATTACATTGTGTCGCTTGAACTGCAGTACTCAAAATAAGCATCACAGCCCACTACACCTACTGTTATGCTGTGCTATGGACTCAAACGTGGCTGTTTTTGGTATGAATCCCTGATTTATTTTGAGGCGGTCCAGGGGGATTGACTTGGACGCATTCCAGAGTGATGCAGAAAGTAGATAATTAAAGGAGCCCACTGCTTTTCCTGAATGTTTTGAGAGTAGGTAGAATGGGTAAGCAGCAGCAACAGATAGGGTAGGTAATTACCTGGCATTACAGAGTGGGAGAAGGTGCCAGATGCCAGAGCGAGTAGGAGGAGGGGTGGGCAGATGCGAGCAGAGTAAATGCTTCACTTTACGTGTGACCCAGCATTCCTGTTGTCTTATAAACGGAGCACCAGGTCATGTGACCTGCCCTGCAATTTATTTCCTCGCCCCAACCGTAGTTGTGCTCTGTTTACACTGCATTTGCATAGTTGCATAGCAGATGGTTTTAACCGGGTCAGGTTTCCGTAGTTTTCCATAGTTTTGCATATTCTGTGTGTTTTTGATGTTAAGGCTTGGTTTGTGCCAGAGCCTCCTCCATTGCTCAAGTCATTGCGCACACACACACACAGTCAAAACGTCTGCTCTCTTTGTGGCATCATGCCATGGCGACTGTAGAAACAGCTTATGACAAATATATCCAGTCATCAATGCTCAAAAATAAAAAAGCTTATCCTAAAAACAGCATAAGGCATTGTACATGGCTTTGAGGTATTTCCTGGGCTATGAAACAATGAAATTTAATTTAAAAAGCTCTTATTTTATTGGAAAGAGGAGAATAGACAGGGTGATGGTAAGGGTGATTTTGAAAAAGCAAAGTTTTTGAGTGTCTACAAACATTACAAGATGTGACCCAACAGCCAAAGACGTCTATCTGCATTTGGGTCAGTGACGTGCCACACTGATTTGCACTTCCAGGAGCAATACATATTATATATTTATATAAAATAGGTTTAAAATGATATATGTTTTAATCTCACATCATTTGTCCTCCTCACTGTTCATAATTGTGTGAAAATTTCAAAAATAAGTAACTTTTAGACTATTAATGTGTTTAAGTGAATTCCGTTTGACTGTATGACATTTGAAGTCATTTAAGACAATTGCATTTAAAATGATTAAAAATGATAACATTTTTCATTTGGCATATTTTTTCAAGTCTTAAAGGGATAGTTCGGCCAAAAATGATATTTAACCCATGCATTACTCACCCTCAAGCCGTTCGAGATGCATCTGTCAATCTTGTTTCAGACGAACACATTTTCAGTTATTTTAGAAAATGTCTTAGACCCTTCAGTGGATATAATGTGAAGCAATGGGGTCCACCTCCTTCAAGTCCCAAAATGTGCATACATCCTTCACAAAAGTAATCCATCCGGCTCCAGGGGGATAAACGAAAGCCTTCTGAGGGTAATCCGTGCGGTTTTGTCGTAAAAATATACATATTTAAAACTTTATAAATGAAAATATCTGACTTCCGGCAACGATCGACGCGAGTGCGTTCACGCGCTTTCGTGTTTTGTTTTGCTCTGCTCTCTGGCTGCGCTGGCGCGTTCGTTCTACGTCACAACAGTTCCTACGCTACGTCTTACCTCGTACGCCGACTTCCATCACCCGTGAACACGCGTCGATCGTTGCCGGAAGTCAGATATTTTCATTTATAAAGTTTTAAATGTATATTTTTAGGACAAAACCGCACGGATTACCCTCAGAAGGCCTTCGTTTATCCCCCTGGAGCCGGATGGATTACTTTTGTGAAGGATGTATTCACATTTTGGGACTTGAAAGAGGTGGACCCCATTGCTTCACATTATATCCACTGAAGGGCCTAAGACATTTTCTAAAATAACTGAAAATGTGTTCGTCTGAAACAAGATTGACAGATGCATCTCGAACGGCTTGAGGGTGAGTAATGCATGGTTTAAATATCATTTTTGGCCGAACTATCCCTTTAAGATAAGCACATTAAAGTATGAGTAAGATAGACCTTTAAGAAATGTCATTAGTATCTAAAACAAATTGTTCCGCAAAGACACATTTTCCCTATGTCATATGGTAAAACAAAGTTTAGAAGCCATTTTGGAACTGAATATTAATGACTTAAGTCATGTGACATTTGATGACATCACTCAGAGGACCCCTGAAGACCAGCCAAGTTGAAGGTAAGATTTTGCTCCTACATTTGAGGTAATTTCACCTTTTCCGTGTGTTACAATGTGTCACAGATTTGGGTGTCATATGGTCAAACGTCAAAAAGGGTTTAATACATTTAAAATTTGAAAAAAAATATTGATTTACAGGTGAAATATAAAGTTTAAAAGTCAAGGTCAAGGGTGAAGGAGGTGGCCAAGCAACTGCCTGTTATAAATGACAAAGCATAAAACTGTTATAAGGGCAAATAAAAAATGTCATAACAGACAAACGATTTTACCGTATGACAAGTTGTTATACCATATGACACAAAGCATTTAACTGAATTTAGTTATTTCTTAATTGTTATATCGCATATATAGTTTGTACAACTACTATGAATTAATATTAGGGGTGTAACGATACCCTCATGTCAAGATTCGATACATATCACGATACTGAACTCACGATATGATATTATTGCGACACTCCAAGACATATGGTAAAAGGTTAACAAAAAATGTACTGTTGATTAAAATGTTAAATTTGATATTACATTGTGGGTTTGAATGAATAGGCTTGGACTTGGTGCTGAAACCCAAGGACAATGGTGACACCAGAATAAAAATATTCATGATTCTGATGCTGAAAATACAGAATAATAGACGAATATGCTTGCACTCTGTCACTGGCTAGATATATTTAAAATAAATGTCAGGTAACATAAGACATTTGGCATTATCAGGACCACAAATATTCCCCCATTGCATTATACATTGTAATCAACATTATATATAGTATTTTATTGTAGTACTGACACAAACTCTGAACTTTATTTTTTTTAATTTTTATTTTGGGGGAACTATCCACGATACATATTGTCACTATCCACGATACGTATTGTTGCATTTTTGTATTGCGATATATTGTGGCACGATATATTGTTACACTCCTAATTAATATTAACATATATAATATATTTCTGCCTATTTTAAGCATTTTTTTTCACATTATTACAGATGCCTCTTTCTAGTAAGGAGAGGGGTGCACGTTTCCGTGCAAAGCTAAGGGCAGATCCTGCAGCTAGAGAGGAGAACCTAGCCAAGAGGAGGGAAAGGTATAACTGTGAGTATATAATGTCAGGATGTGCCAGTTTTGTCAGTATATAAAGTATAGGCAGTATCTATAGTATAGTATCTATAGGCCTTATCTATAGGCCTGAGTTGAAGTCAGCATCACAGTGTTTCTGGAAAGTATATATATATATATATATAGGTTGTAGGTTGTGCTTGCCTATAGCTGTCTGTGTGTTACATAAACTAGCCAGAAAATATTATATATAAACGTTCTTTTAGTTTACTTTAGTTTTTTTTTTATATAATACACAACTTTCACCCAAACTGAATAATTAAAAACGTTTTTACCGGGTAGCCTAAATCTTCTATAAAGTCTTTATTTTCTTTTATTTGCCTACTCAAGTTCTCGTTAAAGCTCACTAGACCTGCTTATTCTGTGCATTTTGGGCACTTTTTGTCATATTTTTAATCATCTTTATTTTTGTCCATCAAAAGTGTGCTTTCACTTTAATTGAGTGTGAGCAGTGCAGCAAAAACAGATTCGATGCCGAAACCCCCGCTTCACTGCTGCTCACGCGCCGCTTCTGCTCCCGGTGTGAATGCACTCATTGATTAACATGCACCCCGAAAAAAATACGCGCTGCTCATGCATGCGGTGTGAAATGGCCGTTAGATACACGCCATCGTGTACACATAAATCTCTGACCCATCGTCGTCTTCCTCGTCTAATTTCTGTCGCTCTACAAACGTCATCCGGTATAATTGAAAGATTGGCTATGAGCTACATACAGGCGCATTTGATAGACATTCGTAGCACCCAATAAACGGCTCTGGGCATTCGTAAACCACGCCTCAAATACGAGAAAATGAACGTGGTTCCCAGACCCAAGTCTCACACTTGGGTCTGACGTTAGCCAGGCTAGTGGATGTCAATGTATGTATTGTGATTGTGAATTTATCATGGATGTTGCATGATAATTAAACCACTATTTTTACATTCAATTCACATATGTATAGGGCTTTTCACAATACATGTATAAATGCAGCTTTACAGGAAATGCTTGTTTACATTACATTTTAGATTAAATAGTGATGCACTGAAATTTCGGCTACACGAAAATTTCCATCCGAAGCATTTAGTTTCGGGTCAATATGGTTTTGGAGAGCCAAAATCAGTGACCGGAACACAACGTTAAACAGTTAAACATGTCAGCTGTGTGGACTAGCTCTGGATTGACCATATTACTTTCTCGAATTTAATCTGTAATAAAATGGTTTCCTAATACTAAAATCTTTTAGTCTGTGCTGTTTTCTGTTGTGGGGCAGCATTAACAAAACTTTACTATTTGTTGCGTGCCTGCCATCCAATAATCACAAAAGCTTTGTTACTTTTAATATGAAGCAAAGTCCTAACTTTAAAATTCTGTTGATTTTTATTTCGAAATGGTGTTTTGGCGCTCTTTGAATATAGTTAAAAGTCAAAGTTTAATTCGTTAGTTAAAGCACGAAATAAACATGGGTGAACACCAGGTGTATTTAAAACTTGCCATCATGAATCATTCAATCTGCGTTTTAACTGGGGAAAGGCATCAATAAAACACTTGAGGTAAATATAACGTTAAGGGATTGTATAGCCTACAAGCTAAGATATTCAATGTCCATTAACTCATTAGTTAGCTAGAAAAAATAACTCCAGAGAAAAGCATTTTGCTAAATATATGCACTATTATAGGGGTGTAATGATACACGCGTCACGATTTAATACATTATGATACTGAACTGAAAATACCACAATAGCATTGTATTGTAACTCCAAATAAAGGATTTATTTTTTATTTTTTTATTATTATTATTATTATCAGCACCCACGAATATTCTTCCATTGCATTATTATACATTTATATTCAACATTATAGTAGTTTAATGTAATAATGTCACTGAAACTCCATTAACTTGAATTATTTCCTCACTCAGTACTCGCGCTTTCAATGCAGGCATTCGCTGGGTTTCTTTTACACAGACTCTCCTGGTGCTCGCGATGCCCTGCATCTTCTGCTATTAATGTACTATACATATCAGAATAAGCCATCTAAAACACTTTGAATAATCATACTACTAAAAATAAATGTGATATGGTGATTTAAATTGTTTGAGCTTTCACTTTGAGGTATGTGGAAAATTACTATAAATGGAGAGACATAAATCTCTCAGGTTTCATAAATCTATCTTCATTTGTGTTTGGAAGTTGAATGAAAATATTATAGATTTGAAACGACATGAGGGTGAGTACATGACAGAATTTACATTTTTGGGTTAATTCTACCTTATAAATACAGTAAGCTGAGTCTTGGATAAAACAAACTCTAGCCTATATCGTGAATCACATCGTTTACATCAATACATATCGTCACATTTTTGTAACCCGATATCGATATAACAATGCAATGCGTTTCACCTCTTCTGTGTTACATATTCATTATATTTTTACCTGTTAGTGATGTCTTTTATTATTTAATGTATGTTTGAATAAATCTGTCATGGAAACAAGTTATTACACTTTATTGTCGTTTAAATGTCTCTTTTACCAACAAACTGCAGTAGAAACAATTCTGTTATTAAAAAGTTTATATAAACTGCCTTATGTGCAATTTAAATGTTTACAACTCAGTTTTAGCTATTTGATGTGTTGATTATTAAATAAGTTTGATTTAATGGATTATTTCGGTTTGGTTTTACTGCCAAGTGCATCCTGAATTTTCGGCTCTGTTTGTGCCCAGAATTTTCATTTCTGTGCATCCCTACTTTTAAATTATCCAATATTGTATAGGGTTAGGGGATATAATTAGCATACTGTAATAATAATTCTAGAAGTCAGTGAAAATTACCCTCCATGATTGAAGAAAACCCCCAAACATTTGCATGTTTATCCGCAATTCCATCAGGGCGGAAGTGTTATCCAGTGTGAGCTCATGCAAGTCTCCGGAGCGTGTAACTTTACACTGCGGCATTCGCAGCTACTGCTGATCCACCTCCTCATACCCAGTGACCTCCCAGCAGGGCACAGGAGACGTGGATTACAAAGCAGCAACGAGATGGAGGGGAAAATAAGAGAGATTGTAAAAGGAAAGAGGAGTAGGAATAGGGTCACTAGTTTACTTGGCAAACTAGTTTATCTAGACTTTTTTTTTTGCAGCAGCAGCAGCAGCAGCAGCAGTATTTTGAAACAGCATCTTTAAATCCATCCCCTTTTTAAAGCAACATGCAGATCTTAGGTCTCTGTGTCGAGTCTTGCACTTTTTTTTTTTTTTTTTTAAGTTGTGATGAAACGGAAGTAGTGACAGATCACTCCATCTGTATTGTGAAGTGATTGAAAAATCTGGCATACGTCACTAGGGAGAAGTCTGTAGTTTCACCAGGAGTTCAAGTTAAGTTGTTTTGATAAATAACTAGCTCAGAAAAATATTAAAAATGAAACTCATGCTTGGATGAATCATTCACAATGATATCAATAACATGAATTTAGAAACATTTTAGGATGTATTCAATACGAGTGTCTGGAGACTCTAGCATGCTTGAACTCAAGGATGTGTCTTGTTAATACCCTCAATAAGAAATGTTAAACTTTTCTGGTGAATCCCAAAAACCCTAATTATACTGGGCTTCTTTAACATTGATTAGTCAATTAGCTATTCAGGCAACCCTCCAACAAATCGATTTTGAAAATATGTAGCTATACACATCCTTAGGCAGGAGAGGGAGAGAGGGTTTTTTTTAACAAAAAAAAAAAAAAAAAAAAAAAAAAAAAATCCTTTCCTTTAAATCCTCGCTTGCCTGGCTTATGCTACTCTGAGCAATGTCTGAACTTTGTATTTTGAGCACTTCTTGCGTTGTTTTTGCCTCTTCACGATGACTCGCTTGGTTTAGTCCTCAATTGTAAGTCGCTTTGGATAAAAGCGTCTGCTAAATGACTAAATGTGAAGAAGGGTGGGTGGGGGGAGAAGAGAGTGAAAGTGAAAGAGGAGCAGGAGAAGAGCGATAGGGGTTGGCCTGGCCTTGGTTATGGCAGAACAATAGAGGTCAGGTGATTAACAGCCGATTGCTCGAACGGCTCCTCGGTTCACATTCCTCTCTGAGAGGCAGGAGACAGGAGATTTACTTCAGGCTGATAGGTGTTGGACTGACGGCTGCTATGGGAGGCTGTAAATCTTGTGATGTTAAACAGCTGTCTGCCCGCCCATCCGTCATGTTGCAGAGGCGGAGAGGAGCAGCAGCCGCCACTGTGCTAGCGATGACTGGCCTGTCTCCAGGCCACACTTCGGCACGCCGTCACATGGCTCCCTCGTCCCCATGCCATTTTGATGTCAACACTGCAACACACTCATTTGTCCTCATTTCCATTGTGCTAGTGTGTCCAAGCCCTGGGGAGAGATCCGCACACATCCGGAGGTGGTTTCTGGTCGCTTTCTGCCTGGTGTAAGCTGCACCGGGTGGCCTAATCAAAGTGCCATCAACCTCCCCCCTTCCTACTCCTTTCTGATAATTTTCAGCACAATCCAATCATGTAGCACTCTTCGTTGTATGTTCCGCACTTCAATAAATGCCATTCTGCCAGCGCCAGCCCTGCATCCATCTTCTTTGTTGTTAAAGCTGATGATATATGCAAAATGGCTTCCCTTTGTTAGCGTGATTACCAGTGATTTGTCAGCGTGCATGCTTCAAGTCCATGGCCATGTGACTTTCAGTGCTCCAATTAGCAAAAGCCCTGATCGTATTAGTTCTGTGTCCACTGCGGAAATGGCACGATTCATTCAGCCATATGACAAAAAGTGACCTAATTACACTGAAGGAGACACTATGAGACATATATTCTGTTTATTAGCAGTGTAGCGGGATATTTTATTCTCCAGAGGAGTGTAAAAATTAATTCCCAATGCAGCAGAAGTTCCCCATTATTAATTAGTAACCTAAAGCATGCAAGTTGTGATTTAGCATTTTAGCTAAACAAATTAAAATCTCAGCAGGAGAGCCCAAAACACATTGGGCCTCAGGCTTAACTGCAGTTCACAGTGACTCAAACGAGACAAAATAAGGACAAATTTGTCATTTTCCAACGCTTTTGGCTCAACTTGCGGAGACCTGCGTTGTGTGACGTAGCGGCCCCTTGGTACTCAGTCACGGATGCATGGTAGAGCTACTGCTTGACAGCTGCAGTGCTTCGCCGCAGGCTTGTTCTGCAACATGCACAGCTCACCACTCACTGTGTTCCATCTCGCGCCTTTGTCCCTTACTGCTGCATAGAGTTAGCTGGTTGACATAACTAGCTAATAGCACTAACGAGTACTGTCTGCACTGTTGTTGCAAACTTCAGAGTGATTTTTGTAGGAATTGTTGCTTGTTTTGACGTAAATTGTGGGACAGTGTCCCTAGGGGCTACTGGTGGCTGGCAGGGCCCACTCATCTGAGTGATGACATTGTTCTCATAGATCCGAATAGCTTCACCTGAACGCGCCCCAGTCGTCTCGAAATTCCCACGGCTCAGAACAAAACTAAAGAGAAAGGCAGAGATTAAGAAGGGTCAAAGTGGTTTCGTGTTCTTGTAGGCAGTTCTGAACAGCAGCGGGCTCAGTAGTGCGCCCTGTGGCACCTCACTGTAATAGCTGCTCGCAAACTCCTTTTTTTTCCTGCAGTGGCTGTTGATTTTGAAGCCGATGGAGTATGTGACGTTCTACTGAAGCTCAGAGACAGTCAGTCAAAGCCTACAAGGCCATTTATGCCACATTGGAAAAAAAAATCTCTGCAGAGTGTTGCTGTTTCTGCTGGGGCTGGGCTTTTTTCTGATGGTATGATACACATTGCAGGCAGTTACAGTGTTTCCTCTAGGATTTTTTCCAGCTGTGGTGGCAGGCCCATTTCGCCAGGGGGAGGGGGCGTGGCCCATGAGTGATATTCCCATTGACCACACCCCCTTACCCCAGGTGTTTAAACCTCCCTTAAGCATTATAACATGAAATGCTCCAACAAGAGCGGCAAAGCGATTATGCCCATCCCGTGCGCAGAATGATGCACTTGAAGCAACGTGAAGTCACAGCGCACAGTGCTTCGCATTGAAAAGTTCAAAGCACAAAGCGAAGAGATTATATCCATCTATGCTTAATGTATTATATGAGCCTTCTCTTTTAAAAGTTTTAAAAATCAGTGTCAGTGCGCATGAAGAACAATTCATAGCGCTCTCTACTCCAGTGCTGTAACGTTAATCTAACAGACACCCGGGAGAAAGGAATATGATTTAGAAAGCGCTATAAACTCCAGTAAGAAAGTCATTTTATGCAAACTACAGACCTTTATCTACAAATAAAGTATAATAATGGGAACATTGATCTTGAAGAGAGTGTCATCGTGTTACTGTCGTAACCGGACGTGACGCGCTGTTTGAATGCTGAATGGAGAATGACTGAGGAGAGATGAGTTTCCATTATCTTTAATTTAACAGCTTAAATATTCATTTTTACCTCACATTATGCTATTGAATGACTTTAGAAGTCTTGGAATATAGTGTGAAAATGTATGGTGCTTTACAATGTTTTTTTTTATGCCTTTAGCTTAACAATAACACAATAGTATGCACAATATCGGACCTCACTGAGAAACTGCAGCCATGGCGGGATGATTTTAGGTGTGGCGGCCCGCCACGGCAGAATGAATGTAGCGGAAACACTGAGTTATGCAGTGAAGTTAGTTTTATCTTTCAGTCAGGGCAGATTGACAGCATTTAACTTTTCCTAGTGGAGAGTGATGGATAAGGGATGTTTTTTAAAATAAACTTTAAAAAGCATTTTGTTGTTTCAAATATGTGAAATTGTGCATGCTGGTGACAAGATGACTGATTCTGGGTCATCTTGGTCCAATCTAAATTGGCGTTGTCTATGATGGCTCTACTCTTTTGAAGGCAGGAATAAGATTTATTTATTTTTTTTAATCACCATATGCATTTATCCATTTTGTTTCACAATTTCTGCACTCAAACTGCTGCTCATCTCACCACGTACTCGTATTAACACATTCAAGAATCCTTCCAGGAGTGTTACACAATCTCGAGCATACAAAGTTTTCAGTCACTCTGAAATACCCACATCTGTAACCTACCCATACACTGTCATTCGCTTTCTCTATCATTTCCACACCTCTCTTGTTCTCTCGCGCACACACACACGCACGCGCACACACACACGCGCACACACACACACACTTTATCTTTGTGCTGCTGAAATGAACAGTTAAACTTGCAGAGGTAGAGCTTTTCTGGTGTATCTCCTGGACACGTTCAAAGAAAATTCAAATATGTAATAATTAGGGGTGTATGATATATCGTCTATGATAATATCATAATTATTGTTTTTACAATATGCGATCTGACATATATCCCTTATATAGACATATATACAGTATATCCCTCACTTTACATAAACGCAACCAAAGAATGCATGCATACTCTACGTGATGTTGTCTAGTTAGAGTAGTGCGTAGGCATGTGCCCAGGGGCGTAGCCACCATTTCAAAAGTGAGGGGGACAGAATGTCAAGTGTAATACCAGTTTTTTTTTTTTCTTCAGACTTTTGAGGTTTTTGCTTAATTGGCTTAATATGCTTTTTATTTTTAAAGCAATGAAACAGAAAGAAAGTTGTCCAGTTCTTTATATTGCACATGCAGGGTTTTTCCTGACTTAAAATGAGGCGGAGGTGGTAAAATCGTGTTCATGTATTTGAATAAGATAATAAAATGTGTGTTTTTCGTAGACCATCATATAGTCTGCTGTGGCACAGTATTTTTGTAGGTGGATCTCGGGACTTCTAGGGGGGTCCGGGGGCATTTTAAATTTTGTACATTTTAAAGATAAATTCATTAATCTGGTGCACTTTGAGTCCCCCGAATCCACTGTTAAAAATAATCCAACCGCCCAAAGATATGATATTCTCTGATTTAGATATCTGATCATCGCATTACAATTATTCAAATGATCAATGTTAAGCATGCTAATATCACACTGAAGCTGATTTAAAAATATAATTCACTTAAAATTAAAGTTATTTTTTTGGCAAAATTACATTTTCTTACTAGCCTAAACAAAGTCTGTCTTACTACACTAAAACTTTCCATTTGAAAACCTTCAAACTTCAAGCTTTTAAAACTACTTCAAACTTTCTAGTTAGGCTTTTTCAAGAGAACTTAAAGTTTGTCTACAAACTTTATCTAATTGTAAAGTGTTACCAAATTATGATAAACATCATGTAGCCTACACGTTACCGCGCTGCCTGATTCAAGCAGATCGTGGCTGTTGATGCATGAAAATACAAATTCAGCATTAACATTTAGCATGTGTATTCTAATTTGGAGGGCTTTGATAACATATCTGTGAAGATAAAATGCATTACGAGTAAAATAGATTGAAAATATTGCATGTTTGTTCGGGTAGTGAATTTACAACAAAACCTGTTAATTATTCAACAAGAGAAATAGGCGGAGTTATTCATCATTGTGCAACACAATTCGGATACTACATGACAACTTACTTACAGTGCTTGACTTTTTCGTGAAAAAGGAGTGAAGAGTTTTTTGCCATTTTGAACTCTCTGAAACTGATGGATTCGGCGCGCATGGGGCTAATGCACGAGTGGCTGATTACCATGGAAACGTGAAAGTCACGCATGTTAGACTATCCTTGACTCTTTGGATTTTAAATCTCGATGTAGGGTATACACACCTGCGAAAACCTCAGCTTGTCATAGACACACTTGCCCTATGAAAAAGTGCGGGGGACGAATTTACATTGTATAAAAAGTGGGGGGGACATGTCCCCCCCGTACCCCGCGTAATCTACGCCAATGCATGTGCCGGTATCAAATTTTCATGCTGCGGTTAATTGAGCTTTTATCATGGTATACGGTATTCGGTATCACGATATTTTAATTGCTCAAGAGAAACAGATGGATTGTGGGTATCTAAAAAAAACAAACAACTTGCATCACAATGTATAATTGTGATTTTCAAAACATATGGTAACTAAACAGAATTTTATTAAGTTTAGTGACAAGTTACAATGTTTACATGGTACAATGACTGGTAGGCTACTGTTTGTATTCAATTAAATTCTTGGATTTGATTTCAATCTTAATTCAATATTGACATTTGGATAAATATTAGGTAGGCGACAGTCTGCATGTTAATTTTTCTCAAGAAAAAAATCTCACATAATGCTGTAAACATACAGAGAGAAATTAAATATAATGCGGTTTTCATTATAATAAACAATTATGTAATGACAAGTAAACATATGTGCACTATATTACTTTATTTATTTATTTATTTATTTATTATATTTAGCAAAATACTCCTCGCTATTTTTTTCTGGTCAACTAATGTACTGGTCATTAAATGGCTTTACTGAGGTAAATGTAACGTTCTGTGACATAACTGTTCTCCTGCAGTTTTATTGACCTCTTTCCGTGTTTGAAAAACACTGATTGATCGATATTATGTATGAGGCATATACCTTTTGGTAAGTTGTTCCGTATCTTTAAATAAAAAGTAACAGATGATCGGTTTACTTGAACTGAGGCGCAGCGATCTGTCACAATGGACAGAACCTAAGAGCTGAATTTTTTTTTTTTTCCATATCAAAAGTAGCTGCTCTGTCTAGTCTGTCAGTGTCCTCTTTGCTCCGCGATTTTTCTCTGCGTGAGAGCGTGTGAAAAGTGTCAATTGCGTAAAGCGCCTTTCAGACAGGACGCGGAATGCATGGTGCTGGCCGCTGAGTTAAACGTTGCCTTTCAGATACAACGCGATTTGCTATTTTGCAAATAAAAAGTTGAACTATTTTGAACTTTGACCCCGGCATGCTTTGGTTGATGCAGCAACAAAACGTCCCCGCGAGTATTCTGCGTCCTGTCTGAAAGGCGCTTGAGTCTCAAGCTGAATGCGTGAGAGTTGGCAGCCCTGCGGGGGGTAAATCGTCGGCAGCGTTCCTCCTTCCGCCATGCTTCTACTCCATGTGAGGATTGTTTACATTAGACTAGAGTGCGCTCTGCGCCGCGTGCACACAGTGCTTATACATGTGGGGATTGTTTACATCAGAGTGCGCATGTGTTTTGCGCAGCATATACACAGTGTTTAAGCGGTTGATGGAAAATAAGCTAATGCGCGTTCTAAAATTCTAAATTCGAATCTATTATTTTTCACGGTATTTTGAAGTGCCCGCGATAACAATATCGTGCATATTCATTAACGCGATTTATCGCATTACCGAATACCGGCACATGTCTAGCATGTGAGTATTTAGAGTGCACACTTTCACTGCGTGATTTAGTCTTTTAAAATGCATTTATAATGCCCTCAAAATTTAAGATAAGGGGTAAAAATGCCATATGTCTTTTTTTATATTTATATCATGTAATAGTTATATCGCATGAAGTTTTTTTTCTTTCTCCAAATATCAGCATTTATACAAATGTGATATTGATTTTATACAATAGTTCAAAAAAACAAGTTAAGATTAGTAACATTTGGCCAACGTAAATGGTTTGATACAAGCCATAGCACTGTTTTGCGTCTCTGAACAGTGTTTCGTTACTCATGAATCAACATTTTGAACGAATTTACTTGCTGCCACCTACTGGCAGTTTTATTTTAATATTTAAAGTTTTTTAAGGGTGGTTCGCCTACAGTGGTTCAGGCTGCAGGACTGCCGAATAACTAAACAAAAGTGGTCAGCAAGATGACAGAGAAAATTGTACATTTCTTGTCTATTACCACCCTCTACTTATAAGCACAGTTACAATAGCAAAATATGTGGGATAGCGTTGCTATAGTGTGACGATATTGTTAATGAAATGGGTTGCACATTAATGTTAATACCAAATCAGAACTAGTTAGCACACCATTTGTAATTGAAAGTTTGACAAAATGGTTATGTTACACTTAAAATAATTACTTAATAGATGTATGAGATGATAACGCACCTAACATGTAGAACGTTACCTAAGTGATATAGGGCCCTTTTAAATAGCGTTAAACAAAATGAATGAAAACGCAATGTGGCGGCCGGTGTTGATTCTATGGCGCACCTCCACGAATTAGTCTATGTATGGGAAACCGTTCATAAGTCACGTGCGAACTGCTCGGCTTGGTACTGAGGGCTTAGCGTCAAGTTTCTTAACTTTTTCGCAGACGAAAGCAGAGCCGTTGAGAGCCGCTTCGCCATGCATTCAATGTTTTGATGCCGTCATTGGAGCTGAAATGACGGGAGGGGGTTGTGTCGCCCAGATTTGCTTCCTCCTGTCTGCATTTTCCCCAGACATAAGTTCTTCTCCCACACAAAAACAGAATTTTATTCCAAATATGAAATTCCGCATTAACACTAGATTCCGCGTTAATTGGCCGATTCTGTGATCGCGGAAATTATAGGACCCTAGTGATCAGGGACGTGCACAGGAATTTTGAGGGGCAGTTGCTCTGACCTGAAAAAAGACCCACACCCCTGAATTGACAGACTCAGGGAAAAACTCGCTTAAAAAAACGCTTAGATTTCGGGAAAAAATACAATCCTTTTTTTAACCTTTTGGCTTCCCGTACATTCAGTTCTGCTTCTTGCTCGTAGTCGATGGTATTCAATTCTGATGGTACGTATGGTAACTGGGCAACTACGCATGATTTGTAGTATGATCTGAGTATGATTCGGTCGCGTGCAGCGCTGCAGCCACGTAAACAGAGTTTGCCCTTCCCTAACTTTCACTTTCGGTGCCCAAATGGAAGTGAATGAGGCTTTGCGATTTTTATTTTTTTATTTTTATTTTTGTATTTTTTTTTTATCTAGGCCTACGTGAAATTCTGCATCCATTGTACGATTTTTTTTTTTTTTTTTCAGAAGGGCAACGTGAGTCGAGAAGGGCATATGGGCAGTTGCCCGGGCAACCTGAGCAACCCCCCTGTGCACGTCCCTGCTAGTGATAGGACTGGCGAGAGGGAGAGAAAGGGAAAAAGAAGAGGAAAAGAAAGAGTGCCCCTTGAAAGGGACCCAGAGGAAAAGAGCTAGAGCTCAATTTTCAATTTTCTTTTATCCCTTCCTTGACCATGTGACTAAAACTCAAATGTGAGACATTCAAACTGACCAATGAGATAATTACAACTTCCCCCACCGTACTAAAGGTGTGACAATTAAACCCCCGATGTACACGCATCTTGGCCTACTGGTCTCGATCGCTATCAACAGCTCTTTGTCTTTGGGAATTCCAAATGGCCCTTGTGGTAAGAAAGAGGGGGTTAAAGCAGAGGAAATGGCATTGTTCGTTTTCAAATATCTTTGATTATTTTCAATCCTGCAAAACTTTTCATTTTTAAAATCCTTTCAAATATCAATATTCAACGTTTTGTTTAAAACATCCCAACATTATTTATGCAATTTTTAACTGCAGAACTGACCACCTCACAGAATATGAAAAATACCAAAAGTTTTGGGAGTCAGTTGTCCACCGAAGTCCTAAACCTGCCAAGGTACCAGCACAATAACACTCAGTAAAATATCATCCCATTATCGGTATTGATAAAATCCCAGAAATAATTTTGTCAATATCGCACACCCCTAGTAATGAAAGTTTAAAGTTTAATTGTCATAATTATAACTTTTTGTGAACTGCTAGATATTTTTATATATGAATGACGATGCTAATGAATGGTTTTCTCTGGGTGTTTTATAGTCCTCCTTTGTGTAAACCTCAGGGGATCTGGTTCTATATAACCAACTGATCCCCAAATAAATTGCCAAAATGACTCAGACTTTTCAAAACTAACTTTCACTTTTCTAAGCACTATTTGTTTGCCACTGTTTTTTGTACGATGTATTTTTTTATACAAGTATGATAGAACAGTAAGCAGTAGCCGGTTTTCCACTGTCGGGCCAAAAGTGAGCGTGCAAGTGCGTGCCAGGGCCAATCGCGTTTCCACTGTCACTTCCGGGGCTTGATTGGGCCTTATCGGGGTCTCCTCGGGCCCAACGACCAGGGGTTTTTGGCTTGCCGAATACCTTGGTCGAAAGCGGGCCAACTGGGTCTTAAAGAGTGGTTATGAACAAAGGCGGACTTAAAAGCCCTAATGGAGTTGTTTTGCCCATTATTGTGATCGCAAATAAATGGAAGCACCTCTTTTTATGTGAAATGGAAAATCCCAGTTTAATTCAGCATGATTCTCTCACTGTAAATTTTTAATGTAAAACATTGGTCAAATATCAGTGCTTGAGTCTTGAAGTAAAGACCAAACGTTCGCTTCTGTCATGCTTATTTTGCGATCTAGCTAGTTTTCAGTCAGCTCAGCTGGTGAAATGTGTGTGACGTCATTCTATGGAGGCTTATTTATAGTGGTTTTTAGGGTAGCGCTGCGGGGCTACTGGCCCGACAGTGGAAACGCAACTTGATTTTGACCTCGGTGATTTAGGTCAGACTCCGAGGCCATTGGCCACGCCCTGCATGTTTCTAGCCCTGGCTCGCACTGGCCTGACAGTGGAAAAGTTGCTAATGATAGATGAGAGAGAAGAACGGGTTTAGGAAAGGACCATGAGCTTGGACTGTAACTCGGGATGTTTGAGGGAGTGTCAGAGCAAAAGCAATGGGTCTGACTTTGTTTGAAATTTTGTTCTCATTGATATTTATATGAAATGTGTATCTAAAGCGGTCTAATTTTATTTCTTATTTATTTTAATAATTTTGTTTTTGTTTGACTTATTTTCAGATATTTTCCCAGATTTTATCATCAAATGAAAGAATGAGAAAAAGAGAGAATGTATCTTTCCGTTCCTCATTTTAATCCTTTTAAGTGGTTCAATTGCAGATTGTTGTGATTAGCCATGAGGGAGCCATTTGCACTGATGTAATGGGGCTGATTCTTTTTTTCCCCTGCAGATACAGGTAATGTAAGCATTAAATGGTGGAATTGGTGAGCAAGCACTCTCTGTGGCCTAGGTATGTACTGAAGGTCAGAATGCGAACACGGTTACATTTGTTGATAGACCTAATGGATGGTATAGGTCATTTTCAGTCCACTGAAAGACAGATGTGTTGCTGTAGGTGATATGTGTGATATGTACTTTAAGGTGATTGTTGATAATTTGTTTTTTACTTTTTAATAGAGATGCACCGATATGAAAATTCTCAGATTATTCAGAATGATATCGGCCGATACCAATAGTTTGTTTTTTCTTATGGATAAAAAAAATCGCTCCCAAATAATGCTGCAAACTATACAGAGAGCCCTCTCATTTGGTACACTATAACATTAGAGGTTAAAATTAGCAGGGCTATTATATTCGACTGCTATTTTTTTCCAGATAAAATATTTACACTCAAATAAAAGCTGAAATGTTTGTATACAACTGTTACACATATAAGGTTTTCATAAGCACTTGTCTTTATGGAAAATTTATTCAAACATAGGCTACATATAATTACAGTAAATAAGCTACTCTAGTTTTTTTAAAAGCTAACTAACAAACGGATAACTTTCCTGAGGTAAATGCAACTTTAAGAGATTCCTCACAAGCAAGTTTTATTGACATCTTTCCACGGTGAGTGATCACATGAGATATGGATTTCAGTAAGTTGTACTGTAACTTTCAACTTACCTTCTGATATTCATGGATGTTTTCTAGATATAATTTGTATTAAAGTGGAAGAATAGACTCGCGCTGCTGCTTGAACTGAGGCGCTAAGGCGATCTGTCACATTTATGAGCGTCAAAAACACCTTTTTTTGTTTGAATGTTGTGATAAAATGGACAGAATTTGAAAGATGACACTGTTTCTTTTTAGAAGTAACAAAGCACAGAGCTATTTGCGATTATTGGGTGAGAGGCGCGCTAAAAAAATTGTTTAGTATAGGGAAAACTGCAGATATGGCAACCCTGGCTTGAACTACGGGTGATTTCATAGGGTCAAATAGAGCCTGGTTTTATGTAGCTGTTTTTAGCTGTTAATGCATTATTGTCGCATTATCTTGCCTTTAACTCAGCACGAGAGATTTTCTTCACACACAGTCATCATGTTTTACCGTACCCTTTTAATTGACAGGATATAATCGGCACTGATCATCGGCTGTTTTTAAACAATCGGCCAGTGAAAATATTATCGGCCGATACCGATTGTTGGCCGATACATTGGTGCATCTCTACCTTTTAGCATCTCGGCTTAATTTTCAGAGACAACTAGATACAAGTAAGCCATTGACAGTCTGTAGCTATTTGGTCTTGTGTGCGAAGCGTGTTAAACCGCAGTCACTCCATCCAAGGAATGAACCTCATGATGATCTATTACACTTTATGGTTCACTGATTTGTTGAGTTCACTTGTCCAACTGGCCATAAAATTGTTTAGTGCAGCTAACGAAAGCTAACGAACGATTGCACTGTCTTTACATTGTATACCATCAAGCCACTCTGCCAGACATTGACGCAGCAAATTGATTGTGTTCTCCCAGACATATTTACTAGTTAACCAGCCGGATATAATCGAACACGTTCTGCGCTGTTTTCCCCCTACAATCCCCATTTGGCCTATGATGGAGCTATTGTGAGAGGAATGGAGAGTGAAGAGGAATTCTGATTAGATTAGAGGAGGGAGGAGACGGCGAGGACGGCCCGGAGAGGGAGAAAAATTAGGGGATTGAAGGCGTGGAGTCTGCAGAGGGAATACGTGTGCAGCAGAGCTGAAAAAGGACAGCCAGGAGCACATACCTAATTAAACTAATTCAGCAGGCCTGGAGCTCTGCCGCCGGGCACCTGCACACACTTCTTCATCCCGTCTTTTCCCTATCATTTGGTTTTCCTTTTATTCCACTGAGTGACAGGCTGATTCATGATTCCTGCTCTCCCTTGCAGTGAGCTCCAGCAGACACTTCAGCCGAGTTTGAGAATATCTTGGCTATGCTCAGGAATAAAAACAGCAGGGGAAACCTTCTGCTCACAGGGGTCTTGTGGCAAACTAACTCCTCATATCCTCTTCCCTTCTCCTGTGTCTTTTGTTTTCTTTTTTGTCTTTTTTGCTTCCCTTTTCTCGTATTTCTCTCCTCGTCTCTTCTCTTTTTCTTATCTTTGAACGAGAGATTGAAGAGGTGACATTGTATGTCTCTTACGTGTTATTTTAGTATCATTGAGATACTATTTTAGTTTTTATAAATATTTTGAATTAGTTTTCACTTGCAAAATGTGCCATTCTGTAAATTTATGACACCATCGAATCATCAGGGAGCTTGTCTTCACTGGAGCTTTTGCGAAAAGAGCCTCGCAGAATTCCTCGCAGGGTACGAGGTAGATGTGTGAGATCGAGCGCTCTGAGCGAGCCTTCATCTGGAATGGCGCCTTGTGCATGAGTCACATCTGCTTCACCCCTTTGTCATGAAAATGGGATTGTTTACTCATCTCCCCCTTAAACGCTGGGTTTACTTTGCATTATTCCATGCTGTTGTCACCTCTCCAGCATTATTTTTTTTTCTCTGCCTGTGGATTTCTTCTGAGCTGATGTGATGACAGATTTTTTGGTAATTGAGAGCTCTGATTAATCCACGGGGTTATGGGTTGTAAGCAAGGAAGATTAAAGGAATAGTTCACTCAGTCTCAAAACTCTAGAATAAAGGGCAAGTAAATAATGACTATTCAAAACTCATATACTGTTTTTTTTCCCTTTTTTCTGTGGAACATGGCAGAATTTAAATTAATCGTAATGAAACTCTTTTACAATGAAGGTTTATTGTGATTTTTCTTTGAGTAATTCATATGGACTCCTTTTTATGACATATTTGGTAAACTGATAGTTTACTGTTATGGTTGCAAAAAAGATTTCATGTTGCATGCTTCAAGACTGCATAAGATCGGAAAGAACTTAAGAAAAAAATAAGATGATTTAAATTTTCCTTTTGACATGTACTGTAGAAACATCTATACAGTTTGAGTTAAAATAAATAAGTGCTCTTAATACAAAAGGGGCATCTGGGATGCCAGTTAGATAGTCTTTGAAAAACTCTGGTAGGAGCAGAGTTATATAACAATCTTACTCGACTTCTGCTGTTCAAGGGAAGTCGACATTAAATAAAAATTCACCTTGTCTATTAAAAATTCACCTTGTCTATTTTGTAAATGCATGTTATAGATCTTATTGTGAATTATTCATCCCATCCATGTTTCATTATTCATTTTTTTTTGACCTTGTAATTTAATCAATGTCATAACCTGATCTTCCAATGAAACAACAGACTTCAATTTGTTGACGTGTGTCAGACTTCTCCAATCATTTAGCCCGCTTAAACCCCGCCCTTTTTTTTTACACAATCGACTGCAGGATCACATTCAGGTATGCCTCCATCCAATCAACAACCAATGGACAAAACCAAGTCCCCATCCTACAATTTTTTATTTTTATTTTTTTTTCCTGATTTGATAATCCGTTTTACTTTTATGTCCATTTCATCACAACTGCAAATCTATGTCTTGAAGCATTCATGAAACAAGTTGCGATAGTCTTTTCTTTCCTGTTGTGATGTTTCTCAGAGAAACGGCTTCTCAAACAAGAAAAACTGTAAGGTGTGACTTTTTGTCCATCATGATTGGATGGTTGTGGTTTGCTAATTGCTGTGATATCATGTGAGTGACAGGTTGTCCTGCCCTCGCACCAGTAAACACGTCATCAGAGAAAATGTTGTTGCAAGGGGGAGGGTAAGTTATTTTGATAAAAAAAAAAATTCAAGGGCAGTGTTTGATGTCGGTGTATTGTGCATCTCCCTTTTTTTTCTGGTTTTTCTTGTTATTTGGAGTTTGACAGCTGGAGTCACTATGAACTGTTATTTTATGGAGCTGCATGAAAATTCTTATTCTTTCTTTTGTGTTCTGCAGAAAGGGAGTCATACAGGTTCTGAATGACACAAGAATGAGTAAATGATGACAATTATAAAAAAATTTTGCCTGAACTTTACCATTTTGAGATTAAAAACGATTTCTGTTTAGGAAACAATGCACCCTTAATTTGCTTGAGTAGCCTCTATGAGAACGTTTGAGACGTTTTGAGCTGCTCTCATAGCAGAGAGCCGGAGCTCTCATGGTTGGTTCCTCATGCTCTTTTCTCTTGGAATTATTTTTTTTGCTGTTGTCAGGTCAAGTTAACCAGCGCTGATAATTGTGCCAAAGTTTCGCCCCAGTGTATTTTCACTGTGGATGACTGTCATTGTTTTGTGCAAAGAGACTCCCTGGGCAATTCACAGCCCAAACCAATACTTGACATGTACAGAGCAGATGAATGGAAGACCCCTTTTCATAATACGCTCAGTCAGAATGTGATTGGTCTGTCTTGGCGGAGAAGTTCTCAAGGTTGAGTTCACAGAGTGCTAAGGAGAAAGAAGCTTTGTCTAGCACAACACCCACACACATCTTTTTTTGGTTTTCCTGTACTGACAGTTTCTCTCCACCATTCCTTTAAAACATCTGAGTTGAAATGGTTCTTTAAAAATAAAAAAGTTTAACCGGTGTATGTTGACAGGCCTGTGTGTATAGGCACTTTGCATGTACACAGAGAGGTCCGTAGGGGAGTTGTATCCATGGTGACAGCTGGCCACACACTACTGCGTGGTTGCTGGACAAAAGCGAGGTGGCTCTTTCACTTTAATACCCTGTCAAGCTGTCATGTTTTTCTTTGATATGCTTTAAGAGAAAAAGAAAGGGTTCCTACTTTCATTAATTCCTACATTAGCCTGCTTCCCGTTAAGCACCGTAAACGTGATCTGAGGGCAATATTTGCCCGTTTATTGGTGTGGTGTACCTTGAACAGAGTTGAGGGCGATTACAAATGACTCCATCTGAGACAAAGCGCGGGTGGGGTGGATATTTAATGCCTCCGTGTGTATGATGGAGTATCTAGACTATGTTTTCGGCCACAGCGAAAGTGAACTGTGAGCGGATGATAAAGGAGGATGATGGTCAGAAACAAACCAAAGTCAAAGCTACATGCAGCCCTGCCCCTTTGTAACCATCACAGAAAACACCAAGGTGTCCCCAGGATGTTGTCTTTTGATACTTGCTCATTCCCTCCAGGTTTTTTCCAAGTTGAAGGGGGTCGTAAATTTCATCCCGTGTGCTGTGGCAAGCCTGGGGACATGGTATATCCTAAGATAGAGATTTCAAACATAACCGCATTTATCACTCGACCGACTGATGTAGGCATCTGCCAACTTGCATGGACAATTTAGCAAATGCGCCCGGCTTATCTGAGAGCATGACACAATGGAGTGCGTTGTCTCCGTATCTGTGCATGACTTGAAGGAGTGGCGTCTCCCAGCGAGTCTTTGTTTTACTGTGATACTGGCTGACTTTGTTGTTATCTGTTATGTTGGCTTGCCTGTAGTCTCTCCCTTGAACATGCATATGTGTGTCCCAAACCGTCTGAAGATATGCCAACACAAATGAAATTGACTACTGCTCGTTCTATTTTTGTTGCCGTGCAATTATGATGTGCAGCTGGCAAGGCATCCACAATAACATAGACCAAGAGAGATTATGCTTTATAACATAATTTTACTATAACAATTTAAAACTTTATTTCAAATGTTCAAGATGACAAAAACATTTTTAGCATATATTCAATTATACTCTCTAAGTGACGTAAAGCCAAATGTACACTGAAGGAGAAAGGGAGAGAGAGGTTGATTATAACGGACTGATAAACAGATGTAAGAAAAAATACCAATTACAATTCACTATGCAAATGTCACGAACAATAATGCCATTGTTGTTTATAGCTGTGCAATCCAACAAAGTGAATGAATGGATGATTTTTCATATTTTTTTTAATGCTTTTAACAAAAGATTTCAAAGCGCAGTTCAGGCTTAAATTATACAAAATAAATCCTGTATGTTAAGCAGTTGGAGATGAATTAATTGCAGGAGGTTCTGGACAAGATAGACTATCAGTGCTAGAAAGGCACTGATAAAGAATAGTGCTTAAGTTTATGTAAGTTCAGGTTTTAGCTGTTGAGCTGCTGTAATGATACTCCGCGGTTGTCTTGATTTCAGATGGCTGCGGTTTTCTGAATCAACAGTGTGTTCCAAAACCTGCTGCCTTCTAAGGGAGCATCCTAATACATGCCATTGAGGGTCACCTTAAAGCTAGTGGGAGATCTTGCTTTCTTTGAGCCCTGACTTTCATTGGGGCAGTATTAATTAAAAAATTGTCAAAAGCAAATTGTTGCCATAAAACAATATTCATTTAGCTGTTTTATGAGGAGACAGAACTGTGCAACCAATCTACCTTTCCTATCATTCGCTGTGGCAGCACGAGAATGATAACATGCATAGATAAAGCATCAATTACGAACCTAATGCACATCCTTTGCTCTTCATTATGTTGCATTACCAATAAAAAGCTTCAAGTCTTTGTTGGGAAGTGAAAAAGAGAGAGAGTATTATGAAAATTTCTAGCAAATCCATTTTATTGAGACCAAAAGCACTTGAATGCCCATCACCTCTTAATTACAATTTTCAGGCTCATAAGTAGGAACTTCCCAGGAGGACTTGAACACATTTGGAACGCTGTTCATAGACGCTGTGCAGCACACACACTCATTCCAGTAGAGTTTCATGTTAGCATGTTGCTATGCTAACAATTATAACAATTAACCTTTCAGATACACAGTGGGGTACCTGGAAGGTGTTCTTGGAACAGAGCTATAGTCACTGTTCACTGGAAAGATGGTTATATATGGTTAAATATACGGAGGAAAGGCAAATCATAATTCAGTATGAAAATAGATCTAAGAAAGAAAACCAATCACTATGATCTATATGCAAATGCTACAATCATGTCTTCATGGCAGGCTACGTTTTGAATGCTGCACATCCTATCAATTTAAGTCAGTGTGCGATTCAAAGTTTAAACTTTAATATAAAATTGACAGCATCCAAAAATACACTGTAACTGGTTTCTGTAATTTGAACAGTATTTTACATTAAATTAATTCCAGTAGTTAAATTCTTAGGATAAGGATTTTAAAACAAACATCTAACCAAAATGTTTGAGGAACATCAATACACTGCTGCTTTACAAGTGCTGGAATAAAAAGTGTGAGGGATCTGCAAGCACTGTAATTATTTTAGAAAGCATTTAGGTGTTGGCAGTCCACTATTTGATGTGCTAGCATGTTGTTTAAACTGGTGTTGTGCAGACTCATTGAACTGGGTCATCCAGAAGTCATTTTTTTCCCCCCAGTATGTCTCCGAGTCAAATACAGCTTCCATTTTAAAGCAGTATTCTTCAGCGCCTGCACAAAAATTACATGCCGTAGCTTGGCTTGTTTAGCAATTGGTCATTTGCTGTAATGACATTTTGTCCCCCTCCACTGCAATTTGCCTTAAACATGTGTTGTTCCTTGTGTTTCTAAAGATCAATATTTAGGTGAAACAATTGCCTGAGTTACTCGAGTCACTCAATTACAAAAATAGTATTGATTTAAAGCTTTCATCCTTGAATACAGTTACATGGCACAAACATAATCATTTATTGCAGAAGGAGGGTCTCAAAGATAAATATCGAAAGTTTGGCAACATTTTACATCAAAATGGACTGAATTGGTGACAGAGTGAGGTAGCATAGCACAAGAGAGAAACTAATGCTGCTATTAGCGAAGTGATACAGTGCAGATTCATGTTTGCCAGATGTAATCACCTGATGTCTAGGGCTGTACTCAACCAAAGAAAATCTTGGTCGACTGAAGTCCTGACATTTTCGACTAAAAATCGACTAAAATCGACTAAAAATGACGTTAGAAAAAAAAAACGTTAAATTAATTGGCTGCGCACAGTGCGCAGTACTTGGTAGCCTTGTTGTCCGCCTAAATGAATTATAACTAAACATAAAAAACTAGTAGGCTATTTGCAGTATATTAAATCGTTTTTGACCTAATTATTTTGCACTGAAATGAGTCTGACACACGAGTCTGTCGGCTCTGACAGCGTTGCATCACGTGCACCTGCGCAATATCATAGCCTATGATTTCCGAAGATGGTACTATGTTGTCAACTAGTGATATCATCACAAGAACTGTTGAGGAATATGCAACATAATTTAGACAATTATTTTTGTCATATGTTATAACTGTCAGACACTATCATTTCAGCCGCTCTGTGCATGTCCTCGCACAGGCTGAACATAGGAGAGATCAGCTTCGCGGCTGAGACATGAATAGACTATAAACTTAAAGCTTTTACTCTTAATAAACACACTTTAATAAAAAAAAATAATATTTATTAAACCAGATCAAGAGCAGAAACGAAATAAAGTGCATAACTGAAAAATAAAGCATCTTAGGCTCAAAACTAACACAAACAGTCGGCACAGCGCAATTGCGCATTAGGCTCCAAACAAAAAATAAAAAAGTTAGGTTATCACACTAAAACATTGAAATATGCAAATTCTGATTTGTTCATATAGCCAACTCAAAACAGACAGGGCAAGCTAACGCAGACAAGTGAGTTTACCACTTTTAGATGATATGTCATGTAGAGATGCACCGATTGATCGGCTGGTGACCGGAATCGGCCGGTTTTCACGTGATCGGCCATGATCGGCGACCGGCCGGTCAGTCTGACATAATCCGATTTTATGCCCGTCAAATGCACTCGGGCGCTGTATGATTAACATCGCGCAACATCAGCATCACACGTGCACACGGAACGCACACATGTAGGAAACCTCGTGAATTACGGCCGTTTCACACCACAAGGTGCAGCGCGTTTTTTTTTTTTGTTCGGCGTGCATGTTAATCAATGAGTGCATTCACACCGCGAGCCGGAGCAGCGCGTGAGCGTCGAGCAGGAGCGTCGCGGGAGCAACAGTGAAGCGTGGGTTTCGGCGCCGAATCTATTTTTGCTGCGCTCAATTTAAGTGAAAGCACACTTTTGATGGACAAAATAAATATGATTTCATCCAAAAAGTGCCCAAAATGCAAAGAATTTGCATGTCTGGTGTGTTTTAACAAGAACTGAAGTAGGCTAGGCTATGTCAGAAAGAAAATGAAGACTCAAAAATATTTATAGAAAATTTACCCATTTAAACTTGTTTTTATTATTATTTAATTGTTTCCCTGCACATGCTCCACTTGTCCTGTTTAGCTTGGCTGGACATGTGTCAGATGAGAGAAGAACTGCTTGAGAAATATAACTTGCCATTGATATACAACAAGGGATTGCAATAGGCCTGTGTGTGTGTGTGAGAGAGAGATAAATATCTTTATACTGCAAGGCTATATTTATTGAATTTTTATTTGTTATTTATATATTATTTTATTGCCATTACCTGTTTTCATACAGAAGTTTGTATTTAGTTTGCTAAATATATAATTTTTTTTTTTATTGGATATTGGATGTGAAAAGGAAATGGTTCTTCCATAACACTGCACTTTAGATGTGTGAGAATTTTTCACACTAGGAGTCATTTATATAGTTCTATTTTATAGCGATTATCTGTTAAAAAAATGTTCTATGCAAAATGTTCTATTAAAGAGAAGATAGAAAATAAATATTTGTGTGTGCTGTAAAGTGGTTTGAAAAAATAAAATCGGAATCGGCTAAAATCGGTATCGGCAGGTCAAACTCAAGGAAAAATCGGGATCGGCCTAGAAAATTGTAATCTGTGCATCTCTAATGTCATGTTGATATGATATGTCATCAATTTTAACAAAATGCTGCCACACTGTCGATTTCTTTGTTGTTGACATGTTAGAAGAGGACTGACTATTAAACGCTCTCACAATTAAATAAATAATATTCAGCATCAAACCTTCTATAGCCTACTTATCGTTCTCTCTTGGGTTGGGCTAATCCAAAAAAGGTGAAAACAAAGGGGGTGTTCTGAAGACAGACTGTTACCTGTGAAACAAGGGTACTCTGAAAACACCCCCATTAGCAGTTAGTGCTTTCCACCTGATGAAATGAACGCGGGGGAAAAATCGACCAATCAGAATTTTGGTCGAACCAGAACGTATCGACCAATTAATCGACTAGGACAATACAGCCCTACTGATACTGACTTTTATGGAGCAGCTGACATTGTCTAGTCACTCAGACAATGTCTCAAGTAAGCTTAAAAGGGATAGTGACCCAGAAAAACTTCTACTATTTGTATTACAAGCACATTTGAAACTTTTTTATTATGTTATTAGTTGTATACTTAGTAGTTATTATGATGTATACAAAAATGGTTTGGTCTTTTTTTTTTATTTTTTTTTTTAGTTTTTTTATAAAAGGTTTGTATTTATTGTCTGTTGAATAGCCTGTAAAGCTGAAATGGCGATACACTTTAATAAAATCAACAAAACTTCAAGGGATAGTCCACCCACAAATTATTAATCTCACAAACTTAAAGGGTTAGTTCACCCAAAAATGAAAATTAAGTCATTAATTACTCACCCCCATGCTGTACCAACTAGAGGTCGACCGATAGTGGATTTTACCGATACCGATATCTAGGTTTGACCATACATGCCGATAACCGATAATTCAACCGATATTTTTTTAATGGATACTGGATTAAAAACAAACATCATACTTACAATAAAACAGTGCTGAACTGAAATGTGCTCAATTAAATACATATATAAATATGAATATATTAAAGCTTTATACAGAAAATATTTTAAACATTAAAATATTACAGGTTTCGTTAGCTATAACCTAGAAACATACGTACATTTCATAGGTAACACTTTGCAAGTCCCATTTGTAAACAAGGATGTATTAACTAGCTTTCATGAACTATAAGCATAATGCAATATACCTTTTTACTGCATGTATTAATATGAGCAATACAATTGTACCTTTATCATTCATGTTAGTTCATTCATAGTACATTAACTACGATAATAAAAGATAAAATAAGAATTAAAACATTTCAAATGCATTAGTAAATGTTGAAATTTAAACTACCGTAACAATGAATAATACTTATACAACTTGTATTAACCTTAGTTAATGCTAAAAATGCAATGTTATTGTAAAGTGTTACCATTTCATATGATTCCAAAGAGTCGTGCTTAAAGATGGCCATTAAAATGTAATAAAGACCTGTATTATGTATATGTTACAGCCTATAGTCTCTCACTTTATTTTCTTTTATATTTTAGAACACGTGATGATTATCTAATCAAAATAACAAGATCTATTGTAGTGATTAAAAAGATCTTAAATCGAACGCGTTTCTGATAAGTTTACGTTTCTGTCGGCTGCATGAACATATCAATGTTGAGAAAGCAATCACGTCACTAGTTTTAAATATGCAACTTCGTCGGCTAATGAATGCATAAAAGTGACCAGCCTGATAAAAAAATGCAAATAGATGGTAACAATTGCGCCATAAAACATTTGTGTCAGGTCTGCGTGTGTTTTTGTCACATTAACGGTTGACTGAGGTAATGTTAGTCCTCACAGCTTTGACGGCAAACTACTGTTCTTTCTCTGCTTATGCAGCATCTAGTCAACAAATGAATTACTTTGTAATGATATGGCAATATGTACTTTAGTGTTATGTATTCATACCGTTTCGCTGTCGGTGTTTTAAATGTCAGCGCTCTCTGTGCTGCGTGTTCTCTCCGTGCCGCGCGCTGCCTCACGTGTTAACGTAAACAACTCAGCCAGTGATAGTTTGTTATTTGTCCTCTAGAGGCCGCTCTCACTCTGTATAATGCCAGCAGTCTCTTCCCAGCGCTCTCGTGCTGTGTAATGACCGCGCGCACTTCTCAGCAGCTCCAGCAACGGACGCAACCCGGAAAAACTATCGGTGTGGATTTTGCCGATAACGATAGTTCCACCAAACAACTATCGGTGCCGATTAATCGGCAAAACCGATGAATCAGTCGACCTCTAGTACCAACCACGTAAGACCTTCGTTCGTCTTCGGAACACAAATGAAGATATTTTTGATTAAATGTGACAGCTGGATCACTCCTCCATAGGCTGCCTAAGGGATTGAAACCTGACGGCCCAGAAAGTCAATGAAGAAAATGTTTAAATATGCCATGTCACAACAGTGGCTCAACTAAGTTTATCAAGCGACGAGAATACTTTTTGTGCGAAAAAACAAAAATAACGACTTTATTCGACTATTCCTTTTCTTCCTTGTAGGCCTGAAACGAGACTTCAAGAGATTTCCAGCTGTCACATTTAATCAAAAATATCTTTATTTGTGTTCTGAAGACGAACGAAGGACTTACGGGGTTGGTACAGCATGGGGGTGAGTAATTAATGACTTAATTTTCATTTTTGGGTAAACTAACCCTTTAATATATCACCAAAATGAATCTTATTCTCACAAACTGTTTTCTGAGTCCCTAGAATATCAAGCTCTGCATTAACAAGTCAAAAGATTTTTTAGTTCTGTACACACAGATTTAATGGTTATTCTGTTGTGAACTGGAGTTGTCACTTGCAAATAACCAAACTGTTTTAAAGGTATAATTCATTCAAAAACTGCTCTGCCTGATGTTGTTCCAAACCTGTATGACTTTTTCTTCTGCAGAACACAAAATATGTTTGAAGAATGGTGGTTAACTAAACATTTTGCTGGCCATTACCTTCCTTTAAATGGAAAAAAAGAGACATTTTTCTCAAAATATCTTCGAAACTGATTAAGTCAGTTTTGAACTACATGAGGGTTACTAAATGATGAAAGAATTTTCATTTGTTGAACTACTCGTATCATTTGGAAAAGCACCAGGAATAGGATAAGGTCCTATCTAGTTTGATTTTTAAAGAAAAGCTTTGATGTATTTTTGTCAAGTAGATTGCTTCAGCAATGATTATCTGTAACGATCAATGGAGATTATTGGAAATATGGATTTAAATAATGCTTCGTCGAAAAGTTTCAAGCTCAGCGGTTTAGACGCTGATTTGTTTCTATCTTTGTGGTTTCTTCTTACCCCGCTATGATTTGTATCTTTTATCTTGGGTTTAATATTTTCCCCTTGACCGAGAGTAATGCGCAGGGCTAATTTTTGTTGTAAAAGGAGACCTTTTTACACACATCGGTGTAATTTAGTTTGTCTCTCAAGGACAATCAATATAGGAAGCCGACTGATAAAGCTCGCTTAAGCTCTCGCTGTCATTTGACCCTTGAGCTGTGCTCACATAATATAGCTAATACACAGAGGATCGATCGAAAAAGGCGAATTAGGCATGACCCAGCCTGAGTAACACAGTCATTTGATCCTTTCAATTAGTTCTCTCCGACTGACCCCCATGCACCGAAATCAGATGCTTCTCTTTTAACTAACGTAATTCAACCCACAGTTAAATGTGAGGGGGACTATTTGTAGCGTTTGTGGAAACAGAGCTGTTATCCACTAGAGACCTCTGATGTGTGGCTGGAATTAACATGCTGTTTGTGTATATAAGTGTGTTTGGATGTAGCTGAACCCCATATGATGCAACACATGGAGTGTGTGAAAGTGTGTAGCGTGCTGTGCCACCCTCAGCAGGTGGCTCGGATCTCTGTGGGGGGGGTGGAAGGGCCGATCATATCCTTCACGGATGCCTGTAGTCCCTGACACAATATGGCCGCCAAGGCGCCAACGTGGCTCTGCAGGCCAATACCCACCTCCCGCAGCACTGTTGATTACTCCTCACCTCCCTGTCAACCGCTCGCCAGAGTCGCCAGTCATAAAGCAATGGCAGGGTGGTGGGCGGTTTAGGGCGCCAATATGAATGTCAATCGTGTTTAAGAAATAATGCTAGCGCTTTTTCAGGTGAAATGTCTTTTTAGAGGAACTTAGACACTTCAGACGAAGCAGATAAGCTCCTTGCTTCCCCATTGTTTTTTTTTCTTGTTTTCATTAGTCTTCACAATATTCTGCAGCTTTGGCCAGTTTGAAAGCTCAACCTGCACGAGGGAACGTGGATTTGCGAGCAGTCCCTGGAGCTTCCTGCAGCCTGTGA
Organism: Tiaroga cobitis; assembly: GCA_030578255.1. Taxonomy (NCBI): domain Eukaryota; kingdom Metazoa; phylum Chordata; class Actinopteri; order Cypriniformes; family Leuciscidae; genus Tiaroga; species Tiaroga cobitis. The sequence goes on from CM060611.1 coordinate 16,644,888, forward strand.
TGTCATGTAGCGAAGGAGGTGAGAAGTGCAAGAGAGATGAGAGACGGGAGGAGCTGGATTAACCTCTGAATGGAGGGATTGGGGTCTCAGAGTTGGGAGGTTCATGACCCATGTTTGCATCGTCTAAACTCACTTAGAAATGCAGTTCTACGTATTCTGACATGATGTTGCATGTCAGTTGGTTTTAATGCGGATGCTTTGGTCTGTGCTTCTATGTTTTTTTTCGACATATTGACATTGTACCATTATCAGAAGATCAATGGCAAACAATAGTATGTTTTCAATAGGGATGCACAGTAAACTGGTATAATATCAGTTATCTGTATTAAATAGTTGATATAAAAAATCTCAAATGTATTCATTTTATTGGACTACTCTAAACCCTTCAACATATTCAAGTAAAACATTGCACAGGGAAATGAGAAAGGGGAAATGAAGAAAAAAAGCCTAATCTGCTTTATATTTGAATTATTATAGTTCCTTTAAATTGGATGACTTTCAAGAATATATAGCATCTCATTGTTAAACAGTCTTTGGAGCATAATCTTGAGGACCATGAATTTAGAGGTTCTGGTTCACTAATGGTTGCACGTCTTCTTTAAAGTAGAAGATTTTGTCTGGTTCTGATGTCAAAGGTGGTTTCTGTGGCTCCTCATCCACTGGGATGTCAGGTGTCACATTTAAAGACTCCGGGGTCAGGTTCAGTATATTGTTTATGGTCAATATACTTCTCTTTCTGCCTCCGTTTTGCCCTCATCCATATACGCCTCCTTTATTCTTGATCCTTTTGGCCAAGTTCATCAATTGAGTTTTCTTCTTTGGTAACTAATAAATAAAACTATCCAACAACTACTACTACTGCTACTAATAATAATATAATATATTGGCAGGTGTTCCTGTTAATCACTCAGTTGTCATTAGTTGCTAAATGCAAAATAGAGCCGATTACACGCTTTGTAACAGTGTTATGATAGTTACAAATATAGTATTATTATAATAATAGTAATAATAAACTAATATAAATAATAAAAACAAATTATACTTTTCTCTTCTTTAGGCAAGTATCTCTTCTTTTTTTTAACAGGATCAGCTTTGATCCTTTCCCAGTAATGAGCTGCTTTTTCCTTATTTGATGAAGGCATCTGCAAAAGTAGAATTCAGTCAAAATGATGTAATATACTCTGCACATTTGCTATTAATAAAATGTTGTATTTATGTATTCCAGATATGTACAAATATGACCAACATGCATTGCTGTCATTCGGTATAACCACATTTTCGATATTACTGAATGACACTTTTGGTAATACCGAATGACAATATTTTCAAACAATGCTAACAGGGTGATATCTAGTTAGATTGCTAGCTAGCTAGCGAGCAAAAAGACAATCAAACATTTTATTTATTACAAGTTTTTAAAATATTGCAACATTTTCCATGTTTTATAGCGGTTGTACCGAATGACCTGACATTTCGGGAAGTGAAAACATGAATTTTTCAAATAGTTAAGAGAGTTACTTACTTTGCTTCATGACCATGTGGTCCCTTGCAGGTGTCTGAATGATGTCACATCCTGTTACATGATATTGATCGCATGACTTTATCCAAAATGGTGCCTTTATATTGGTTACTCCGAATGACATCAATGAAATTCATTTTTCTGGACATTCTTTCTCATAACAAAGCAACGACTTCTACAGATAGTTTTAATACCGTTTTGCACTATGTTGATATATAATGTTATAAAATTATGCCAGAATAAAACATATATACATTTATTACATTTTAAGATATTTTAATCACAAATGAAATGGCTGTATTGGCCTTTGGACGGTTAAACCAAATGACCTTTTGACATGTCAACATCTTTAAAATACCTTTTATAAGTAGTAAAATATAAATAAAACCTTTTGGATTCAATAAAAGAGGATTCGACTCGGTGCGGCGCAGTAATATCATCACTCCTGGACAAAATCCTCTCTCTCCCTCTCCGGAGTGATATTACTGCGCCGAGTCGAAGTGCTCCCAAGCACTTGCTGTGGTATTCTGGCATACATTATACATTATAGTATAATGTATACTATACATGTATAGTATACATTATATCCATTTTACACGCTTAGAAAAGCGCAACGTTTTATTTTGTGTCACCATTCTTGGTGGGGTTACACTACTCGTGTAACTGTTTTTAAATAGGGAAAACGTGGAGGTGTTTGGTCGCTTCTCTGCTTGGATCCTAATGAATGAACTGGACTAAGCTAATTGCTATCAAAGTTTCGCCGCAAGACAGAGCGATTGAGTGCACGCACTGAGACGAGAGAGGTATGCATCAACTCGTCTTAGTTAAGGGAATAACATAGTTTAATATGAAAAAAAACGGTGGAGTATCCCTTTAAAGTCCCTGTAAAGGCATTAAAAAATAATTTCTAAACACATTAGAAATGTTAGAAATGTATTGCTAAAACACATTGCAAAGACTGTGAACTGTGAAGTCCTGAATTGTGGAGTTAGACCGTTAAACAGTTTTTCACCATTGATATTTTACGGATTTTTTGGGCGGGGCTAAAAGGGTACTCGATGACGCACTGGAGTGCCTGAGCTCCTGGCCCCGCCCCTACCTGATGACGCACTGGAGCCCCTGAGGCTGGCTGCTACCCTAACAATATAAATGGAGCACATTCGCATCAGTTTGCCACTCAATCGCGAGTTACTGTCAGTATTATTAGTTACTACAGCTTACAGTTTGCTAGTTAGCTATGTCTTCGTCACAGAAATGCGTACTACCTGGATGCGATCACGTACAAAACAGATCGGTGTCCTTATTTAAATTTCCTAAATACGATCACATCAAGAAGAGGTGGATTAATTTTGTGAAGAGCCACCTTGATGGAGAGCTGAGGATCACCACCAAAACCCGCCTCTGTAGTGATCATTTTACACGGGATAGTTTTATAAACTTTTTTGTCGGAGACAACTGGGATTCACTGATAATCCGCTGTTACTGGTGAATGGGGCCGAAACGACTATCTCCCGCCTCGGCCTTCATCCTCCCGTCGCGCCGACAACTGGTGACATCATCGGCAGTGCGTGCCCACCAATGAGTGTAAGTTGCCTTGTGCGCTTATAATTAACCTAATAAGCGAGATACCCCTCGCTGCAGACTGTAGCGCGGTGACGTCACGTATACACGTCACGTATGTGTTACCACCTACGCGCACATTATACGCATTTGCGCACACACAGTTCATTACAATCACTTCCGGCGATGGATTCGATGGCAGTAAGTCAATAAGCATTATTTATGCTGTTTTAACAATTGTTCTTTTGTGTTAACGGCTTTTTATTGTAAGAGATTCCATAGAGCGCATCAGAAATGTTTTAGATTGTACAAAAAATGTTATGTTTTATGATCTCATATTATCAAAATGACCTCAGCGAGTCTTAAAATGATATGTATAAGTCTTAATTCGCCTTTAAACAAATTAAGGTTTGGAAGATGTCTTCAAATATAGCAGAAAGACTTATGTAAGTAATGTAGTTGATTGTTGCATCCATTGCTAAATAAATGTTGTTCCTCAGTATCAGAACGTACTGTAAAACTTACATTCATGAATGTAGTGAGTGTACTGTAAGTTATGTTAAATAGATTTGTGGTGAAATTAAAGTAATGGAGTTGAACATTTGTATTTTGCTCAAATAAGATTCATTGTGATTCTCCTTAGTTGTTTTGATCATTTAGACAGCATAACTTTGTTTTTTTTTAAACTAGTTTATGTTGTTCATAAATAAATAAAAGTCTCTTAGGTACTTTACAGACAAAGTCAATAACTTTGTTTACAAAAAAAAAAAAAAATATATATATATATGACTCTGTACTATATTAATGCCTTTCTTCAAAATGATTCAATATTGTTTGTTCTGTATTTTATCTAAATTAGGTGTTGTGAACTGGAGTGCATTTTCCAGCAATACAAGCAAGAGTTCCGGGTGCCCTACTCGTTAACTCTGTGTTTGCACTGCGATATAGAAGGACTGCCCACCTGATGGCAGAAGGGGAGTCCTGTGTTGATTTTATTCTGATAAGGAGGTTGAGGGCTATTGCTCAGTTGATTTGTTTTTTCAATGATGGAGGGAAATTTCAAGCTGAGTCTGTCTCTCTCTCTCTCTCTCTCTCTCTCTCTCTCTCTCTCTCTCTCTCTCTCTCTCTCTCTCTCTCTCTCTCTCTCTCTCTCTCTCTCTCTCTCTCTCTCTCTCTCTCTCTCTCTCTCTCTCTCTCTCTCTCTCTCTCTCTCTCTCTCTCTCTCTCTCTCTCTCTCTCTCTCTCTCTCTCTCTCTCTCTCTCTCTCTCTCTCTCTCTCTCTCTCTCTCTCTCTCTCTGTGTGTGTGTACAGATGTATGTGATTATCTATATTTGTACATATTTCTTTTACACAATTATCTTTGTTTTGAAATAAGTTATGACTGTTATGAGTTTGTCAATCTCTGTATCCGGTATTATGCATGCCAACTCAAAAAAACAATGTGCTGTATGTAGTTGCTTTAACTTCAAACTACTTTATTGGAATAAATGTTTTATGATAGCCTATATAATGCACAAAAATAAACAATTATTAACTATTAAAGGGGAATGATTAAAATAAGAAATATATAAGGTGCCATCAGTGTTTACAGTAATTTTGTAATTTACAAAGTGAAGTGCAACAGAATGTGAAAATAAACTTTAAATAAAATACTACACAGATATTACACAATACATTCTAAAATTTCTTATCAGTTTACCTTAAATCAGGCATAGTTAAAACTATGGATGTGTGTTTTACTTCTTTTTGCTGCTTTCATTATTACTTTAGTTTTTTAATACATTAACATTTTTTAAAAATATTATGTCAAATTGACGCGGGACGTCAAAACACGTGGCGCATGCGTGGTAACATACGTGACGAACGTACGTGACGTATTGTATATACGTGACGTCACCGCGCTACAGTCTGCGGCGAGGAGTACTTGTAATAAGCTGCTAGGAGCATCCATTCCGGCTGTAGCGGGTGACAGTTGATTGTGGCGACGGCAGCTTTACCACGAGTGGGCGTGGTTTCAGCGCAGCCAACGGACACGCCCCCAGCGTTTGAGAGCAGAGAGAGCTGCTCATTTTATCAAGATTCTGATAGCTTATTTTATGTACTTGCAGGATTTTTTTATCATTCAAATTTGGCTGGGTGTCTAATAACACATTTTTCTGTGATATGACAAACTCAGAACACATACTTCATTTTGACTTTACAGGGACTTTAAGGAGGCAAGGCTATTACTGGATTTCAAGCCTTAATCTCATTTGGTGAGATTGAAACGACAATTATGCTTGAATGCTTAGGGCATTTTCATGCTTTGTTTCTAAACAAACTTTAATGTCAACTTTGTCAACATTGTACTGGCTTAATAGCCACTTGATTTTAAAAGAATTTTACTTTCCACTTAAAATATGAGTTCTGTATTGCCATGTAAAGTTAACATTTGATAATGTTAAAGGAATAGTTCACCTAAAAATGTAAATTTACTTATTTCGTTCAAAACCTGTATGACTTTTGGGTAACACTTTACAATAAGTTATCGTTAGTTCACACTGAACTGCATTTCTACAGCATTTATTCATCTTTGTTAATGTTAGTTCATGTAAATTTCAACATAACTAATACGTTATTAAAATCAAAAGTTGTATTTAATAACATTAGTTAATGCACTGTGAACTAACATAAATGAACAATGAATGGCTGTATTTTTATTAACTAGCTGTGGAATACAAAGTATATTTTATCGTTAAAGGACTTTCGTTTTATGGACATATATTTTTTTAAATAGATTTTCTTTCCTCAGAAGAAAAATCGGTAATACTTCACAAGGTTTCATTTGTTAACATTAGTTGATGTACTAACTAATATGAACAAACCATGAGCAATACATTTGTTACTGTATTTAATAACATTAGTTAATGCACTGTAAACTAACATGAACGAACAATGAACGGCTGTATTTTTATTAACTAGCATTTACAAAGATGAACAAATACAGTTACAAATGTAGTGGTCATGTTTTTTTCATGTTAGTTAGTACATTAACTAATGTTAACAAATGAAACCTTGTGAAGGGTTACCGATTTTTCTTCTGAGGAAAGAAAATCTATTTAAAAAAATACATTTTTTGTCCATAAAACGAAAGTCCTTTGAAAATAAAATATCCTTTGTATTCCACAGAAGTTAAAAAGGTCGTTCAGGTTTGGAACGACATGAAGGTGAGTAATGTTTTTGTGTGATCTCTCTCTTTAAAAACTTTTTTTTAGCAACTCGGAGCAGTTTGTGAGATTAAGATCTCATCTGAAAATGAACCAAATTAGATATTCAAAAGATCTCATTTGAGATGTTTCATTCCTGTGGGCTTTTCCGTGTAACATGCCCAGGCATGGCCATCGCCACGTGTCAATGCAAAACGCCAGGAAGTGGGTCTCTATGTGAGTAATTAAGCGCACTAATAGGCAAGACTCTTCTGATGAGTAGGTGCTGCTTGACACTCCCCGAGGACTTTCACACACCTCGATCCAGGGTGATTAGACCGTAAGAGCCTTCCTTTCTCTCCACAGTCCACTCCTGCCTTATCTAAAGGGCTAGCGCTCACCGCCAGACGCACTCTTCTCGTTGAACTATTTACTCATCTTCAGGGAAACCCAGCCTCAAAGCCCTGAATAATTCACGTTGTGTTCTACATTACTTGGCCCTTTTCTTCGATACCTTCCTTTATCTCTTCTAGGACACACCCAGTGAAACGGAGCTCTTTACTAATTAAACGCTCGACTTGACTGATCATCAGCGTACTGATTGCAGATGGATGGATTGATGGATGGATTGATTACCACGTAGGTGGATCACGTCTTGCTGTCGGAAGCCTGTCTCCCCCTCCTCCTTTGTTCTTAATTGTCTGTACATCTCTGTTTCTCTTCTTTTGGTTTAATGAGGGTTGCTTGATTGCTGATGGTGAAAAACTGTAATGGAGGTTCTCTCCGCAGTGCCGAAGAACCGTCTGTTCCTTAATCTACATCAGGCTCCTACAGAGGAGCAGCAGGAGATAAAAGACTTTGTGTGCTGCTTGGTTTCAGCTGGGGCAGCAACACATGCTGGAGGCAAAAAGCGAAGAAAAACATGGCTGCAAAATATAATATATACCCTCTCCTAGCAGTTCTGAGAGTTAATATTTTGTTGACTTTGGTCAATCGTATACCTAGGAGCTGTGGGTGAGTGTTCGGGCAGAAAGGCTTTACTTTGATTGCATCCTTGCGTCATTTTGTACTGATTAGCTATTTCATTGGTGTTATTTATTCCAGCAGATCTGCTGGAGAGGGTGTAATTTGCCAAATACTTTATTGTGGATGGAATACATCATAATGGAATGTGGAAATGCTGCTAAAAAAAACGTTAAAAAAAAAAAACTTTTTTTTTTGTCCTTTTCAAGACCATTATAAGAAACCTGCCTGCTATTCTTTGTTCAGTCTGTGGTTGAAAGCATCCTCATAAATTTAGATTGAAGACACCATTCATAGAATATTCCAGCAATGTTGCGTATTCTAAGCAGGGTTCCAAACAAAAAAAGATGAGGGAGCTATTGGCTCTAAAAGTGAAGCATTTAGGAGGCAAATTACTGAATGGCTTGATTTTTAAAATGGTTCAGAATCAGTTTAGGGATGTTTAGGAGGCCATGATGATGAACAGAGACCAATGGGCAAATTTGGCCAGAATGCTGGGGGTAAAACCCCTACTCTTTTTTTTCAAAGGACCTTGGTTTAACGTCTGATCCCAAAGACAGTGCTTTTTTGACAGTATAATGTTCTCATCCCTATTCTTGGGCTGTTAAGACTCACTTAGACCACAGGTTGAGCACCCCTGCTGGCCTCACTAACACCTCTTCTTGCAGAAACCTAGTTTTTACAGGAGGTCTGCAATCAAGGAACTGACCAGGCTCAACTCTGCTTTGCCTCAGTGGGCAACCAGCCTTGGGCTACAGCGTGATATGGCTGCTGGCAAAAATAATCTGTTTATAATAGGCAATTGTTCACAAATTCGTTGTTATGTGCTGGAAACACCGGCTTGTGATCTTGCAAGACAATATCTGATGGAACCTCATATAAACAAAAGCTTTCCCGACTGTTGCTGATAGCGTCTAGATCTGTATTCTGGAGCCCTGCTGAGGTTGTATGTGGGAGTCCAACTGACATCAAAGGCATCTTGAAATGACACTCTTAACAAGGCACAATAGCAGAACTGTTTGGATGTTCTGTTCAAGCACATTGTCAATACTTATTGAGGGTTTTTGTAGCATACATTAACAGATACAGATCTGCAATGCAATCACAGATAGCCGCAATGTAATCTACTCTGTTTAGTGTTGTGGCCGGTGCACCTCACCTGTCACACGGCCAGTCCTTCCCTCTGAGATGCCAGCGGGTATGACTGGAGCCATTCTGCTCTTTTAATTTAGAAAGTCATGCCTGATGCCACCGTCGTCCCTTGTCCCTCCCAAGGTCGTCGTATGTTGGAACTTGGGGGTGGGGGGTTTAGAGGGGTGCAGGCTGCGTCTTGTAGTGCTGGAGCCGGCGTGCGCCACATCGTGAGGTCATTTCGGAGACCAGTGCTGTGTCCTCCCTCTACCCTGCACAGGTGGTCATGGCCAGGATCAGAATAATTTATGAGCGCTGGGTCGGTCTCCTCTCCACCAGCCTGGGTTTTCTGGCTCCCAGCCACACACTGATTTCATCCTGGCCTGGGAGCACAAAATAGACGTGGCAGTTTGTTTCTCTGTCCACTCTGGCCACCCCTCCTTCCCTGCCCACCTAGTCCCCAGTGGAGGTCGTTTGTGCAGTTTGTCGACGCTGACCGAACATTTTCGAGTGCCCCTGAAGTGACCCCTGAATGAATGCATCAGCGATTTCGTAATGCGTAGTGTGCAGGCATTGTCACACCAATTATCCCAGATAAACAAACGGCCCCAGATATCCCAGATAAACAAACGGCCCAACAATGAGAGACCACTGACCAGAGATTGGTAAAGTGGTCCACCTTGAAGTGAAGGCTCTCATAAAGACACACTCGTCCAAAGTGACAGGCAATTCACTTAAAATGTCACGTAGTTCCCCTAATGCACTTCCTCAGAAGTTATGATGTCATGTGTATTTGACACTATATTAAAGGGATAGTTCACCCAAAAATGAAAATTCTTTCATCATTTACTCACCCTCAAGTTGTTCCAAACCTATGTGTTTATTTGTTCTGCTGTACACAAAGGAAGATATTTGGAAGAATGTTTTAATCAAACAGATCTCAATCCCCATTGACTTCCATAGTAGGAAAAAATACATACTATGGTAGTCAATGGGGATTGAGATCTGTTTGATTAAAACATTCTTCCAAATATCTTCCTTTGTGTACAGCAGAACAAATAAACATAGAGGTTTGGAACAACTTGAGGGTGAGTAAATGATGAAAGAATTTTCATTTTTGGGTGAACTATCCCTTTAAGTAGTAAGTCATGTAGGACCTTTGAATCATTGAAAGAAACACAAAATAACAACCCCACCATGACAGATGGTGTTGAATTGGTGCTGTAATAGTGGATGTACACTCACCTAAAGGATTATTAGGAACACCATACTAATACTGTGTTTGACCCCCTTTCACCTTCAGAACTGCCTTAATTCTACGTGGCATTGATTCAACAAGGTGCTGAAAGCATTCTTTAGAAATGTTGGCCCATATTGATAGGATAGCATCTTGCAGTTGATGGAGATTTGTGGGATGCAAATCAAGGGCACGAAGCTCCGGTTCCACCACATCCCAAAGATGCTCTATTGGGTTGAGATCTGGTGACTGTGGGGGCCATTTTAGTACAGTGAACTCATTGTCATGTTCAAGAAACCAATTTGAAATGATTCGAGCTTTGTGACATGGTGCATTATCCTGCTGGAAGTAGCCATCAGAGGATGGGTACATGGTGGCCATAAAGGGGTGGACATGGTCAGAAACAATGCTCAGGTAGGCCGTGGCATTTAAACGATGCCCAATTGGCACTAAGGGGCCTAAAGTGTGCCAAGAAAACATCCCCCACACCATTACACCACCACCACCAGCCTGCACAGTGGTAACAAGGCATGATGGATCCATGTTCTCATTCTGTTTACGCCAAATTCTGACTCTACCATCTGAATGTCTCAACAGAAATCGAGACTCATCAGACCAGGCAACATTTTTCCAGTCTTCAACTGTCCAATTTTGGTGAGCTCTTGCAAATTGTAGCCTCTTTTTCCTATTTGTAGTGGAGATGAGTGGTACCCGGTGGGGTCTTCTGCTGTTGTAGCCCATCCGCCTCAAGGTTGTGCGTGTTGTGGCTTCACAAATGCTTTGCTGCATACCTCGGTTGTAACGAGTGGTTATTTCAGTCAAAGTTGCTCTTCTATCAGCTTGAATCAGTCGGCCCATTCTCCTCTGACCTCTAGCATCAACAAGGCATTTTCGCCCACAGAACTGCCGCATACTGGATGTTTTTCCCTTTTCACACCATTCTTTGTAAACCCTGGAAATGGTTGTGCGTGAAAATGCCAGTAACTGAGCAGATTGTGAAATACTCAGACCGGCCCGTCTGGCACCAAATACCATGCCACGCTCAAAATTGCTTAAATCACCTTTCTTTCCCATTCTGACATTCAGTTTGGAGTTCAGGAGATTGTCTTGACCAGGACCACACCCCTAAATGCATTGAAGCAACTGCCATGTGATTGGTTGATTAGATAATTGCATTAATGGGATATTGAACAGGTGTTTCTAATAATCCTTTAGGTGAGTGTATATCTAGAACAAGAACTAGGAACATATCAGGAAAGGTTGATTTTAGTTATCTGAGAACTGACTAGTCATTGGAATTAGAGAAATAACTTTTATTATGGGTTATTTTGTGTAGTACTTTCGACATGATAAACTTTGAGAAGTTGTTTCTAAATTCAGCCCCTTTAAAGTTTAGGCGCTACAGCCATCGAAGTGACTATTTGTGTAACTAAATTCCAAAACCATTGCTGTTTGACTTCAGATCATCTGCTGTGAGTGACGTTCCTGTTATTATACGTTATTCAAATATTTTTGTGAGTACCGATAGTTTTATGCATATTTATTTAGCTTTTTTGGTGAAATGTCAGTTTTCCTATTGAACCGCTGGGATTTATTTTTTTTGTTAATCTAATGATTATAGTCTTTGTACACATATAGATGCCACACCTAAAATGTTGCATTTTTAAGATGCCAAGTTAAATTTATTTTGTCCAACTATGTTTAAGGATTTGGTTTCCTTTCAGTCCTTTTCAGTTCATGTAATTTTAAATTGGACACGCGCCATAATTAAACTGGAATTTGAATAGGGGTGTACGAATATATTGATACACGTGAATCAATATCGAATTAATAATTGTTATTTATTGATTTGTTTACTCCCAAGATTCTTGTCAGTGGCTTTGTGTTTGGTTTAAACCCAGCTGGTAGATGGTAGTGTTATCTCAGAACGTAACTGTGACGAGGAGAAGCTCAAAGGTGCATCGCTGGCGTTAGCATTAGCAAATCCAGCTCACAAGACGAATGATAGAATTATACCAGCTCCCGCCGCAGCGTACAGAGCTGAAGTGTGGACTCATTTTGGCTTCCACTATAAACAAACCACTAAGATGAACAAGTCGTTTTGTTGCTAAAATCATGCTAAAATCACACAAAAAAAGTGACAGCGGTGAGTAAACGGCAGCAAGAAAGCATTCGATCACAGCAATGTGGATATGTTTGCAGGAGTTCTGCAATTTAGCACTTTTGTGAAGGTTTATTTATGTGAAGGTTTATTTATATAGCACTTTATATCATAGATGTAGATGCTTTAAAGCAAGTTGCCTTGCAGTATTAAATATAAAAGTGTCATGCAGTCATGGAGTGGACTATGTACTTTCTGTTGTTAAAAGCTTGAGAAATGAAAAACTGCTATTCTAGTGTAAACCTATAAGGGTGTATATATCCTGCAACTCTTTACTTAATTTCCCTTTACTTAGATTGCATTGATATCACTAATCAATATTATGTGTAAATGCAGATCTCACTGATTGAAATAAAAATAGTTTTTGCTCCGGTTTTATGCATATGGTGGTTTCCTTTCTTTTAATTTCAGTTCACTTTAATTATGCTTTCTTACATTCAAATTGCAATTGCGCATCATGTTTGCTTCCTCAAATCCATTTCATGAATTGAGTTATTTTAAAAGGCATTCTTGAATCAATTGTTAATGCCGGCACAATATGGAGATGAACAGAATGCAGGAATTGTTTGAAAGCATATATTTTTAATTCATTTGCATTCTGTCTGGCAGTTTTTTTTTAAACACACAAATGCATCCTATGTGAGCACTGAGCATCCCCTAAGAAATTCATCTGATTGGGTTTAACCCTAATTATTCTAACTAAGATTGACTACTCATCTAATCGCTCCAGCCCACCAAGTTGTTGATTTTATAGAAAATATGTGGTTTCTAGATCCGTAACCACACCCTACCTTGAGTTTTGTATTTTTACTCCTGTGCAATTTGAATCAGCAATTCAACGCTAACGGCAACAAACCACTTAGGGGAATGGCGCAGGCCGCAGCCAGCCTTTAAAGCCCACTCCAGTAATGGTTCTCTTTCTCCACGAGTAGCTCTGAGATGCTAGCTGACTTTGATAAACTGAATTATCCTAGAGTGTCTGTCCTATTCACACTGGGTGGTTGTGATGTACCATATTGCTCGGCTGAATAAATTAAAGCTTCAGCTGATGTCTGTCCTCACCTGTCCCCCTCCCTCTTACGCTCTTCATTGTTTTCTACATCAAGCCTGTTCTTTTGTTGCTCCTGCAGTGGAGCTGGTTTATGAAAGTTAGTTTTTATTCAGACTAATGTCCTATTAATTTCATGCTCCTGCACTCTCTGAATAGACCACCTTCCTGCATGTTTTTTTCCTCTTTTTCATTCATCGACGTGCTTCTAAATTTGCTTATTAGTGAGATTAGGTTTCCATCCATGCTTGTTAGTACTCTCTCTTTTTCTATTAATGGAACAATTGGATACTGGATAGAGGTTATGCTATTATTTGCTTTCCTTTTTTCTTTTTCTTTTTTTTTTTTTCACTGGGTTTGGGACACGCCATAATCCTCATTGGTGGCTCATGCTATATTTCGTTGTCATTGTTTCGTTTTTGAAACACTCATTTAAATGCAGGGTCTGATAGACTCTCACCACTACCACTACATGTCCGATCAGCTGCATTTCGTAGGTGATTTGTCTCTGACTCATCAGATGATTTTGTTGTCCTGATAGAGTTTTCCATGTCGGAATATGCCAGTTGTTTTTTGGCATTAACCATGCACTCTGAACTCGAGGGGCATTGTATAAATCTCTATAGCTTGTCATGCGTGCTTGGCTGTGAACATTTCCTTACATATGCAGTGTTTTGATTAATCACTCATGGCATTGCTCCCGAAAGCTCTGGCCCATCCCCATCTATGGCCATTAGTCATTGTCACCTACTCTGACTTTATGCACTGAATGCTTGTGCTATCTATTCACAGCGCTGCTGTGTTGGTGAGCTTGTTCTATATTCTAGCCTGTTTGCACACAATGCCTGTACTCTTACTCCACTATACACTATATTTATCTGCTTTTATCCAGTTTATTTCAGTTGTTTTGTTGTGGGGAATCTTAAGGATTTTAATGATTGTTTGTTTAGATTTTAATTCTAGTTAATGATTTCGGTTCCTTTACAGTTCTGTTATTCTAATTAGATTTTTTAGTTCTTTTCATGAAGCACCCTGTTCACTAAATAATACAAATAAATGAATACAATACTGCTAGGTTACTTATTAAGTACATTTATTTTAGGGGTGAAATAATCTTCCCTTTGGAATAACGTTCTCGAGAAGTACTTCAGAGTATTGGGGACATAAATAGTATTTTGACTGCACAGGCTGGTACCCGCTGGCATGTTCTGCTTTAAAATGTCATTAATATAGCTCTTGTGTTGAGCTTGTGAAGAGTAAAAAGAAATGTTTGATTTGAGAAAATTGTTTTTATAGGGCCCTATAAAATCCGTTTTATTTTTTCCCAAATTCTGTTTTTTCCGCTTTTAATTTTTGCAAATTCGTTTTTTTTCCATTTTAATTTTGGGGAATTCAGTTTTTTTACCCTTTTACTGTTATTTTAGTTGTAAAAAAAGTGTGCTTTTAATGTTAATGATTCAAATGTACACAAATAAAATAGAAATGACCTTAAATTTATTGAGGTAACAAATATTTACCCTTACTTTTCAGCACAAATACTGCATGATGCAACATAACACTGCACTCTAAGTACTTCAAGTAACAACAAAATATGGTTATGGGCTTTAAACTGTCCAGTAAAATTATATTCGTTTATATAAGTTTAAGTCACACTCTGTCTCTCTCTCGCGCACTGTTGAGGGCACTCTCGGACACTCGGTCTTTCTCGCGCAGTGTCACTTCGCTTTTGTCCAGTCCGGCACATCACAGACGTGTGTGAGACGCGCGCGCGTGTGTGTGTGTGAGACGCGCGTGTGTGGTTTCGTGTGGTACGCGTTGGTTTTCATTTATACTTCTGCGTCGTTGTCCGCGTTGATGTACGCAGAGGGAACATGTGAAACCCGTGGGAGCGGTTCTAGCAGACCAATCACAGCGCTTGCGTCCGCGTAGAATTGATGCGTTACATTTTTGGAGAGGTGCATTAGGGTACGCGCGCTACACAGCCTACGACGTAGCTACGGCGGGAGGTCGACGCAGAAGTATAAATTGGGCTTAAGGGGTGCAAGACCGTTGGCTGTCCCGATACTCTAATGGGCTTCTCCAGGGGTGATCATAAGGGCACTTAATGCACCCCTTTCACAAGTGTGCATCAGACCTCACTTTGCTATGGGATATTACCCAGAATCCTTGTAGTGTCGTGACGTTTCGAACAGCTAACCAATGGGGGAGAACGGTTGCTATGGTGCTGTTCGTGAGCGGAAACTCCGAAGATAAAGGAAGCTGGTGTGGTGAAGTGTTTTTCAAGGCTGTGAAATTTAAAAATATTAGTGTTATTGTCACTAAATGTAGTTTTAAGAGTTTTTCAGTCGAGAA
Source organism: Tiaroga cobitis (assembly GCA_030578255.1). Lineage (NCBI taxonomy): Eukaryota > Metazoa > Chordata > Actinopteri > Cypriniformes > Leuciscidae > Tiaroga > Tiaroga cobitis. The sequence continues at coordinate 16,660,105 of CM060611.1, forward strand.
TATAGTTGTTTAAAGCTCAACCTTTCCTCGGCTAGTCATTCTGACCTTTCCCGCGGGCTCTGTGTCTAGTGGTTAAACATGAGATATAAATCGGCTTGTGTAAATCTAACGGGAGATGTTTGGTCTCATTAATCTATGATTTGTTCCCTGGCAAATCGTTTTGAAGTTTCCTAACTTTTATATATTTAGGCTATTTAACTGTAACGTTGTAACGTTAGCCTGTTGACTTATGTTTGACTGAATCTTTTAACTTGCTTTATTTCTTGACTTATATAGCTTCTTATACCTTTAAGGTAGGGCTGGGCGATGTGGCCTAAAAAAAATATCACGATAATTTTTTTATATCAGTCAATATCGATAATTATCACGATAAATGTCAAATCTTTATTTCTTTCAAGTTTAAAGGCAGATTTTTGCTCCTAAGTAAAAGTTGTAGAAACCAGAGCGTTAATTGTGGTTTTAAACTACTCTTTATTGTCAGAACATATCATGACAAACACTTGCCAAACATATATTTCTTAGTTTCTGCATGTGCTAATGGGGGATGTTGTTTCAAGTCTTGAAACAGGTTTCTGTTGCCTGACTTTGGCACGTATCTTCAGCAGTTTACAGTGCAGGCTGCAATATTAATATTACATGTTTTATCTCGAAATGCATATTTGACAGTGAGTTGACAGTAAATCTGCATCCTAACTCAAGCTAATACTACTATGTTAAATTTATGTTAATTCTGTTCTATCATTACGTTCATCTATTTAAAAAAAATGAACAACCACATTTTTATTTGGTAAATGTAACATTCTGACTGTTTGAGTTTTATTCAAATTAACCATTGGTTATCCAGTATCATGCATTTAGATCATGATAACCACAGATAAAACAAAGCATAGCCTATAGCACCTCACTATCATGGCAATATGTAACTTTATGGTTTCTATGGTATTTGTATGAAAAACTGTCGCCTAAATACATTATTAAATACTGTAATTATATTCCATTAGTTCTTTAATACATTGTCTACATTAATAATATAATACAATTCAATAGCCTACTATATCCCACATTTTATGGTGCAGTTAATATTACTAGGCTAACGTTACAGTAAATCCATGGTAAATGGATTCAGTATCAATTCAGATTCTGACTGTATCGTTGCGTACAGTGTTTCTCCTGTTTGTCAGCGCTGTTCCATCTGCCTTTAAACTGGTTTAAATCACCGAGTCATTAGTGTTCTTCGCTGAATTCAAGCGCTTCTCACTGGATGTCGTGACCGAAGCCGATCAGAGTAAACGCATCTGCTGCAGTGAGCTCGCGCGCGCTGCCGTTTGGACTTTGAGCCGAGCGGATAAACAGTCCGTGAGGCGTGCGCGGTTCAAATGAGTTTCGTTCCGCTTTTGGCGCATAAACATTATCGAACATTTATCGAACTCTTGATATCGTTTTATCGAGAAAAATTATATCGCGATAATTATCGTTATCGTTTTATTGCCCAGCCCTACTTTAAGGCTACTTATACTTTAAAGCTACACTGTGTTATTTTTACCCCCATCTAGCGGTGAAAATGTATATGACCATCCAGTGAATATTAGTTTCTGTTCCTCTCAATTTCGATTTCGTTTTAACTCCTACGGTGGCCAATGGAGTCCAAGATTAACATGGCTTCCAGTACGACCTCCTCGACACGGTGCCATCGAGTGTTAAACCGCGAAAGGCGAAGCTTGATGTCCCTCTTTGGCTAATGTACTTTCAAGATGGAGGGGCAACGTGGCGACCGACATTAGAACCCCTTACCCGTATGTATTTTCAATGGCATATTATACACTCACGAGAATACTTTATTACTTGAACGAAGTAAATATACTAGGGCTGTCAGTTAAACGCGTTATTAACGGCGTCAATTTTTTTCCCCGCGCGATTAACGGTCTTTTTGGCCGAGCAAACTTTGTAGTTTTTTTTCACATACTGTTACAACAGGACGTGGCGCTGCGCTATGAAACCCATTCATTTCAATGGCTTGCGCTGCGCGAAGACGTTTTGTTGCTTCGTTGACCAAAGCGCAAGCGGATCTAGCTATAGACCGGAAACAAAACAACAGGCGCGCCGCGCACACTTGTTTGGGCTTGCGAGCCGGCCAAATAGTAGCTAGGTTAACGTTACGTTTTGAGTGGATGACGAGCGCGAGACGCCGAAATGGACGCCAATAAGATTCTGAATGGAAAGTTTACTTTTAAAAAGTTGCCAAATGGTTCCATTGACAAGACCAAAGTGATCTGTGTGTTTTCAAAAATGTGCAATGTAATAACTTAGTTGAAATAAAACCCATGTAACTATAGGACCCTTACATTTCCTATATGTGCCTATATTTTATTCTATCATTATTTTATTAAAATTACAAGACACAGAGTTTTGAGTATTTCTACCCTGAATGGCCATACACAGTCATACTGACCGTATGCATTACAGACCGTGTGTCGGTTGCTCCTTTTTCCCGCTCTTGAAGATGCATCACCGTTGACTAGCAACAATTTCTCTTGTTGTTTGTTTAGTCTATTGCAAAGCTGAAATCTAGCATTAGCTTTGAGCTAAAACCAAATTGAAATATTGAAAAGAGAATTTCAGAACAATGTCAGCAAGAAGAATGACTGCCACAGAGGCTTTAGCCATGCTTCAGAGCCTTGATGAGGCTGAGTGGTTGTTGGTTAACTAATACATTTTTACATGCATCATAATTAAAATGTAGTGTTCTGATGTTTATTATGACCTATCCTAACATTACAGATCCATTTATTCTTAGATTTGATATAGCTTATTGAAATTATATGCAAATAATGTATGAGCAGTCAGAATGACTGCTATGGCCATTATAGTAGTTATAGAATTCCGGGAGTCTTAGTGTTAATGGACAGTGTTACATTGAGAGATTATTTGCTCCAAGTGAGAATGTTAGTGTGAAATTGAACACAGTATATGCCAATGTTGTTTTCAATAAAAAACATTTGCACAAAGCAAGCCGATCCACTTTCCCATGTTGATAAGAGCATTAAAATTAGAAAAAATAATGGGACAAAAAGAAAATCAAGAGACATTTAGAATAGATAAAAATCGTTGCGATTAATCGCGAGTTAACTATGACATTAATGCGATTAATCGCGATTAAATATTTTAATCGTTTGACAGCCCTAAAATATACATAAATGAGCACATATATTTTTGAAAGAACTAAGTGTTTTTAGCTAAGAATAAACTAAAAAAGTTATACAGTGTAGCTTTAATAATGGCTATTATTGATCAATAAAACTGAAATTTAACAAAAAGAGAAAGGGTTGTCATTTTATTTCATATAGCCTATGTAAGACTATTTTAATATATAGCCTTGTTGAGGCCAAATTCACCACCAGTCAATATCACCTGAGTAAGAGTCATACAGAGTCAAATTCAATAAAAAGAAGTATTTTATTCCTGCAGGAATAGGTTCAGTCCCAAACACACAAGTTCAATCTGTGCGAGGAGTGACACACCCTCGAAGAGCAGACGGGCGTTTTATACCCGTTTCAAGGACCTTTCCTTTTACGTTTACAGATATGATGTGGCTGTTGTGTCTTTTAAGGGCATTACAGGCGCCTCTCCTCTCTCCAGGCCACAGCCTAACACAGAAATACACGGGCCAAAAAGCTGATCAGTGCCTAAGGTCAAAGGTCTCCTCCCATCTGCTCCTGAGTGTCACGCCGTGCACGTACACACATTTTAGTTTATGTCATCAAAATCATCAGGAGCCACATGGCTCAAAAAATCCCTTCAGTTCTATTAACTACTGATCACTGTAAGATTAAAATTTTCCACTACAGCCTAAATATAATATATCACCAACACGTCATGTATTTTTCCATGGATGGGATGGGAAGAATTTCATATATCAATTTCCATAATAACATAATTAAAATTGCATTTCGAATTGCTGTGAATACGGTAAGGCAGTATAAGCTCAGGTAAACATAAATCACAATTTATCTTAGCCAAAAACTGTTTTATTATTAATAACATTAACAGAAAGGTTGGTAGCTAAGAGTAAAAAAAGATATACATTTTTTCATTCAAAGGATTGTCATGTTACAGCTATTATGCAGCACACGCATTAGCCAAATGAACGGTGTTTGCTCTCCTGATCACAACAGAAGTGACGTAGATAGTGACGTGTGCAAAACTGTCCAAATTCTGCTTTTTTACAGCTTCGGGCACTTGCGCACTTACTCCGCTAAGTGCACTTTCAACAAGTGTCCACTTCGAGGAAGACCTTAGGGCATAGTGTGGATATTGGGACAGGGCCTATGTGTGGGAAACATTTCATAAAAGTCACGTGCGAACTGCTCGGCTCGGTACTGAGGGCGCGTAGCGTCGAGTTTCTTTACTTAACTCTAAGCCGACGAAAGCAGAGCCGTGGAGAACCGCTTCGCCATGCTTTCATTGTTTTGATACCGTCATTGGAGCTAAAATGACAGGAGGCGTTGTCGCCCAGATTTGCTTCCCCCAGTCTGCTTTTTCTCCAGACATACGTTCTTCTCCCACACAAAAACAGAATTTCATTCCAAATATGTAAAATTCCCCGAAATTCCGCGTTAACACTAGATTCCGCGTTAATTGGCCAATTCTGCGATTCCGTTCGCCATTCCGTGATCGCGCAAATTATAGGGCCCTATTTTTAGCCAGTTCTTTTCAATGAATTGGTCAAACTGGATCTCAAATTGATTCATTAACGAATAACCCTTTTCAATTTGAATCGGTGTAAAAAATAAAAAAATCTTATCCCAACTGCACATGAGGGGAAAGGTCAGGGCAATTAATTTATTAAAATTGTGAATCTGTTCATATTGATAAAGTTATTAAAAAGACCATATTTCGATTTAGCCCTCAACCTCGTGAGTTTTCTCGCTAAAACATCATTTCTAGATCCACTACAGATGCAGCACCTTGGCTGGATATTCTGTGTAGAATAATGCAGTTAGTTGGTCAAGAACGGTTAAAGGGTTATAACCCCCTGCAGCCGTATGGATCTCTTTTATAATGGGTGGATGCACTTTTTTTGGTCTTCTAAAAAAAATAATATCCTGGCTCTTCCAAGCATTTTAAGTGATGGGTACCTTTTTTTTTTTTTCTTTTTTTTTTTTACTCTGATTGTGTTTGGCTGAAAGATGCAAGTCATATACACCTAGGATGTTTCGAGGGCATTTTTGGGTGAACTAGCCCATTGTAACTGAACTAACAATGCAATCAACTTTAATAAATAATTCTATATAAGGATTGGTTCCTTTAGCTCTTTTTCCAACAGTTTTTTTTATTTTTATTTGTTTTTTGAATTTCCAGTCCTACATGGCATGTCCCATTACATTTCCCCCATCACTGCTCCATGCTCATTTCTGTATGCATGCCAGCATCTGTCTGACTGTTGGATGGCCTGGATCAGCACATTTGAGTCTAGAGAGCGTTGTACAATTGCTCTCGTGGGCTCAATCCACCCCTGCGCGACTGTTTCATCCACCATTGCTCTAGGGCTTATCCAACTCAGCACAGCCCACTGAGTGTGATGGGGTCCTGGTTACGACCCGAAGCCTTCTGTCTGAGCCAGAAAAGATCTGTAGGACTGCTAGTGACTTGTGGGTAGGGGATAAGCTATTAACTATAATGTCTTATAAGGTCTACTCTAAAACTAAATGTGTTCATAATGCACATAATAATATTATGCACATTTGAATCATTTTTTTTATTTTTATATTGTCTCTATAATGTTTTTCATGAATTTGTGCTCTATTTCACATAGCTTGTGATTTCTCTTCAGACACTTGTCGGATAGATAATATCAGTTGCGGTTAACAGCAGCGGTTTGGGTCCATGCTGCGTGTGTGTACATTTCCGCTCGTGGGGGAGGGGGGAAATAATGCCACTGTGTCATTTTATCCACTAAAGAAGGTAAATTGCACAGGATACAAACTGAAGTGGTACGCTAATGTGACTGCTTGTCATAGTTGTCACAGCCTGTTAGCATAAAAAGCTGGGGACAGGATGAGAAAGTTAGGCAACAACTTTGTCGTAGAATCGCGTGGGCTGAGTCAGAAGCATCAGTTAACTAAAGACTGCCACCCCTTATTCCCTGTTGTTGATTCTCACTGTATTGATTTTCTTTACATTTGATTCCATTCGAGAGTTTCCGAGGTCACACCTGCCATCCATCGTGAGGTGTTGTGGATATATATTGATTGGATTAGAAACAGAGAGGTTCATCCTTGTCCATTTAATGATAGACAAGATTCACTGGAGAATTTGTCTGAATGACAGATACACTGGAATGGACACCATCGGTCCCTGGCCACCTTTTGTTATGAAAGTATTTTTCCTGTTCATTTTCTCAATAGGGATTTTAGAACATTGTTCAATAAAGAGTTCTAAAATATGAATCTAACCAACTAGCTCTGAGATTAAATACAAACTTGTTTTTGAAGCTATAGACGAGGGAATTTTGATTTCATTGACAATAATGAAGATAAGACAAAAAAGCAAATGACTAATCAAATGATTTTTATTTAAACACATTGTTGATTTTTCATTTTGGCATATGTCACTTGTATAACACCATATTTGTATGATCTTACTGTACATTTCTGGACATATGGACATACTTGGACACAGTCACCGCTGATAACAAATTAGAAACATCCATTTTCTATAAAGATGTTTTGAAAAGCATTATACAAATAAATTTAATTGATTGCATTGTGACAAACAAGATTTAAACAAAATAGAAGTGTTTAAAATAATACATTTGCGTGATTTTAAATGTATTATGTTTGGTTTAAAACGTTACAGTTTTATGCGTTTTTATCGTCTTGCGGTCAACAAATGTTATTTTCCTTGACTAAAATGACAAAAAATGAAATAATTTTGAAAAATAAAAATGGTTAAACACAACTATTTGTGGATTATGGATAATGTAGTTGTTCCCCATTACTGGGACTATTAAATGTAATTTAAATAACACTGACTTTAGCTTTTTGCAGAAATGTATATCTTGACTTAATGACCTCAGAGCTCATGGTCTTCCTTAAAATTTTTAAATGTTGACATTGGAGGAAATTAATGGGATTTTTTCCCACCTCTTTTGCGGTTTTATTAAATGGTCATCAACCTGCCATGGCTGATCTTTACCTGTGGATACGGATTCTGGGCACAGGGGGCAGAAGGGACATGTATGCGCAACTTTGGACAACTATTTTAAATATTACAGTAAAGTACATGTCCTGTCATTTTCCCCCAGGATCTACTACCACGTGTGTGTGGAACAGACTGAACCTTAGCATTGTGTGTCATATCATCCTCAAGATGTGACACGAGCATAGCTTTATTTATGTCCTCCCCTGGTTCCTGCTTGCTCAGGCTTCCCTTTGGACTGTGGTAGATGGGAAACAAATGAGACGGTCATGTAGAACTGCAGGCACACATTCTGTATCTGCTGTGCCCTGACCTCATCGCTCGCACCACGCTCCGCACGGCACTACATCACACCAGGGTCTCCAGGGCTTCCCTATCCACTCAGCCAAGACAGTTCTCCCTTCCCCTCGCCTCCATTCACATCCCTGCCGTCAAGCGCCGTACCCTCCCAACAACTGCCACACAACGTCTTGACCATGCTTCCACCCCTGTCAACTGCAGCTTTGCACTCACTGCGGTCAGCTGATCCTCTTCTTACAGCTGTTGAGCCCCCCAAACCGAGGAAGCGTGCTAGAAAAAGAGACAGAATGGCAAATCAGATAATGCAATGACACAGCAGATATTCCAAAGGGCCTTTTTTTTTGCATACTCTGCAATATGTCACGAAAAACACAACGCATGCATACTTGCAGTATCCACCTCACAGCTCATTGGTTTCTTACCGGAGGGGTTTTTAAAACAAGTCGCCTCGGCCCATAATCCATTAGCCGCAGTTCTTTCGATTTGCCTTTGCCTACTCTTTGGTTTTCAGACATGGCAATTATTTCTGGCACCTGCAAGATCGAATGAAGGGGAAACTCAGACAATGTGTGGTAATTAGATCTTGTGTGTTTTACCCTGTGATTATGTACTTGACAATTTGTCATTGAGTGGACTCCGCAGCTGTCGCCGGAGTCGAGGCATGCGTCAATCAAAATAGCTCCACCTCCCAGTGTTCCCTCCTCCTCCTTCACAATTTCCCCCCAGGCGTCACGGATGTTCTCAGCGGCTTCCGAGTTCGTCATGTTGAATTCATGTAGACAGTACAATCGTTTTGGGCACCTGCACAATTAAAGTTGTCTTTGGATCGCATGTTAGATGCTTTAATAATGGGATTCTGTGTCTGTGCATTTAATTGTAAGTGTTATTTCTCCCTCCAGCGACTTTGCTTGTCTTCGTCCACCCCCTCTTTTCACCCCTTCTATCTATTTTCTCCTCTTCTTTCCATCTCACATTCACACGTACGCACGTTTTTAATGGAGCATCACAACTCCTGCTGCACTCGATGGATGGTATTCACAGAGAGCCTCTTTCATCCAGCAACATTTGGCTGAGCTTCGATATGAATGCTTATGAAGATCATATTCCTCTATAATTGTCCCTTGTCAATCCTCGAGTCCCTGCTCGCATTCACATTGAGCTGTCAAGAGCATCCTAAGAGTGTAAATGTATATCTGTATACAATGAAGTATATATTTTTGTATGCTCCTGTTTAGCCTTTTTAGGTACAATTACTGCTGTGCAAATGGTAAACACTTGTTCCCTACTTAGCAAGTTGATGATAACTCCTGATGATTAGATTGAGATTAGGGTTTTTTTCCTCACCTCCCCACAGCACTTGCAAGCATTGAGTTTTAATAAGACCTGAATTCTCTGCATAATTAGCAGGAGGAGCCATGGTTATTCTTTGAAAGCATTGAAAATAAATATCAACCATCCATGGCCCATGACTTATGACTCCAATGCTATATGATATAAAATCCTATTTTTATTTTACTATAATATATTACACTATATAATATTATTAGTACAATTTATTATATTATACTATAACATTGTATAATATATTGTACTGTAATATAATATAATACATTGTAATATAATATAATAGCAACAATTATATTATAGTAAGTAGTTTTTCTTCACACTTTCTGTATTACTTATGAACATTCATTTTATTGTTATTATTAATTTTTGTCTCCTCCACACTTTCCCCCCCACCACAGTGTCAAATGATGTATTTGACATTGAAGTGTCAAATTATGTATTCTATGTGAAATGTCAAATTATGTATTCTATGTGGAATTGCGTATTTAAACACTTTCAGAATAAAATGACCTTGACTACTTTCATAGAGAAACATGTCATTTGAAATTGCAGGTTTTTAGGTCTTTTTTACAAAAAAAGTTAATGGGACCTTTAGATGATTCCCCCAGAATATTTATTAAATATCCTCCCCTATGACCTATATGCTTGAAGTTGAAGGAACGGAGATCATGAAATGGGAAGTTAGAAATTAGCTAACAGTTGGAAAATGTCAAAAGAAGTTTTAAGTAGCCTTATTTGGTTTAACGGACCTTTGGTTAGCAACCCTGGGGCGAATGCATTCCCACCTCCAATGTGACTTCACAGTAAAAAGGGCAGGTTTTCCACAAATATGGGTTGAAGCAATGGTCCACTGGGTGTTCGATTACAGAAAGCATGCAAGCAAAGAGTTTGCTAGCCTCTGCCTGCTCTTGCTTTGAACCCTTCGTCCATCACAGACAGGTGGAGTTAGCCCAATCATCTGGGAATTTAAGCTTATAGCTCTCTCCCTCTGAGCCTCACACAGTTCTGCTTAAATGGGATTTCAGCTGCATCCTATGCCGCTCTACTGATCTCACATCCAAGCCTGGAGTTCTCACTGATGCTGGATCAACGGCGCTGTTCGTGGTGCTGATATGTACTGGCTTCTGTCCGTGGTGCTGAAAGGACAGCAGGCTTCTCTGCCATAGCAGTGGGCTGCCGTCTCCCTCATGGCTAGTCGCGTACCTCATCTCAATTATCTCCTCATATGGACCGAGCGCTCAGAAGTCGAAAACGCACAATCTGAACCATCTATTTGCTAGCCATCTGCCGTTACTGCTTAGTGCAGCCCCGGATGCTGTCCTGCAGCTACAAAAGGGGGCAGATTCTTTCCGGAACTGCCACTTCGTGTGGGTTGGTGGCGGAGGAGGACTCTGTTTTTAATCATGTCGATTTGATTTGGCTAATTAAAAGAAACATCAAGAGGAAATAATGTGAGGCAGAACTGAGATGCTTAATTGAATATGAATGTGCTAATTCAAGTGTGATCTTTAAATATAAGCTTGACAAAAGATGCTCATGTATTCAGGGGGCGTTTTGTTGCGTATGTGCTAATTGTACATTCACGCCACGGACTCACTCCCTAAAGTGCCCTCAGTGCATCCTTATGCTGTCCATTACTCTCCAATGTAAGAGCAGAAAGCATGGCTAATTCTATTTGGTGCTAGCTCAGATAGCACACTGACCTGGGAACTGGGCTTTGATCAGCAAGTGTTGAGTGCTTAAATCTGCCCTAATACATGGTTAAGGGAGTAGATCACTGTTCAGAATGGGTTTTCTCACTGTCATGAGTGAACAGGAACATGCCAAATGCTTTGTCAGGGCCGCCTCTCCTGCTCTCTTCATTGTTATGCACTGTGCTGTAGTCATGCATCACGCTCAAGGACAGATTATGACCTTAATGACAATGACCGTACCAAAAGAGGAGAGCTTTCTATTTGGATTTCCAACCGGTTTTCCAACCTTTATATGTTTAGTGTAGGGCTGCAACTAACGATTATTTTGATAATCGATTAATCGGACGATTGTTTTTTCCGATTAATCGGATAAAAATTCCAATTTGTTTTTTTTGTTTATTATAACTAAATAAAACCCTAAATCAGGGTTGTGGCGAGCAGGTCGAGGCCGAGGGACGTGAGAGATGCGAGACCGGTGCGTCTAACAGGTGTCGTTCATTATCACTCACGCCACCGGCCTCGCACCGTCCTCTCACGTCCCTCGGCCTCGTCCTGCTCGCCACAAGGGTATTTGTGTGTAAAAACGTACTTTAAAAAGTGCAAAAGCCACACATTGAGTTTTACTAATATCAATATTTGCTTTGTTTTTAATGATAATTGCTGATGACAAGTTGACAACCATGATTAATGTAAAATTAATTAAATTATGTCCAACATATGTTTTAACACAATTTTTGTTAAAACAAATTTACACAGACATGTTGTTCAGATGTGAAGATATAAACTAAAAACATCTCAAATATATAATTCATTTAATTTTTATTTAAAATTAATTGAATTATAAGGATAATTGATAAAATAAATATAGAAAGACTGAAAACAAGCGTGTGAACGTAGAGCCGCAGATCGCGTTTGAAAAACAATTAAAACTTAATATTAAACAAATGCTATAAAAAGAGGACGGGATGGAGGCACGCAGCAAGCTAACAGGCTTGATTAAAAAAAAACAGAAAAAATGATGCATTAGTGCACAAGCATTCGCTGAAAACCATTGAGTGCAGTGACTAAAAAACAATCTTTTACTGCTGCTGTTATTAACTGCCTTTATATTTAGTGCTTCACTTTGTAAACACGGTTTTAATTTAACCTATTTCTGCGGTAGCGCTATTTTAATCCATCACTTATGTTGCGAGCGAACTGATGCTCGAGACAAAATACAGACATCCCAAGTCTAGCGGAAGTTCCGGAAGTCTCCCACATAATGATAGCGGCTCCCTGATGCCTGCAAATTAGTTCAAACTCTTGGAATCTAGAGCGCGCGAGCAAGAGCGCGCATGCGAGACAGAAGAGACTGTGCTCCAAACATAGACTGTAAAAAGGGAAGGGAGAGAGACCTTGCGTGTGTCTCATGAAGCGCAGCGCATGTAAGAAAGAGAGCATCATGATTGGCCTGTTTCAACCAATCACCAGTCAAGTCACCTTTATTTATATAGCGCTTTTTACAATACAGATTGCATCAAAGCAGCTTCACAGTGATAACATGAAAATAATACAACAAAGTTTGTTTCTAAAAGAAAATTGCGTCAACATCCACCTTAAGGCAGATCAATAATATTATTGAATATTAAATTTCCCCAACTAAGCAAGCCAAAAGCCAAGGCAACAGTGGCAAGGAACCAAAACTCCATCAGGAGACAGAATGGAGAAAAAAACCTTGGGAGAAACCAGACTCAGTCGGAGGGCCAGTTCTCCTCTGGCCAACGAAGGAACAGTGCATGATTCGGGCAGCATTGCAAGTCAGATTGGATCGGAACATTTAGAGTATTTATCCATTTCCATCTTTTTGGAAGTCCAAGTAATCACGTCGGTATTGAGCCGAGTTGTTGAGGATCAGTGCCGTCCACCATAGAGGGTCCATATCGCCGGCGTTGAGTCGTCTCTTCACAGGCTTTGTGATTGGGGCATCTGAAGTCTCCGTGAGAGGCTGGATACAAACTGGAGCTGACGAACACCATTTTCCGCCATGACAGCAGAAGAGCAAAAAGGGAAAATAATTAGCATAGCTCCTGTTCATAATGATTTCCATAACACGAGCGTAGATGATAAAAACATGAATACAGTGACTCTTGCGTCCCAGAGTCACCCTTCCATCCCCCACACTACTCAGCCCAGCTTATTGACCTCTACATCCCTCCTGCTGCTGAGACCTAACCAAAATCTCGCAATCTCTCCGCAGCCCAACCATACGCGCCAACCCGTTTGACTAAGACTGTCGAGCCCCACTGGTGCGTTAATATGCAGTTTCAGTGGCAACGGTTACAAAAACATGGCAACAAACACAATATCTGCCCAACCACCCGTCATTCACGCAATATACACAGGATCGTAATGACTGTAAATACTATGCAACCTATACAAATAACCTACAGACTCTTCAAGTTTTATATTAAATGCATTTGATCTGATTCAGCAGTGGTATAAAAGGTAAGCATTATGTGAATGTTTGGCTAAAGAGATGCGTCTTTAATCTAGTTTTAAACTGGGACAGCGAATCAGAGCCTCGAACAATATCAGGAAGGCTATTCCAGAGTTTGAGCTAAATGTGAGAACGCCCTTCCTCCTTTAGTGGACTGAGATATCCTAGGAATGACCAGAAGCCTTGAATAAAAAAAAAAACAAACAAGGTTTTTATTTTAGTTTGCTGAGGTGCTCAGCCCTGGCTGTTTTTAGAGCCTTTTTATAACGTGACATACTGTCTTTCCACGCGATTCTAAAGACCTCTAAATTAGTTTGTTTCCATTTACGCTCTAGGTTACGAGTTTCTCTTTTGATAACATGCGTAGCACTGTTGTACCTTGGTGCTTTAGTTTTCTCTCTAACCTTTTTTGATCTAATTGGTGCAACAATATCTAATGTACTAGAGAAAATGGTGCTCAAACTGCTAGTCATTTCCTCTAGTTCATCTATTTGTTTGGGTTCACTGAGCAGCTGAGATAGATCAGGTAAGCTATTTTTAGGGGTGCTCCGATCAGGATTTTTGGGGCCGATCACCGATTACTGGAAGCTGTATCACCCGATACCGATCACCGATTACAGGGTCTATTTGAAGCCTTCTATTTATCATAGCATATTAAACTATATTTAACAACAATGTACATTAAGTATTACATTTTAGAGAAGACAATGTATCATGAATTTACACCTGTGTATTTATCAGACATGACAACGGGTCAGGGGTGAAAAAGGTGAGAAGGATATTACCCCTCTAGGGGGGTCCGGGGGCATGCTCCCCCCGGGGCCCAATTATTTTATAGTCTATTATAAAATTAAGAAAATAAATATAGCACAAATGTATAGCACAGCTGTTTGAGGCAGCAACATATGATAGATAGGACAGAACAGAACAAAAAATGCTATTAATAATCTTTCATTGCGCAAAAGTATTATGATATGATTATGAAAGACTCCAATGGAGTGCTGCACACAGCGCCTATGCGCATGCCGAGCGCTGAATGATGCGCTTGAGGCAACATGAGTCACAGCACGCTGCTCTTCGAGTCCGCATTGAAAAGTTCTAAGCACAAAGGAAATACATATCGATGCACAGTGTATTATACAGTATCTATCTATGCAATAGTTTATTCAGCCTTTTCTTTTAACAGTTTTAAATTTCCGTTACTGTACGCGTGAACAACAATGACAGTGCTCTCCAGTGTTGTGATCTAGACACGGTAGAAAGGAACATGAATCATGATTAAGGTACTACAGCAAGATAGTCAATTTATGCGAAACTATAGAGCTTTATCTACAGATCAAGTATAATAATATTAACATTTAATCATCTTGGAGAGAGTTGCATCGTTGCCGAACGCGACGCGCTATGCTGTTTGAATGCTGAATGGAGAATGACTGACGACGCGCTGTTTGAACGCTGAATGGAGAATGACTGACAGCGGAGGGAAAAGTTTACGTGAACTTGAATTTAATGACTTAAATATTAATTTCTATCTTATATTATACTATAGTATATATGAGTTTTTGAACTCAACCTGAGCGCTCGTTGCCGCGGCGATCAGTGGATACAGTGTTCTCTGTAGCTCGCGCAGTCTTTACTCGGACGCGCGCTTCAATCTATCGCCGTTGCGGACGGACTCTATTCTTTCCGGTAATTTTACGGATTGATCAGAGAGGCTGCACTGTTTGACAAGCAGACAGCGGCGTGGTACACACATTGCAGATGGATTGCTAGTGAATTGCTTTTTCACACACCTTGTAGAATTGCCAGACTGCTGAAGCCATTTTTACCAGGGCATAAAAAATTGTCTCGCGAATTTTGCGTCATCTGATCGGCTTTTCTGGATCGGCCTTTATAGAGACCGCCGATCACACATCCCAAAGCAATTATCGGCCGATTGTGATCGGCGACCGATCAATCGGAGCACCCTTAGAATCTATCTATAGTGGTTGGAACGATTATTCTGCCTGGTCTATAACGTGGCGCAACATGACAAATTTCAGCAGTATGTATTATGCAAGTTACCATGTAATGATCAGTGAGATCGTCACTTTGTGGTATAATATCTATATCAGTTGACCAGTAAACGCTCGCTGTGACGTAAGCAGACCAACTAATCGATAATGAGATTCGTTGACAACTATTTAAAATTTTTTTTAAGTTTAAGATTAAATCGATTAGTAGTTTCAGCCCTAGTTTAGTGAGACTTTTTCAGTTACAAATGAGAATGCCGCACACCTGAAGCATGTTGGCATGTGCTGATGTAGGCGAGATGAGGTAATTTTAAGAGAGACTACATTCATGTCATTTTGTTTATTATAGACAAAGTCACTGTCACTTCCAGAGCCATGCATGCAGAAGCAGTGCAAAATGATCTTTTTGCTGGGAGAACAGTCTGTCTGCCACGTTAAAGCGGAATTACATGGCCGATATATTTGGAATGGCTAAGGATTGAGTGTTACAGGAGCCAATTTGATCTAAATTGGACTACTTTTCATTCCAATTATGCTTCATATTTCTTCTCTTCCCTCATGTCCCCATGTGTGCTTTGCACGTTGGCTTTATTGCACAGTGCTGCGCACTGTATGGAAAATCTATTAAGACATTTAGTCACTAATCCTTTGACAAACATAAGAGAAATAATCTTTCACAAGACCTTTTTGAAGATTTTCCACAGATTCCATGCCATTGTTAGCCTTTCAAAACAGGCCTTTTAATTTATCTCCAACACTTCATAGTTTTTTCACATCTGCTATTTGCAGAGAACTACCCAATAGACCCCTCTATTTTTCTCATGCTCTTTCACCAATTAACAGAGAGCATTCTTTAAGGCCAGGTTTCAAAAGGCAGAAAGGCTGTTATCACCTTCAAGGTCTTTTGAGAAGTCCTCTTGTGCACGATCACAGTAATTAATTAGAAGCAAATGAGAAATTAAGCTCACATTTTGTGTGATCAAATAAATTTTTCTCTGCTTGCGGAGTGCATATTGCTTCAATATCATCTCTTCCGCCATGCAAGCACCTTTTATTTATGGATGCTGATGAGGCCAGAGGAACAGAAATGACCCCAGAGTTCTGCACGGCACCTTGCTGCATGGTGATCTGTTTTCCAGGGCCAAAATTACTGAACAGTTGCGCCACATTTGTGCAGGTTAATTCATTTTAAAAACCTTTGTCTTATTCGCTTCACTTTCAACTGGGTAAAGGATTTACTGAAATAGTGATGCGGCTTGAGTATTTGAATGAAGTAATTGTCATTTTGATTTTATATATATATATTAGGGGTGTAACGATTCGTTTTAACAACGATTCGATTCGTATCACGATTCGTGGTTGTCGATACGATTCAAGGACGATATTGGTTCATTTAGAACGATACGATCCGAAACGATTCAGTGACTTGAAATCGATTCAGTAACTTTTTAGCCAAAAATTCAACCAGTGTGAATGAAATAAATACCTGGATACTGAACAGTACGGGTAAAGTTTCCTAGATTCATGTTGTTTCTTGTAAGGGAATCAATCAGGTATCAATTAATTATAGATATAAACTAGGGCTACACGATTTGGGGAAAATGTCATATTGTGATTATTGAGGTCAATATTGCGATTGTGATATGCAATTGCGATATAATAAACAAATGATTTCATGAGTGAACTTGCTTGGTTCTCAAGGGAAATGCACATATAATGCTGAAATGTGTAGGCTATTTCTCAACTCAAACTTGCAACAACAACTAAATGATTAATAACACCTATAATGATCAATAAGCCATTGATGTCTGGATAAAAAATGTCTGAACATTCCTGTCTAACAGGTAGGACACACAGACATTGAATTAAGTTCAACAGTCTGCACTGCAAACATTATAAATTATAGAATAATCCTTATTAAAGTTACAAAAGTTATTTAGTCAAGAGCATTGAGTGTTTTTCTTTATTCCTTTTGTTCTTTGATTAACTTTAACGACAGAGATAATTAGTGGCTACTGTGTACTGTCCCTTTAAGACCAGCCACTCCTGAGTCTGACAGAGACGTGGATCACACACACACACACACACACGCGCCTCATTCTCTCATGAGTCACAACTCTTTACGGCCATCGTAAGACTGCTCTTGTGTTAAGATACTCGACAAAAAGACATTTTGGCATAATTGTGTGTTATTGTTCGTTCAAGCGCGAAGGAGAACTGTATTCTGGCGTGCCGTCTTGTGCGCGCGCACGATACTGGCGCGAGTCTTTCTCTGTGTGTGTGTGTCACAGTCAACGCGATCTTTTTTGTCTTGTCACGAATGAATGACTGAATCGAGTAACGTTTAACGCCTTTATCATTAAACGTGCTAAGAAAAAACATCCATATAAAGTCTGACCTGCTTAAATCCAATGCGTTATTTCCTAGTATCGATAAAATCGATTGATTACCTTTTAAAACGATGTTAGATCGATACATGTCGTCCGGAAGGCCAACTTGCTGAGCACAGATCGATGTAGTTGGATCATAGGAATATAAATCGATTCATCGACTAGTCGATGAATCGTTACACCCCTAATATATATATATATATATATACACAGGGATTAAAGTTCTCCGTCGCTACGACGGATTCCCGTTAATTGCAGCAAGTCTATGACGGATTTCCGTCAATTGCAGGGTTCCTGTTTATCCTTAATGTCTTAAATTCACTTTTCATTATTTTAAGGCCGTAAATAGGCTTTCATTTCTCAAATAGTGTAATAAATGTCTTCATTTTAGTTTGAATAGGTCTTAATTTAAGTAAAGACGGTGTATTCACCCTGCTGAGGCCTGAGGGGGATGTGATCAAAGCCTGGAGTGGACAGATAGCACGTTCCTCTCTCCACTCTAAGCATTCTGTAATCACTTCGCTCATGGTCCACTCCGGGTATTCAATTCCCGCTCACGGAAAAACTAACATGTAAAAAGACGCTTACAAGTAAATATTTTAGTTGGTTGGGATGAGTAACTGAGTATTTAATTATAGAATATCAAATAGGTTGTGGGATTATTCTAAAAAAATCTCCATCTCAATGTTTTCGGCGCTGATGCGTTCATAACATGTAAGGGTGGCGCTGCCACCTGAAAGCTGTCAAAAAGAACCGGCAAAAGTAATGATTATGAATAGGCCTATGTCAAAATAGCAAGGAGACAAGTGTTTTCTGTCAGTGTCGGCTCACTCGGCTGGAAAGATGAAGTTGGGGATGCTGACTCGTGATCTTCACAGTGAACGCGCCAGAGAGAAATGCACTTTTCATACGGATTAGGCCTACATAAGCAGAGAGTCTGTTTTCTTTCGTTTTGAATTGTTCTGTTTAAAAGCAGACATTTCAATATAGATATATTTCTGTGAAGTATAGGCTATACCTTATACGCTGAGTTTCGGTTAATTTATGAGACGAGCTCCGCTTCACTCGCCGGCGCCTCCGTGTCGTGATTATCTAATGTCTGCTATATTTACTTCTTATTTATTAAATGCAGGTAGGCCTAATTGGTTGATGAAACATTGATTTAAATTAAGATACAATTAATACAAAACGAAATTTACTTTAAAGAAAGGCTGTGTGCTTTCTGTTTGAGGTCTCTGCGTGAAAGTTTTAGTGCCGCTTCCAGAACTGTCACGTCCGTAACATTGTTTTTTCCTCATAAATGCGAACAGGAAACACAAAATAAAATAAATATTTTATGTTCTGGGGAGAACCAACCCTTCTTCATTCGGTAGTATTACTTTTGGTTTGTGCAGTGTAATAATTCACAGAATTAGGTAGGCTACTAGCTATACTAAAACAATATTTTTCCACCTAAAAGTTAAAGATGTTTTGTGTCATGTCCGTAACGCATCTTCCCTCATATGAAATATAAAATGCATGTGTAAACTTAATTTTTTTTAATGTCTGAACTCCTTTATTAAGGGAGTATGGATATATTTACAGAAGTTTCAATATATTAGTATTAAATGCATTTTCTGAGAATTTATATTTCAAGTTTTGACTGCAAATGTCACGTCCGTAACGCTGAAATTGCCCAATTTTAATTTATCCTCAACTAGTTTTGTGGTGTAGGTCTACGTATTTTATAATGTTATCTTCAAATAATACTAATAGTAATTGAAAGATGTGGTAGCATTGGATCTGTCTGGGAAGGATAACTCTGGGAGTTGGAAGGGGTGTGTCGCGATTCTGTCTTCTCACACCGCGACACAGGTTCGTGGATATGAGTAGCCTATGGCGACTTCGGTTTTATATCGCGTATTGTTACAGCCCTATTAAAATAGCTTTTAAAATGCACAAACTGGCAATATTAAAGCGGTTTAAAACATCTCCACTTAAAACGCTATTGGTCTCGACTATTTAAATAAAGTTAAAGGAATAGGCATATGACTTGGCCTGGGAAAAAATCTGTCAGAATAATTTTTTTCTGTGTGATATATATATATATATTGCATGTTTTTAAAAAAAATATAATTTATTATAATCATTGTATGGTTCAATTTGAATGTTTTCCATTATACTATATTCATAAACAATTGTGAAGAATTTGCCTCAAATAACATTTTCAAACTATTCCATACAAAATTTTTAAGAGCTGTTTGTTTTATTTTGACCATGGCAGCAATAATTAATTCACTGAAATAGTGCTGTGCACTGGGTATTTTAATTAAGTCGTTTGTCATCCTATATAAATTAGACATGATGGTGATGTTTGTTTATAATAATAATAATAATAATAATAATAATAATAATAATAATATTTTTTTTAAATGTTACATTGTCGATAAATGTATACTATATTCACAAAACTTTAAACTTGCCTCAATTTACATGAATCTATCCACAGAAACCAACCATTAATCAAAATGATTAAAAAGAGCTGTTTGTGTTTTCTGTTGACCATGACAGTAAGAGACTCTGGATATATGGCTGGTTATACTGTATGCAGTGGAATTCTTAATATGTGCCATATATTGGAGTTGTCTGCTGCAGCCTCCACTGCCTAGCACTCAAAACTAATCCACAAGTGCAGACGTTAATGTTGATTTGCTGTGACCATTGAGCAGTTATCGCTGTTTTGCATATCCCCTTTAATGAATTCTGCATGCATACAGTCCACACAAATTATAAAAGGAGAATGATGTGATCATGCTGGTGCATACTCCTCATTAATAAACATACATTTACTCTCCTCACCTGATGCCCATAGTACGTTCACATTCGGTCTTATCTGCCATCCTCTCTGTTTCAGGCTCTGTTGTCAGACGCCGTCACTACTATGCTCCGGGTGAAAGAGAGAGGTGTTGATTGACTGAGAGGGCTTTGGGGGGCTCAGAGCTGTTTAAAACACTAGCTTTGAGCTGGTTTGTGAATATTCATCTGTGAACCGATCAGCAAATTTGCAAAGCGAATGAGGTGATCTGTCAATTAGCCCAGTCTGTTACACTGCAAAGTGCATTAAAGATTGATTTCATTATGCTCAAAGATTCTCAGCTGAGGGAATCACACTGCCAGGTCTTGGTTTTGTGATCAAACTGGCTTCCTAATGGAAATTTACAATAAAAAGCCAGAAATTATTGTAATTTGATGCGAGTCGTCATAGACAAAATTTAAGGGGTGCATGCGAGTTTGTAATCAGTGGTCAGTGTTCATGTTTTGAACAAAAATTAACATGTCTGTTTTTATTTTTAACTTTCAGAGACCTGGTCAAGGAAGATTTCTGATGGTGACATCTTGCCGGTGGAAGGCAGACGCACATTTCTAAAAGGAGCTGAGGTTTTCTGGGGAAAAGAAAGCATGCATTTGACCTACTGCCCACAAAACGCAAAATACAACTGCAGCAGTAATCCTACTTTCACCAGAGGGTGAGATACAAAAAAACTGCCTTTTAACATGTCGAGTCAACTAGATTTTTAGGGCAGTTTTAGATTTTAAAGCACTAAGTACCGTGTGAGGGTATTTTTTTTTTTTTTTTTTTTACATGGGCTTTCAGAAGTGTTCCTCAATGGAGTTACTCAGTGGAGAATCAAGATGGAGAATCAAGTGAAAAGAAACCCTTAAATACTAGGCTTTTTTTTTTTTTTTTTAACTGGGACCTTACCATTTATGCAGTGCTATTTTGGAGAAGGCCAGATAAATTAATACGCTAGACTGGGAATAAATCTCTCCTCTGCAGTGGATTAAGAGAAACAGAACATTGGGAAAAGGGGGATTAGGAGCACGCTTGAAAGATGATGACGCAGAAGTGGAGGTGTGGCGCGAAGTTATCGCAGGCATCCGTTTGGCTGGGACTCGTGGTGGCTGTTGCAGTCACCACAGCACTGGAGTTTGACGGCCTGCCGGGCCAGTGGGTTCGCTATGGACCCTGGGAGGCGAGAGCCACTGGAGAGCTGAGCTTCACCATGAAGACAAACATCAGCAAAGCTATAGTGCTATACCTGGACGATGGCGGTAACTGTGACTTCCTGGAGCTCCTGATCAACGACGGCCGCCTGCAGTTGCGCTTCGCCATCCACTGCGGCGAGCCGGCCTCGTTGCACATGGAGACGCACGTCAATGACGAGCGCTGGCACCGTGTGCTGCTAACAAGGAATTACCGTGAGACCATGCTGGTGATGGATGGGGAGAGCAAAGTGGCGGAGGTGAAGTCAAAACGAAGGGAGATGATGGTGGCCAGCGACTTGTACGTGGGCGGGATCCCACCGGATGTGCGTCTCTCGGCCCTCACGTCCAGCACGGTCAAATATGAACCACCTTTCCGAGGCCTGATCGCCAACCTGAAGTTAGGCGAGACTCCTCCTGCCCTTCTGGACAGTCAGGGGGTGAAGAACGATCTGGAATACCTGTGTACCAAACAAAACCCCTGCAGCAACGGAGGACGCTGCTCCATTCACGACAGCGAGGTGCTGTGCGATTGCTCCAATACCGGCTACAAAGGGAAATACTGCACTGAAGGTAAGCAAGATGATGTGCTCAAGGCCTAACATAACACGATGTTCTTATGTCAAGGTAAAATGTTTGCTTTTAAGGAACTCAAGGGTTCAAGAGTTGGAAATTATGAACCATTATCTGATCCGGCCTGCCTGTTTTCTAATCGTTTGGTTGAGTGTTTGTTTTATCGTCTTCCTCTGCACTTAATCTACAAAAATATTTGCAATATCTGAAAGTAGACTGGTGTAAGTGCATGAGAATGTTGAAACTTATGAAAAGGATACAATCATGTGTTTAAAGGAATAGCTTTGGAAATCAGTAAATTGGTTTAAAATGACATCAGGGTGAATATTATTTTCTTTTTCTTTCTTTCTTTCTTTCTTTCTTTCTTTCTTTCTTTCTTTCTTTCTTTCTTTCTTTCTTTCTTTCTTTCTTTCTTTCTTTCTTTCTTTCTTTCTTTTTCTTTCTTTCTTCTTTCTTTCTTTTTCTTTCTTTCTTTCTTTCTTTCTTTCTTTCTTTCTTTCTTTCTTTCTTTCTTTCTTTCTTTCTTTCTTTCTCTCTCTTTCTTTCTTTCTTTCTCTCTTTCTTTCTTTCTTTCTTTCTTTCTTTCTTTCTTTCTTTCTTTCTTCTCTCTCTCTCTCTCTCTCTCTCTTTCTTTCTTTCTTTCTCTCTCTCTCTCTCTCTCTCTCTTTCTCTCTTTCTCTCTTTCTTTCTTTCTCTCTTTCTCTCTTTCTTTCTTTCTCTTTCTCTCTTTCTTTCTTTCTTTCTTTCTCTCTTTCTCATTCTCTCTTTCTTTCTTTCTTTCTTTCTTTCTTTCTTTCTTTCTTTCTTTCTTTCTTTCTTTCTTTCTTTCTTTCTTTCTTTCTCTCTTTCTCTCTCTCTCTTTCTTTCTTTCTTTCTTTCTTTCTTTCTTTCTTTCTTTCTTTCTTTCTTTCTTTCTTTCTTTCTTTCTTTCTTTCTTTCTTTCTTTCTTTCTTTCTTTCTTTCTTTCTTTCTTTCTTTCTTTCTTTCTTAATATTTTTTCGATGAATCCTTCCTTTAAGGTCGTGATGAAACGAAAGTGGTGACAGATCTTTTCTTCTGTAATATGACATACATTCGAGTGTAACAGAAAAAATGTAGGGTGGGGCTTAATTGGTTCTATGCATCGTTGTTGATTAGGGCTGTCACTTTACGTTCGAAAATCGATTGCACAATCGATCGGACCAACCAACACAAGTAACGAAAACGAAAATAGGCAATCGATTTTAACGGCCTTCTCTCGGAGCGCATCCAGCTCGTCACGGTCACGACACGCCCGCAGTGAACGCCCGTCACACAGCAACTGCAGGGTCCGACAAACGCATAACAGCAAACTATACGTCTGCATGTGTCTCTTTTTACAACAAAAATGTGAATTCTGCCAGTATTCAGACAGTCTCATGCATACAGATACAGATTCGGGCTACGGGCTACGGGCTACAATCGCCTACGTAGGCGAAATTTGTGTGACATTTAAATAATCGAAATAATAATTCTAATGGTCAACACAGCCATGTTGAAGCCTGCAGTAATGTTTTTCATTGGTGTTATGGCAGTTCACTCTGCTTATTGTTTTTCGAGAATGTTACACTACTGTTTGTCATTGTGCAGGAAACTTCACGCCAATAAATCATCAGAAATATTGCTGACTTGTGGGCGTTTCAAGCGCACTCTTTACGTTCGTCCTAATGCCTGTTAGTTGTCCGTGGCCGTCTTTAGCCATGGAAAATCGAGTTTACAATCGCTTCAGGGAAGACAGTCAGACATGTTGTCAGCGAGTCGCGCTATCAACAGCTGATCGGAACGTGCGCACTGTTGACGTTGACAGCAGCGCGGATTGATAGAAATGGAAAGAAAATAGTGCCGATTAAAACTGAGGTATGAATTTTGTCTGGCGTGTTTTTTGTGTGGTAAATTAATCAAGCTTTGAAACGCAAATAATTTTTTCACGTAAAAACGCACAGTTTTGAGGCCCCGGAAAAATAATCGGGAGTACTTTCTTGAAAAACTTCCAGCGGCCAGAACTCTGACCAGGGAGTTGACTACAGAGTGGGTCAGTGTGTCTGCACTATAGTGCTGGTAAGGATTGCATTCAACTTCATGTCTTAAATGGGCGAACTAACCCTTTAAGAGAAAAAACATTGGGGGGGCAGGCAGCTGTGGGACTTTTTGTGTTGGCGCATGCACATTTTTTTGATCAAAATAAAATAAAAGTCAGAGTCAGAATGTTTGTAATTGTATAACACAACAAGGAATTTTATGACATCTTATCGTCAAACCAACGTATACTCACCCTGAAATTATTACAGCATCGGCATCAATTACAAGCCTGAATTGACAACAAAGCGGCCAGTGATCTCTCTCTTATATTCTTCTATAAACATATAGTGGCTATAAACATTTTGATTAAATTACTGTTACAGGATAACAATATTCTAATATCAAGTCTTGAGCAATGATAGTAAAACAGTTATGTACTAATGAGGGAAAATGCTGTTTATTTTTTTATAGGGGAAAACCTATTTTCCACGAGATATTGAAGCCAAAAAATTATCCTTAATTTTGAATTAATGTAAAACGCGTTGCGGTAGCATACAGACATAGGCAAAGGTGGCTTGCGTGCCTATTGGCTGTCCTGCGGCAACTGCAGTAGCCTATCGAGAGAGGCCCTTTGATGACGGTCCAATGGGGGCGCATATTTTATGTAGAGCTATATCTTTGTTTTGAATGCAGTAGCGTGTATACAGTAACGTTAGCTAGCTGTCGGCTAGCTCAGAAATTGTCCTTCTTTGAATATTGGGGGTGACGTGTCCCCCCATAGAATTACGCCTATGAATGTAATTATTGGAATTATTTTAATTTGAGAAGTTTCTTATTTTACCTGTTTTCATAATGTAGACAGAGTGTGTTTATATGACAAATAGCCTATAATAAATCAGTAGGCCCAGACTAGATGAGGTCAAAAAAAAACATGAGTATGAGTTTGTGCTTCTAGGTGAAAGTGATGAAATGTAAAAATAAATTATTTTATTTTTTATTCAATTTATTCTCAAATTAAAAGAATGATTGCGATTGATAATTTTGAGGGGAATAATCATTATCAGTTTTACTATTATGCAGCATATGACGAAAATGCTTTCATTGACTAAAACTAGACTAAAATGCCCTGACATTTGGTCAACTAAAATTTGACTAAACAAAAACAGGACAAGGTTAAATATGAATAGACAAAATATGATGATGACTAAAAAGTATATTTCACACAGGAATAAGGCCAAATTAAAAAGTAGCTGACAAAATTAACACTAACGCAAACATCTTGCTTATAATAAACCTATTCAGCGTATCGGCATTGGGCACGTTTTTTTAAATGACATGCCACAACAGTTTATGGCTGTCTACGCTGGACACATCAAAGTAAACATTTTAAATTCGTAAATTTTTCTGTTTGAACGATGATGATACTGTATGGTGTTGAAGCGTCCACAGTAGTGTGTTGCATTACAATGCCTTATACGCTTTGTGTCCATGTCCTGTTTAATTATTTAATATCTAAATGCAGCAAATTTTGTCTTGCACTTCTGTTCTGTCACTGAAGCTGAATGTCTTTTCCCATTTAACACATCTTCCATGGTCCAACTCTGGCTAAACACCCTCTGGCTCCGCCTGCTACAGTAGCCACGCCCCAAACTCTTGCTATAGGTTGAGCTGGAAAGAGATTGGTGGGTCTGAGGGGGCTTTCACACTAGCACTTTTGGTGCGCACCCGGGTTCGAATGACGTCAGAGTTCGGTTCGTTTGGATGATGTGAACGCTGTCTTCCGAACTCAGGTGCGTACCCGCGAACCGTACTCGGGTACAGTTCATGTGAACTCCAGTACGGTTCACTGCTGATATGAACGCAATCGAACCAAACCGCGGAAGTGAACCGCTATTGATGACGTATAATTTATAATGTGGTCGACAGGACCGTTGTCAGTGCGTGTTTGTACACTTACCTTGACGAAAAGCGGGATTGACGCACTGCAAGCAGAGAGATGATTTATGCTCGCCTCCGCAAAAATTGTCTTCGGCTGACAGCCAGCTGTCTTTGGAACGATTTTAGTACTTTTGCGGCAGACATACCCAATTGTGTTTCTGTATCTTTTCTTTGAAAACAAAACCAAAGGTTAAAAAAAAAGAACAAATGTGAAGCGAGCAATTCTATCCATTTTGACGCCTTTTCATTCATAGCGGCGCCGGTTACCAAGCAACATGATTACGCGCCAGCTGCAGCTTGATGACGCAAGCGTACCGCGGTTCGGATACAAATAATATAATGTGAACACAGTCCATCGGGGGCAGGGGGAGGGGGGAGCAATCGAACTCGGGTTCGGAACAGGCAATCAAACCAAGTCTGAAAGCGCCCTGAGTGAACCACTCTCAATGTTTTGATGGTTCCTTGGGGGCTCAATGTTTACACGTTTTGTAGATAAACCCATAAATGGCATACTAATAGTCAATGAACAATAAACTAATATTGTATGTTAAAATACATTCTCTTAAGCCATACTTCACCTGTAAGCAGACTCAATGATTTAAGTCCGGTATGCATTATGAAATTTTGATTTGACAATTACTTGGTCAAAAAAGAAAAAGAGAAAGAAATAATATCTATAACATGCATTTAGAAAATAGATTTGAGTAGGGTGCATTTTCATTTCATGCTGACTTTAATGAACCACTGAAGCACTTTTACAGTGGTGTTTCAGATGGTCTGGTATTACAGCACATTAGCCTTTTAAAGTGCTTTGAGAATTTGTATCTAATGAGATATCTCTGGATGTAGATCATTAGATCAGGTTCAGAGGAATAACATGTTTACAACTCTTTAGAGATGCGGTTTATTTTAACAGTAAATAAAGGATTGATATGCTAAAAAAAGCATGTGACAAAGATAAGGGCAGCACATTATTTGTACCCTGAAACTAGTTATAATAAATGGATACAGAAATTTCAGAAGTATGAAGGAAAATCATGATACCTAGTTACTTACCAAAGTAATAATCCACAAAATCATGTCTGCATTATCACCATGAGACATCTTTAATTTTACATCAGTATTATTATGCGATACCCAATACAAAGCACCAGTAAGTCATATCCGAGGCTTTCGGTTTGATATATTTCGCTACAAAATGATCATGCCTATCTCCATAGCCCTGTAGCAGAAGACAATATGTTTGAAGTTGTAATTCCAGCAGTGTACAAACTGTATACATATGTAGCATTATTCCCGTACTAAATTGATGAAAACATGGACATGTGTTGGAGCATGGGAGAGCAATTTACCATAGAAACTGTTCTAGGTGACATATGTGGACTAATTAGGGCCACTCAGCAATGTCTCAGCCCTTTGGAGAAGCCACAGTCTGTCATATGGCGGTACGGTGTTAAACCTGAGGCCAAATCTGCATGACTTCATACAGAAATATATTTGGCCCGTTTCTCCTTCTAATTGAACAGGCAGCGAGGACGGAGAGAGTGGCAGCTCATGCTTGTCTTTTCACTTAATGCAATCTCAGGTTACCCACTGTGGAGTCGGCAGGGAGCAGCGCTTTGCTCTGTACCGAGAGAAGCAAGTCCAGCAAGTATGCTTCAAATTAAGAGGAAATTGTCTGACGCTTCAAAAGAAGAGAGATATGTAGGACGGAGAGACGTTAAGAACAGAAAAATAAATCATTCTCAAAGTTGATAGAGCAAATTGGATTTGACACTGGTAAAGGACAATATTAAAGGGAACAATTGGTTTTCATACGCCTTAAATCCTTGCTTTTACTCCAGGGATTATCCATCGAAAGACTGACTTATCAAACGCAGAGGGGTAGTTGAATATTTAAAGAAATGCATAGATAATCAACTCGAAATAATAATTACACTGCGACTCTTAAGTATTGATATAACAAATCCTCTGAAGAATTAGCAGAGACTCATCAAACGGTGGCGGTTAATTACACACATGTCTTTTCATATTTAACAATATTCCCAGACTGTGAGTGGGAAGTGGTCTCCATCGCTATGCCCTTGTCAAACCTCCCAGGTGAAATTTTGCAGGCTTTCACCCTCAAAGCTAAGAGGGCCGTCAGTATCAATTAAGGCTGCCCTCGCCACAATGGAAATCTAGGCCAAAGCGATATATCAGCAGTGTGTGCATCTTTTTTTTTCTTGCATCTGCATCAGGCATGCTAATAAGGTCTCAAACCAATATATGAGCAGTGCATTAACTGCAGTGCTGGGTCAGACGCTGTGTTATACCCACCGTTTCTGTGGCGTATATATGCACAGCATAAACAAAGCCCTGCTGAGAGCTCTTAAAATCAATACTGTTACCATTTTAAAAGGCACATAAGCAGAATTGCACACAGGCATAAGTGTTCCTCATTAACGGGATGCTTTCATATGCCTGCAGATGACAAAAGCAGACTTTTACTTTTGTTTGTACATTTTCTTAGGGCTGTAAGAGATTCTGCTGTATCGTTTATACTGTGGTATATCCTCATTGTGGTTTGAATAATTTGACACCAAGCATAGCGAGCAAAAATAATATATTCGACAAACTGGCGCAGATGGGTGCTTCCAGTGTATACAGTTTCTTGCTTGCTTGCTTTCTTTCTTGCTTTCTTTTACTTGCTTACTGTCAGTATATCAAGGTACAGTTATTGTTTTTTATTAAAAATCACCACCCATTTTATAAGAAATTTTCAATGGTGAAATATGACTGGAAAAAATCACAAAAAGCCACAAAATGCAAGACAATGTGGTAATAAAAATAGACCTAAGTGAACAATAGCCTTTTAAATACATATAACAATGAGGCAATAATAATCAATTCAAATAAAGTATCAAAAGCAAGCAAGTATTTGGCTTTACCGAACAGCCCTGTTTAAATACATAAATGTAATATACTAATAAGCAATAATGAAAACATCATGTATTATAACAAAAGCATACAGAGGGCGCCAATGGCCTGTGATTGTTGTTACACTTTACAGAATGATAAAATCCTTGTTTAATATTGGCCAAACATTTAATTAAAAATTCCACTTAATCTTTCATATTTAACCACTTCTTTACGACAGAAACAGCCACTGTCATTACTTGAACAAGAACATGTGGAAAACAAAACATGCGAACTCAGGGTGAGGGTTTAAACTTTTGTTTTGAAATCGCGATGAACAATTCGTATTTTTAGAAACATATTGATGTATTCTCCTGTTTTGGCGTATATTTATAAATGATGATTACGTTACAAATCTGGTGAACGTTATAAGCAACCCAAACTCTCATGCAGGGATGGAGTTTATTAACCGAGCTGCTGAAATGCGTATGTAACCATGCCATACACGTATATAAATGACAACCGTGCAGCAGCGCATATATTTATTAAATTGAATTGCAGTGTTTGTGATTTCACAATCGTACTATGCTTTATTGTGATTTTTTTTTTTAATGGTCTTAATGTTTTGTACAGCCTTAGAAAATGGTCTAAAAATGTGTTTCCGTTCATGGATTTTCGTCTGTGGAATGCACCACTTCCTGTATTTTGCTGATGTCTTGACGAACAATGCTACTCAATGTAACTTCAGTTCTACTTTCTGAATATTAATTATCAAAAGCAGGAAAAGAGACAAACTCATCTCTGACATGCTGATATCTCGAGACAGGTTTTCACCTTGTCACCCCTAATATATACAGTATGTTATTATGCTATAAAATTAATCATACGGTCATATAAGGTTTTGGTTATACCGCCCACCCATGAAGTTGGACTATTGCTATAAAAGCAAGAGCGAAGCACTGAATAGGTCTAGTTTGCATCAGACAAAAACCTTTTCACTCTGTGTGAGAGACTCAATTCGCAGAGGCTTTCCTTTAAGTGTAAAGGGAACAAGCCTTTACTGTGAAAACAAGGCCTGAGAGTCTGTCTTATTTATCAACACAAATTAGTCTGGGTTGCCCTCAACATTGGGCTTTGTGTGCCAAGGATGCAAGTCTGTATTTTCCTTTCAGACAGGCATCTGCTGCCATTGTGCAGTTTTGTGTTTCTTTTGTGGCCAAAACGCAAGCGAGTGAGGTTAGCTACATTCATCCGGCTTGGGGCTTGTGTGTTTTTGCCAGTAGCTGGTTGTGCAGTAATCAGCACCATAGTTTACTGTGCTTGGCAGAGGGCACAAGGAGCCAAATAATGGTTTACACACTAAGGCAACAATTCAGCAAGTAATTAGAACAGGACATGGAGTCTTTTCAGCTGCCTTGTTAATTTTGCTTGGTGGCCATTTGCAATGCAACTCAGTCCCGGTCTTTTGAAACCTCATAATAACTTCCTGTGCAGGAACAGGCAGACATTTGATGTTTTTTTTTGTTTTTTAAATTTTATTTATCTTCCCAGTCCGTGAGTTGTTAACATGAATCAGGGGTAAATAATGACAAAATGTGTATTATGTGAAATACTATTATGTACTATAAATGCTATTTTTTTTATTAATATTAGATTATTAACTATGGTCAATAGAAGGATTACTTTGTTTACAGTGGTGTTAGTGTTGGATGCATTAGAATACAGGACGTTCAAATATCAGTTCCATATATATATACATATACATACACATATATACACACACACACACACACACACACACATATATATATATATATATATATATATATATATATATATATATATGACTTTGTTTACAGTGGTGTTAGTGTTGGATGCATTAGAATACAGGACATTCAAATATCAGTTATATATATATATATATATATATATATATATATATATATATATATATATATATACACACACATACACACATACACACATACACACATATACATATACATACATCTGTCTTTAGTGTCAGGCGGACCAGTCTGTGCAGGAGGATGAGAATTCATATACAACTAAATTTTCCAACTCGGTGTCCCTCACGATTCACCCACTTATATTCTTTCATGCAATGAACACTCAGTGATCAGTAGGTCCATATGATCTGTCAACACACCTCCTGATTTTTGCGGCAAGGTCAAAATGAATGCTAGCTCTCTCTTCTCTGAGGGGAAAGGATCTGTGTGTTAGATATTGCTTGCATTTGCTTTCTTTGTTTAATAAAAGGAGCTTGTTGGAGCTTGTCAGATTTGCTTTTGGACCCAGGAAAGACACCCCAAATCACATCCCTGTGCACTCAAGTGCATTTGCTGGTGTGCCTGTGTGGCTTTGCATGTTCAAAATCCTTATAGTGGAAAATAAAACCTGACTGCAGAGACAAAGATGTATTGCTGGAATGCAGGGTTTTCATGGTTTTCATCCACAAAATGTCAGTACTGGTCTACTTAATTCCCTTACTACTTACAATTCTAAAGGGAATTCTCATAAAACTACTTCATATTTTGCATTAATTGAGAAAAAATAATGTTTTTATTTGTGTTTTTAATAATTTTTTAATAATTGTGTTTTTTAAAATAATTTTAAAAAAAAAAGTGATTTCTATCGTATAGATCAAATGGTGTAAAAGATCAAAACTTTATATATTGTCCAACCCCTGTGTGTGTGTGTGTGCTTACAGATTTCACTTTATTATTTTACTTTTGTTTCAAATTGTTTTACATTTTCTTGCCTTGTTTTCACCTTGCCTTCATATTTTAGGGGTTATGCTACGTTTAAAAAATGCCCTAAATCTATACATTTTCTTGAAGACTTGTCCCAGGCTTTCATTTTTAAAATTTGTTTAAAAGTTAGTGTACTTGTTGTTTACGAAGTATAAAACTGTGTCAGTGAGGAGTCCAGGGATGTAACGATTCACTCGCAACCGGTTGAAAATCAATAAAAATGTGTGACGATTCAAGTCGGTTGAAATTTTAAACGAATCGCGATACACGTTTTAAACAGCAGGGCGCGTTGAGAACCTCGCTTTACAGGCACAATAGCAGTGAGCACACAC
Source organism: Tiaroga cobitis (assembly GCA_030578255.1). NCBI lineage: Eukaryota > Metazoa > Chordata > Actinopteri > Cypriniformes > Leuciscidae > Tiaroga > Tiaroga cobitis. Next base: position 16,692,093 of record CM060611.1, read on the forward strand.
TGGCGCGAAGCTAGCAAGTGTTTTCACTTCATTCATGGAACTTGATCTTGTGTGAGCCAAGCTCAACTTCCATAGGAATGAACTGAAAACGCTCGGTTTGCTCCGCTCGCGCCGCACCAGTGTGTGCCATAGACTGGTGTGCACGCGCCGGCAAACACATGGCGACGGCAAGCGTAGATGTTGACGTTGACTCATTCAAATCGGAGGTGTGGCGGGATTTTGACTTTCCGTAGACTAATAATAATCACCACCGTGAGAAGCACCAGTCACCTCCGTTTTCATGTAAAAGTCATTAATACGAGAGCCACGGAGATCACAAGGTGCATCAGTGTTTCCGTGGCAACCAGGTGTTGTATTTATTTTACTATCTCTTTCTCTAAATGTTTTTTTTAACTCTTACTAGTGTAATGATACAAATGATAACCAAATTAGAATCTTGCCTTTATTACAATGTAAAATTAGTACCAGATTGACAGGGGTTTTACACAGTCTTTTACATAGTGTGCGAAGGTACCAGTGTCCAGCCTCTTGACCAAACAGACAGAAAGACTGAGTTGAAACAACCTTGAAGGGAATTTTTTTAATGTAGTTTTATTATTTGACAAATATATTTTAAATTAAAAAGAAATGTACGAAGCCCCTAAAGGGACGAGGTGGTGGAAAAAAAATTAGGATGGGAGATTTTTTTTTTTTTCAAATCTTTTGCGTTCCCTCGCAAAACCTTTGCGTTCCCCCAGAGACTATTTATATAGAGACATGCCACTTCCTCAATCCTTAATACAACTACATAGGGAAAACCCGTAACGCCAAAGATGGCGGTTGTATGCACATGCCCCGCCCCTCCCGCTGGAAAGCCAATCGTCTGCTTTTAACAGTCAAGCCGGAAAACATTTAAGCCTATCGTCTGGTTCCACCGACGCATGCGCACAGTTGAGGTTTGCGACAGCGGAAAATGTTACTGTTTGAAAAGGCGGCAGATTTGATATGTGTTAGTTGTGTAAATATCAGACATCCCAAGTCTCCCGGAAGTTCCGGGAGTCTCCCGCAGATTGATAGCGGCACTCTAATGACCGCAAATTAGTTCAAATCTCCCGGAATCTAGAGCGAGCGAGCAGTAGCGCGCGCATGACAGAGCAAGAGAACCCTTGCGCATGCGCAGTAAAAGTATAACCTGTGGAGAAAAAGGCGTTTTAAACCTTATTTTGGGGCAAAGTCATCAAACTTTTTCAGCGATTTTGATCATATTTTATTAGTGTTTGTATACATGCAGTTTTTATGTCCCGGTGACCAGTGAAAGTGCAGTTCTGAGTCTCTGCCCATTCATTTAGATAGGAGCCTGGTCTTGTTAGTCCGAAATAGCTGCCCGGAGGCGTTGCCAAGATGGCGGCCGAGTGGCATGACTTGCCTAAAAGGACTTTGGTTCCCCCGAGAAATACTAGACAGACACTTCCTGTTTAATGTCCCGCTGGCAGTGTTTCAGAGCTCCGTACTTTAATGGAGCGTTTCATAGTGTTTGAACTTGGACTCAAATATAAAGAAATGCGGTCAGTGCTTAACTCAAGAAGTTCAGTGAAGTTGGCAATATAGCCTAGGCTACACATAGGCCTAGGCTATTCGAACTTCCCGGATCAATATTCTTGAGCTAAACGTTGTTAAAACACACACGACACCTATTTACAATCACAGTAACCTAGACAACGAGCTACAACCCAATTCTCCACAAAACGAGCTTTATAATATAAATGTGTCTTTAACCGGCTGATTGAGAGACAAGTCTGAATAAGGGACCGTCTGCAAAGTGCAAATCCCAAAACCCTTTAGTACATTTTATATTATTTAACATATTCAATAGCTTCACTGTGATACACTGTAGGCTACTGTCACCAAATTCAGTCCCAATAGGCAAATACCATTTTTAGAAAAAATATTCAGTAACTTCGTTATACAGTGTAATGCCATCAAATTCAGTAAGCAAATATAATGCAAAAGCTATGGTTTTAACTATTATGTTAGCTGCGTACAGTACCAATATAATTTGTGTAAAGAATAGGCCTACTTATTTTTTATGTGCAATTACTTCCCAAGCTAAGTGTTGTATAACCAACATTAGAGCAGTGATGTGTGAACTAAATTTGGTGTTACAGTGAAGTTATTAAATTATTTTTTTATAATATAAAATGTGCAAAAGCAGTGCAGTATGACCAGTGGGTTTACCATTGATGTGTAAACTGAATTGGGTGGTTTGTAACATTGAAGTTAATGACTATTTTTATATTTTTGACTATGAGTTGATGCTGTAGTCGTTTTTTGGGTTACATTGCACTTTGCAGATGGTCCCTTCGGAGACAGCCGCCTGCTCATAGAGATCCATTTGTCCTATATTATAAAGCTCGTTTTGAGGGGAATTGGGTTGTAGCTCGTTGTCTACTGTGATTGTACATAGGTGTAGTTTGTGTTTTAACAACGTTTAGCTCAAGAATATTGATCCGGGAAGTTTGAATAGCCTATGTGTATTGCCAACTTCACTGAACTGCTTGAGTTAAGCACTGACCGCATTTCTTGAGTCCAAGTTCAAACACTATGAAACGCTCCATTAACGTACGGAGCTCTGAAACACTGCCAGCGGGACATTAAACAGGAAGTGTCTGTCCGAGCTGCCAACAGGTTTTGTGTGGGAACGATTTGCGGGGGAACGCAAAACTTTTGCGTGGGAACGCAAATAACTTTGCTAGGGAACGCAAAAGTTTTGCGAGGGAACGCAAAGTTTCTCGGGGAAACGCAAAAGTTTTGCGAGGGAACGCAAAAGATTTGAAAAAAAAAAAAGTTCTCCCATCCTAAATTTTTTCCCACCACCACGTCCCTTTAGGGGCTCCGTAGAAATGTGCAGCATTTTGTCTGAGAAATAATAAAAGGGACACTTTTGTCTTAAATCTCATTTGTTAAAAAAATCGTGAGAAAATCGCATCGTGAAAACAGTATCGTGAATCGTATCGCATCGTGAGATGAGTGAATCGTTACATCCCTATGCTCAAGATGTGATGTGTGAAGAAAATGAATAAATAAAGGTAAATATATATATTTTTTGTATTTTTAATATGCAAAAGTATGAAAATATATCTGTCTGTATTTACAATATATAAAATTCTTTTGAGGAGCTTGTTCAAATTTGAACTACTGACTGTGCCAACTGAAAAAAACCCAAAGAACTTTTGAACCCTGACGGACTAGAAGAGATGGTGTTTTAAAAGCAACCAGGGGATTCGGCTACACGGGTTGGGAAAATCATTCCAGCATTGAGGTACAGTGAAAGTGAGAGTTCAGCGTAGTGATTTTCAGCCTCTGTATTCTTTAATGACTGATTAAAATAATAACTTTCACACTTACATGTAGGATGATCAAACAGACTTGTTACAACAGCAACAACAACAAAAAAAGACAACGGACAACAGCAAAAGGAGCTGTCAATAAGACACTGGTGAGAAACCATTCTACAGGTGAAAATTTGTGTGGGTGACACCTACAGCTCAGGAAAAAATTAAGAGACCACTGCAAAATTATCAGTTGTTCTGGTTTTAATATTTATAGGTATGTGTTTGGGTAAAATTAACATTTTTGTTTTATTCTATAAACTACTGACAACATTTCTCCCAATTTCCAAATAAAAATATTGTCATTTAGAGCATTTATTTGCAGAAAACGACAACTGGTCAAAATAACAAAAACTATGCAGTGTTGTCAGACCTTGAATAATGGAAAGAAAATAAGTTCATATTAAATTTTAAACAACGCAATACTAATGTTTTAACTTAGGAAGAGTTGTGACCATCCATCTTCCTCTTGATCACATTCCAAAGGTTTTCAATGGGATTCAGGTCTGGAGATTGGGCTGGCCATGACAGGGTCTTGATCTGGTGGTCCTCCATTCACACCTTGATTGACCTGGCTTTTTGGCATGGAGAATTGTCCTGCTGGAAAAACCAATCCTCAGAGTTGGGGAACATTGTCAGAGCAGAAGGAAGTAAGTGTTCTTCCAGGACAAGCTTGTACGTGGCTTGATTCATGAGTCCTTCACAAAGACAAATCTCCCCGATTCCAGCCTTGCTGAAGCACCCCCAGGTCATCACCGATCCTACACCAAATTTCACACTGTGCGAGACACTGTGGTAGGCCTCTCCTGGTCTCCATCTAAACATTAGACTACCAGGTGTTGGACAAAGCTGAAAATTGGACTCATCAGAGAAGATGACCTTACTCCAGTCCTTTACAGTCCAATCCTTATGGTCTTTTGCAAACCTCAGCCTGGCTCTTCTTTGCTTGTCATTGATGAAGGGTGTTTTCTAGCTTTGCACGACTTCAGCCCTGCCCCTAGGAGCCTGTTTCGAACCGTCTTCGCCGTGCACTTCACCCCAGCTGCCGTTTGCCATTCTTTTTGTAGGTCACTTGATGTCATCCTACGGTTGTTGAGTGTCATTCGAATGAGTTGGCGGTCATCCCGGTCAATGGAGAGTCGTTTTCGCCCTCTGCCGATCTGTAGCTTTGTTGTCCCCAATGTCTGCCGCTTGAACTTCGTTGCTTCTTGACCTTCTTCCCGTCTTTTGAAATTTTAAGGATGGAAGCAACCCGACGCTCACTGTATGTACATGCCCTCTGCCAGTAAAGCCAGAATTGAATCCTTCTTTTCCTCACTCTTTTCCTTTTCCTCACTTCTCCTTTCCTTTTCAACTCTTTTGGCATGGTCAATAGTTATTTTTTGATTCCAATTACTTTTAAGGTACTAGCACTTAGGGATGTCCCGATCAGGTTTTTTTGCCCTCGAGTCGGAGTCATTTGATTTTGAGTATCTACTGATACCGAGGCCCGATCCGATACTTATATAATACATAAAAAAATAATAAAGAACAGAGAAAAAACAGATCCAGGATGTTCCTTATTTATTTAATTCACCTTATTTTAACATTCAACATTCAAACAGAGCACTTCTGTGAGGTAGCTTGAACAATCAAGTAATAAATAACATAAAATCTTCACTTTTGGACTTTAGTGCAACAGTAAATATAGAAAAAAGTCTAATATAAAAACAAATAGCACCTCAACTTAAAATACCTGGCAGGCATGTAAACAAAAAATAAAAATGTTTTAAAAGTGTTAGTGTTAAAAAAAGTGTGTCTGTGTGTATATATATATATTTATTTATACATATATTTATATATATATTTATATTGAGTTTTGAAGTGCAACATTAAATCCATGTTCATTCACTGCACAATGTTTCTCCTGGTTTCCACGTCAGCGCTGTGTGATCTAATAGAGATCTACGGTAAATAACGGAGAAATGCGAATGCTTCTCACTAGATCTCGCAGCAATATTATTACTTCAGTGGCGAATTCAAATGTTTTCTTCACTGGATCTCTTAGCACAGTGTTGCTTGATCTCGCGCTGCACAGATGTTGCTGGTCCGAACTGATAAATGGTCCGTTAAGCACAATATAATGAGTAGCGCAGTTTCGTTCCACTTTCATTACGTTTGCCATTTGATGTTGCGCAACGTTGTGGTGATCGCGCCAGCGCGGATTTTGTCTGCAGGAAAAATGGTCCTAGGAATCGATCGGTTTGTATGCGTAGGCCTACCGAACCGGAAGCCTCGTACCGAAACGGTTCAATAATTACGAATACATGTACCGTTACACCCCTAATTTACATACATCCGAGTCCTGATCGGGAGGTAACGTCCGATTCCGATCGAGTCTGAAACCACGTAATCGGGCCCGTTTTCCGATCGCGTGATCGGATCGGGACATCCCTACTAGCACTGTTTTTGCCATCCAGCTGGTCCTATTGCAAGAGGATAGTGATGACCACAGCAGTGGTTTTTATACTTTTCCTCATAAATAAGGTTTGGTTCAGGTGATCACCTAATCAGCACCTCATTCAGTAGAATGAGGTGTGCCTGTGTTAGAATTCAACAGACACTGGAATGGAATGGCTGCCATACATGTAGAGATGCTGATTTAAGAAAAAAATGCAGTGGTCTCTTAATTTTTTCCAGAGCTGTATATTATTGATTTACTGCAATACCAATCAAAAAGACTGTTAATTTAATCTTTTAGCTGCTGTGAACACTTTCACTATAGTTGTGGTAGATGGAGATGCCTCGTCATATTTGATAATAGAGTTCACACTGGAGGACCTGATTCAGATCAAGAGAGGGATTAGCATCACTTCACTAAATAGAGACAGATTACATGCCACTCTGGCTTTTTCAATCCGACAGGCTGAGATCATGCTAATAACCCACATGGCACTAGCCTAGGACGCTCATTCTGAGAAGCTCCAGACGCTGTCACCATGTCAGCTCTCACGGCCATGCTCGATTCATTGCAATTCTCTGGGACTTTGTTGCCGTGACCAATTTGAGGGAGCCGAGGAGAGCACTTGTAAAGGTTAAAGCGGCCCTCATGATTTATGGGCGGCTGACAGTTTTGCATGGCCTGATATCCAGAGCCAAGCAAGCAGCTCCCACAAACACAGTGTGATTAAGAGATTTACTGTCTCGCTCCAGGCAATCGAGCAGCATTTGCGCTGAGGGTTTTGTCGTCTTTTGTCCCGGCTTTAGTTGTGCTTTCAGTTTCCCTTTGCGAATGTTGTCAGCGTGCAATAATGTTCCCCTTGCATGTAACACACCTGAGGTATCCGACAGACATAGGCTACATCCAAAAACTTAAAAATGCTGCCTTCGAGGATGTATTTCAAGGTAGGAAGGCTTCAAGGCACGTCCGAATCCAATGTTAGTTTGCCTTGTCTCCTGAGATCCCTTCATCTGATCGAGTTTTAGGGCAGCATAGATGTATCCTTCACTACCTTTGATATTCCACAATCCTGTGATTTCCATTCTGTGACAGTTAAGCTAAAAAATAAAGATGACGTCTGAAAGTTGCAGTTGGTTGTCAGTTTGTGTAAATGTACATTTTTGACCAACTCCTAATGTCGTTTCTAGCGAGAAATTACTATTGTAGTAATATTCGGTAAGTTATCAGCAAAGCTCACTCTATTTTGCTGTAGATCATTAAAGCCTTATGCTGCCTCAGAAGTCTGTTCGAAATGTGTTTCGTGAGGTACTGAGGTGAGGTCCGAAAATGCTGCCTGAAAAGTCATTGCCTGATAGGGCAGTGAGTCAACAAGTCAGCTGCCTATGTTTTCGGATGGAGCCATATTACTTCTTAATTGATAAAGCAGTCCATTAAGATTTGCTTGGAAACCTTGGATTTAATTTGCAGTCTTTGAGCGAACGAGATTAGGAAAATGGAAAATAAATCAGCGCTCCCTCTCCCGGGTGCTCGTTTACATGCCAGCGTCTCCATGGCCACAAAATGATGATCGCAAAATAACATTCAAAAAGATTCCTCTTTAATTGGCCATAGGGTTAGGTCTCGGTTTTCAATGGCCATGTGGAAGCCACTATGTGTTCTCATTAGTGTTTTAGAGTGAATATTGTTGCCATCCACCTTTTAAGAGCTGCAAACAACTACTCTCACAGCTACTTTTCCTCATTATCACAGTGGCAACAGTGATCTGACTCACCCTCCATGACCAGACCATCCAGCTCCACACAAGCCCCACCTTGCAAGCTTTTGACGTCCTCCCCTGACTCCTATTATTTCACAGTAAAGGCTTTTCCGTGCCTTGCTTGGCCCTGCGCTTGCCCTAGTCTGTCCTGTGGTCTCAAGTATGTCATTAAGGTAGCACCTGACCTTTTGGCCTTTTGGAGAACTTACTGTGGAAGCATGATCAGCATCATCATATTCAAATTATGGTATTAATGAGTCCCAAATTACTTTTTGTCTTTACCCAGATTCATTAATAGGAATAATTATTAGATCTATTCAATGAACAAGTATTAGTATTATACATATTATGTAAGTAGATAATATTTGGCTTTTGTGTACATTTTATTTAAATGTGTGCCTCGGAGAGGATAACCTTGGATAAGTTTTCTCTTCAGTTAAACATCTTACAGGTTTTTTCTTGCCACGACCAGTCAACGGTATTAAAGTCGGCATGAAACAGAAGTTGCGATTAGAATTCCCTATTTTCATGTAGGGCTGTCGCGGTTATGGAATTTCCCTTGCGGTAATGTTGAGTGGCTCAATAGCGCGATATGCGGTATTACCACTATTTATTTCATTTATATGTATTTGTTGCTATATAAATAGTTTACGATGTGGACAGAAACGAGGACATTTTCAGTAACCAATGTAACCGAAACTAAACAGCGTCTATATGCGCATTGAAAGGCTTTCACTCAGCGCGCATATTGTTATGACAACGGACTTTGAGTGAGTCACAGGTTGAGTCATTAAACTGTTCATTCAACGAACACATTCAAAAAAGCTGATGATTCATTAAAAGAGATGTAATGAAACAAGGTGTTAATTATTTTTAACTTTGAGTTCCACTTTTCAAGGCTCAGCTGAGCAGCAATGCGTCGCATGGGTAACGCTGAAGCTGATGCTTCACTTAAATTAGAGACCAATATGGCATTGATTCAATGCGTGACTTGCTGATTTTATTTCCCCACGGCTTCCTCGCGCTGTGGGATGCTGACCAGCGCTGCTGCTCACGCGCATTTATGGGAAATACCCGTGACGTGAACGTTAAAAGGATGATACGACAAATATTTCGCTTTCCTTTGACACGGCAACCTTTTCACGACTTCAAAGACAGACGCAGGTAATCGCACGCGCTCTGCCGATCTCTCTCATTCACTGTCTGTGTGAAGCCTCTGTAGGCTACACATCACCAAGATAAACAGTCTTTTTATCATTATGAACTTGTTCAACATTCAATACACATGCATGAAGTTCAAAACAAGAAGGGTATAGCCTTATAAAAAACGTGAATATCGCGGTTGTTGCGGTTACGTGCAATCCTCTGCGGTTGACTTGCGGTTGTCAGAAGCGCGGTACTACAATATTGCGGTTATCGCGACAGCCCTATTTCCATGTACTGTATATCCAGAGTCGGCGCCATAGCAGATCTACTGGAGGGGCATTGGGGGGTTATGGAGGGTGCTTGCAGTGGCAAAACTCGCCGCTCGGTTGCTAGGATAGTTGCTACATTGTACATGATTGCATACGAGCCAACAACAATGTCTTAATGTCTGTCTAGCTGCAATATGGCTTCTATATGTTGCAATATGGTTGCTAGGTAGCTTTAAACGGTTGCTAGGGTGTGGTTACACGGTTACATTTTGTTCTGGATGAACACTATACTGTATATATAATTATCATAGGATTGGCAAAGGAGAAAAAAGGCAGTAAAATATAAATGAACCATGATAAGCAATACATTTGTTACTGTATTTATTATTCTTTGTTAATAAAAATACAGCTGTTCATTGTTTGATCATATTACTTCACAGTAGCATTAGGCTAACTAATGTTAACAAATATAACTTTTAATTGTAATAAGGCTACTAGTAAATAGTGAAATTAACATTACCAAAGATTAATAAATGCTATTTATTTATAAAGATTAAGAAGTGCAGTTTATGAATAGTTAATATTAACTAGTTTGGTGTTATCGATTTGTTATACACCGATTCAGATCTCTTTTGAAAAGACAGATGTTGGACAGATCAGTTATTTTAACCAATTATAAAAGTAAATCGGTTCAAATGAGTCATTAGTTCGCGAATCGGACGTGCCATTAGCTGACGCACACGGCTAGCGTTGTGTGATTATCCCAGCAGATAAGGACATCGCACAAGATTTGTCTCAACTCTCAACACAGAAAACATTTAATCACTGGATAGGTTTTTTGTTTATTGAAAATGTGGTTTATGTCAGCTGAATGTGCGGAACGCTTTTCAGAGAGGATAGGGCAATTTTAGTAGGCTGCAATTCACACCCAGCGGTAATTCAGGAAAAAAATCTCCACGTGAAACTTTGGTCTTTTGATCTTTTACTATCGTGTCAATTCTCAATAGATTTTGATTAATATGCGGGATGGAGGGAGAGCAAGGCAGTTTGAATACAGTGAGAGTGCGCGCGCGACCGGCTCTCTCTCTCACGAGCGCAGCATAACAAAGCGGTAGCTAACATTAATTGAATCAAGCAAACAACTAGCTGTTGTTTTTGCTCCAAAAAAGCTTGATTTACCTCGAATTTCACATTAGATTCCTTCACGTAATGAGTTTCCATCAGATTCGCGTAGTAGCCAGGTGTCTCATCCAATGGCGATTCTGACGCAAGTGCTAAGATTCCGATTGGGCAAGAGAAATGTCAATTATAAGAATTATCCAATAATGTTTCGCAATTCTAGCCTGCATGCAGATTAAGGGCAGCCTACACCAAGCCCCCCCCCCCCCCCCAAAAAAACTCTCCGGTTCTACGCGATTCACGTGAATGACCCAATTGACCAAGAAAACGTCGATTATCGCCGAAAAGCGACAAGTTTGCAGGTCTGATACGTGAAATAATATTTTTATAATGGTTTGTAATATTTAAAAATGTCTGAGGAAAATAATTTAAAATGATAAACGTAACACTTTAAAGACATTTGAAAAGCAAAATGTATTTGAATGCGAAGCTGGATAGAACTTTCTAGATGGTTTTAATAAGAACTTTCTAGATGGTTTTAATATGACCTTCATATAACAAAAAATCTGTTAGTTTTAATAAAAATCAACCCCCTGGGAAATAAAAGTTCCTGAAGTCGAAGAAACTCCCATTTATAGATTTAATCATTGTATCTAAGAAAACAACACGAGCAACATGCATCCCAGCTCCCATGAGTCGAATCATCTAGACATCTACTATAAACAGTCATCTGCAGTAATGACAATAACATTTGAGTGTATGACTTGATTTATGACTCAAACAAGTGGTGCATGAATTTTTATCATGTTTTAGTCAGACTAAAATCTACAGTAGACTCCCAAGGATGCAATTATGAGGTTTTTAAAGTTTCTGCCAACAACATTTGCAAGTACTTACTGTATACTGAAGTGGTGGTATTTTACTTCACATGCCCTCAAATATATCATACACTTTTGAGTAATACTCTTTAACCACTTTAAAATGACTTTCACCCTCTGAGTTCCTTGTTTTACTTTTCTGAATCTTACTGATGCATATGAATTTTTTTTTTTGGATGCACATGATGTTTTGCTATACACCCAAATATTCATGAAGTGTAGGATTGCTAGTAGGTCTATACCATACTTTTATTAAATGTTTATTGATAGTTATATGCATATAGCATGTTTGCCATGTATAGTTTCATTTAATTGATTAATTTAATTTGACATTCAAACATACTTAAATATGAGCCATAACCTAAAACCTCATCTAACTTAATATTTTGATAGTCTCCCCTAGCAATTACACCTACATATATACCATCTTCAGCAATTGCATTTATTATGCTCATTATAGTTTGCAACAGCCTGAATTATAAATGCTGTATTCTGTGTTGTTGATTTTATTATTCTCTTTTTTTCTCTCTCTTTCCCATCATTCCTGCTGCAGCTCTCCAGCAAGTTTTGGGAGGTAAGACCCATGTTTCGGCTTTTCATATCTGATTTGCTAGAGCTGATGGTGATGGGGGTGTCATCCTTCCTTGCATTGTCAGTTTGTACTGCAGTTCTGCTGACCGACACGAGTGGACTAAAATCACTCACCTGCACAAGGCAAAGGCCAGATTCGAGATGTAATTGAGCGACACGTGCTGTTGCGCGTGCTGCACCAGCTATAGGCGAGGAAACGCTAGACGGTAGAGTGTTTGTTGTGGACAATTTATAATGATCGGTCTCCCGATTTGCAGGGCCAGAGGCTCGGGGGTCCAGCCCTGCAGCTTTTATATGATCTCTGAATTAGATCTGCTGAATTAGACCGAGAAAGTGCAACCCAGGCTAGGATTAAGGCAGCTGGCAGTGGTCATGCAAAACCGCTCTGCCATATACAGATCATGGGGAAGATAAATTGAACCGCAGTTAGAGTGAGAGCAGTGTAGAAGATGAATCCTGCAAGGCTTGACACTTCACAAGTTTGAATGCTGGAGAAGATCCCAAGTATATATTATTTTTCCAACCCCTTCTCTGTGAATGATAAAATTTAAACGCTACGGCTTGTGATGTCCGTTCTTTTGTTTTAGTTCCAAGGACCTCTATATTTTATGTGGATGGATGGGTTACGTCTGAGGCCTACAGAAATCCATCAACTCGATCTTGATTTTCAAAAGCTAGTGATGAAAAATGTCTCTCTGATCGAAGAGATCCATGATGCCGTGGTTATTTAAAATGTAATATATTGTGCCTCAGAGCTGATGTGATGTCTGGGCTTGAAAATGATGATGTACTGCATTATTCAGCAGATGTTAAAACACTGTTAACAGATACACAGAAAAAAAAATGGCAGGAAGGAAATGGCAAAAAAAAAAAGCCTATATAATAGCGGCGCAAGTCTGAGGTCTTGTAAAAACGTACAGTCTATTGAAGGACTGTGATCATTGCCAGTGTCTGTATTGTATTCATTCTCAACAGAAGGTTATCTTAAAGGCCACACTGACACTAGTGGATGACAGAGGCCTTCTTTTACAACATGTGCTTTTAGCCTACACTTTTAATCATCCTCCGTTTCCCTTGTGAAGAGCTCAAGAGCTAGGACTATGCAAACATCAAATGGCAAGAATTGTACGTACGGGCGGGTGGGAGATGTGCCATATAAAGCAAGTGCTTGTCTCTTTATTGGATTAAAGCTTTCACACAGTGTCAGCAATTTGTTTTTCACTTTCCAGTGCTGAACGCATGAAAACAAAAATGACACTCATTCAAGCAAACTCGCAACCATGCCTTTTTCATCTCTTTCTCTGGAATGTAGTGTGACATCTAAACAGCTCGATTTAGGTGTCCCATCAGTTTGTGTATGTACAGCATTAAAATTCTGTCACGTGGAGATTCAGTGACTGTTTGTGTCTGGGTGGTTACAGGAAGATGGAGGTGTTGTAGCTAAAAGGTCGGAATAACTCAGCCATGTATTGAAAATACCAGCTTAGACCTGTAGAGATGTGTTAATGAGTTAGTTCATATGTAACAATTAAAACACTTCAGCATGGATTTCTGTTCAAATTCTGATATATTACACATTCATGTGTATTTATAATGTAACCTCAAATATAAATGATTGGAAATTCATAGATTTAAAGGTTATAGTTCACACAAAAATGAAAATGAGCCCATTATTTACTCCCCCTTAAGCCATAGTTGTATACGAGTTTCTTCTTTCAGCCAAACACAGAGTTATATTAAAAAATATCCTGGCTCTTCCAAGCTTTATAATGGGACTGAATAGTAACTGAGATTTTGAAGCCCCAAAAAAGCACATCCATCATAAAATTAAACCATACAGCTCCAGGGGGTTAATGACTGCCTTCTGAAGCGATGTATTTGTAAGAAAATATATCCATGTTTACAACTTTATAAATTAGAATCAAGTGCTTCCGATAACAGTCAAAGAGTGACCACTGACCCGACGCATGACGTATTGACGAACGCAGAAGAGCACACTAAAAAAATTTTGTTGGTTTAACTTAAAGTCCCTGTAAAGGCAATTCTACAAAAAAATTCTAAACACATTATAAATGTTACAAATGTATTGCTAAAACATATTACAAAGACTGTTTTTCACCATTGCTATTTTACGGATTTTTTGGGCGGGGCTAAAACAGGGCTCGATGACGCACTGGAGCCCATGAGCTCGTGGACACGCCCCTACTTGATGACACACCGAGGCCACTGAGGCTGATGTCTCCCGACCCCATTCGCATTCGCCGCTCAAACGCGAGTTACTGTCAGTACTATTAGTTACTACAGCCTACTGTTTGCTAGCTAGCTATGCCTTCAACACGGAAATGCATATAGGCTACTACTTGGATGCGATCATGTACAAAACAGATCGGTGTCTTTATTTAAATTTCCTAAAAACGATCACATCAAGAAGAGGTGGATTAATTTTGTGTAGAGCCAACCTTGATGAAGAGATGAGGATCACCGCCAACACCCGCCTCTCTAGTGATCATTTTACACAGGATCGTTTTATAAACTTTCCTCAGAGACAACTGGGAGTCACTGATAATCCGCTGTTACTGGTGAATGGGGCCGAAACGACTATCCCCCGCCAGCGTTCATCCTCCCGTCCCGAAAGCAGTATCACCTAATATCACCGTCGACAGCTTTCCTGCGAGTGGGCGTGGTTTCAGCGCAGCCAGCGGACACGCCCCCAGCTATTGAGAGCAGAGAATAATGCTAATTTTTTCAAGATTTTGATAGCTTATTTTATGTACTTGCCGGCTTTTTTTATCATTCAAATTTGGCTGGGTGGCTAACACCACATTTTTCTGTGGTGTGACAAACTCAAACTCGAACACATACTTAATTTTGACTTTACAGGGACTTTAAAGTAAGTTACCTGTTGCCTTAATATTTGAGTTCATTTAAATAATCAACAGAAACTCAAAATATTATGTGAAAATTATCTGAATCAAATCAAATCTAAGTTGATTTGACCAAAAAAAAAAAAAAGTGATTTTTACACTGCAGAGGATACAGCAAAACAAAACACCAGTCACAATGGTTTCCTGTAGCTCAAACAGTAGAGCGTTGGCGCTTACAATGCCAAGGCCATGGGTTCGATTCCCAGGGAAAGCAAAAACTGAAAACTGATAAGAATGTAAATGTGTACCTTGAAATGCAATGCAAGTTGCTTTGGATAAAAGCGCCTGGCAAATGCGTTTATTTTAAAGTGTCCATGTTACAGCGTAATTATACATTTAAGTACTTAGTAATAATTAACTACATGTACTTACTATATAGTTGAAATGGGGTTTGGTTTAGGGTTAGTTGCATGTAATTATGCATGTTTTATAGTTATTACTACAATAACTGCATGTGACGTGTAACAAGGACACTGTAAAATAGTGTTACTTTTTTTTAATTAATCAAGGATGCATTAAATAGCTCAAGTGACGGCAAATGTATTAATAATGTTACAAACAATTTCTATTTAAATAAATTGTTATTTTAAACTTTGTATTTTATAAAGATTCTTAAAAAAAATTCTGTTTACTCAAAAATATTAAGCAGCACAACTGTTTTTAACATTGATAATAATAATGTTTCTTGAGCACCAAATCAGCGTATTATGATTCATTGAATATATTAAGAGAAACAAATTTAATTGTAATATTTGACAATATTGCTGCTTTAACTGTATTTTGATCAAATAAATGCAGCCTTGAAAGAGACTTTAAAAAAAAAAATGAATTACAGTCTCCACTTTTTTTAATGGCAGTGTAGTATATTTATTGTTCATTGTTAAAATGGTTAAATAAATATATATTCATTTCAAGCATAAATTAACGTATTGTGAATGAATGTGAAATAACAATGAACAATAGCACTTATAATTATAAATGAACCTCAACCTAGATTAATAAATGCTATAAAAAGAAAATTGTTAGGTCATGATACTGAATGTATTAACTTGTTAATGAATTGAACCTTCTTGTAAAGTGTTACCAACTAAACATCTCATTAAACATCAGTGCGCTTTGTACAGTCAACGTGGTTTAGTTACAGCATCTATTTTTGCTTTCATACATAAACAAGACTTAACCACCAAACTGGATGACAACCATTTCAGTTCACAAGCAGTTTTTAGTCAATGTTGTTGACCTTGTAAATATGCAACATATATGCAAATAAGACTGTTAATATACAAATAACAATGTTTACAAATGCACAGTGTGAAATTTTGAAACATGACTACTCAGGATTAATTACTAGCCTAGAGTAAAGTATGAGCAGTGAGAAGCAGATAGATAACCCAGAATTATGTTTAGCCAAGGTTTAAAAGAAATCTCTAAATCCCTGCAGGAAACCGTGTTTAACTCGCATTTACACTTGTTACTTTGTGTTGAGGTCATATGATTTGACGGTGTGTGTGTAGACAGCATGTTTTGGGATATTGAGATGCCTCAGTTAGCCGTCTGTGCTCTCATGCATACCGTGATCTTCAGGATGTTTACAGCCTTATCATACCTCTGCTTCCATCCTTGGAGGAAAAGCTCTTATGTCACTGCTGCTCACTTAGCCATCAGTGCCAGTCTTGAGTGCCTGAGCGTAATCCAAAGCTTGGCTCTTCACTCTCCAACTTTTGCTCCAGTTAGGCAACATAGAGCAGGCTTGACCGCAGTGACCATGACCGCTAGTGGCCCGTGAGAGGCATACGTGAGGACGTCAGAAGAGGGAGTACAGCTGGCTCTGCCATGCCCAATCCTCCCAGTGCCTTAGTGACCTTGGCATAATCCTCCAACTGAAGGAAAACCTCTAGGAGTTTCAGACTAATCCCCCCGCAGCCTATTCAGGAGTTTTTTTATTCAGTGCCGTGCAGGAGCTAATCAGAAATCATGTTTTGATAAGCAGTAGATAGAGAATCCGTTATGGCTCAGAGTTTTATGTGCTGAGCATTTGTAAACCATCTTGCGGCCAGTAGCTTATGGGACTCTGTCAGTCACTTGCTTCCTGAGAAATCTTAGTATTCACCGATAGTCAGCAATGCGATTTTTCTCTTTTTATAATGTTTATGATCTTGTGACTGAAGATAATGCTCTGCTCTACTAGGGGTGTAACAGATCGTAGTTAATTCGTGATCCGTGCCGATCCTGTCCCACAGTTCGGCACACGTGTTAAATTGCTACGTTTAAAGTCGGCATGAAATGGAAGTTGGAATTGTCTTGTTTCCCCTATTCTGACTTATAACCGAGTGAAACGGCTTTACAAACAAGAAAAAATGATGAGCAGAACTTTTGTCAGTCTGGATTTGATTGGATCATTGTCTTGCTGCAGTCAGTTATGTCTAAACCCTCTGAGGTCGGCTATCGCGCCGGCGCGATAGTCTCGCTTTTTTCTTATCAGTGCAAAAGAAACTCAAAATACTCTGTTGATTTTGATCTTGCATATTAAGTGTTGTACATCATTAGATCCTGATAAGTGTCTATTTTTTTTGTGGATACTCACAATAAAAACAAAGTGTTGTGCTTTTCGCCAAATAAAGAAAAACAAACATGATGCGCGTTCTGCCTTCTCTCTGTCAGTTAAGTCCATTCTGAAACGCGTCCTAAGATTATTTTTAATTCCGCGAATACTTGTCATACAGGCATGAGTGTTTTTCCATAATGAAGCTTGAACTCTCTTCTTTTAAATGAATTAATTTATATAAAAAAAACAAATATTCTCAGTTTATGTAATCTGAATGAAAAGAGAGGGATGTCAGTATTTTTCTTTCCAGCTCATTACACCTAATTACGCGTTAATGTACCACGCCCACGGAGAGCGCGCGCTATTCAAACGCAAATGATCTTAGACAAGCCGTTCAAACATGCCAACGCCCACCAGCTGGATTATAAAACACATCGTGTTTAGTGAGTATCTTGTACAGCTGTGTACACAGCGTATCCTTTCGCTGTGAGGAATATCTAACCCTGGAAAATGTACCAGAAGTGCTGGTAGTTTCATTTCGAGGAGCAACGAATGCAGCTGATGTAGTAAGTCATTTATTCTAGTGCTTTGTTCTAATCGTGATATTGAATAGTGTCGGACTGTAAACCGCAAAAAGACTGTTTACATATGAATTGCGTGTCTGTGTGTAGGCTAAATGATGAGTGAACGGCATAGGCGCGCGCGCTTTGTTTACTATAGTTACAGTTATACAGCGCGTGCCCTGTTCGTTCACTCTCGCACCTACATTAGTAAACGTTATGTTTACATGAACACATCTTAGTAAGCTATAGCAATATAGTTTGTATGAGTAAAAATAGACTGAAATATGTTGAAATAAAATGTCTGTATAAGCAACAAGCTGCAAATTCACATGTATATACTAATATATCATACACAATATATTACAGACTAAATATGAATGTTTAGACACGATTTTGTGATTAGTTTTGGATAGATTATAAAGTTTTGACTGTAAAAAAAAGACTACTGTCACATTAAATAGGTACGCTTTTGTTCACCAATTTCTGCTCATAGTTAAATATACTATAGTATGATGTTTTGTCAAAAATAAAGTAGGTATATTAAATTATCAACTAAGATGTTATTATAGTGTTTGTTCCAATATTCATGAATCCTTACCTTTTTTAATACGTATGATAAAATGTATACTTTTTACAAAGAAATACACTTGAAATATTGTTAAAATTGTAATTGTTGTTGTAATTCTAACCTATTTGTAATTGGTTACAATTTCTAATTGTAAAATATGTATAGGCTATATAGATAATTTATTTTGTCCTTGCATTCTTTGGGATCCTGTGACACACCTGTGTGAAAGGGCTAATTAATATGCAGCTCATTATGCGGCACATTATCCGGCCTTTGTCTTCTCAGGTGTGAACACGCCTCCACGCATATTGCCTTTCCAAACCAAAGGTCTCTAATAAAATTTAAATCAGTGTATGTGTTTGTGTAAATGATTAGGCAGGATGATTTTCAGATCATTTTGAAGCAAAAATTCTAGGCAACAACACTGATTAGTCACAAGTCTTGTGGACACATATTTAGTATGTCTTTTGTGGCCTTATTTCAGACACTTTAAGTTTTAGTTTTTTCAATAACCATGCATAAGCAATATTCTCTCAAAAATACAAACATGTTTCATAATTGTTTGTGAGAAATTACGGTAGCCCAGTTTGTGCTATATTGAGTGAATTTACACCTTTGCCATTAACATGTTTATAAATAACTGAAAAAAACACAAATGTCAGAGCATGTCAGAACACCTCAAGGACCCCAAAAACCCTTAGACCTCAGAGGGTTAATTGAATGTAAACTGTTTAGAAAGAAAACCCATGTGTATCAGTATATTGGATCTGTGCATTCAGTCTTAAAGTCCCTGTAAAGTCAAAATGAAGTATGTGTTCTGAGGTTTTCACACCACAGAAAAATGTGTTAAAAGACACCCAGCCAAATTTGAATGATAAAAAAAAGCCGGCAAGTACATAAAATAAGCGATCAAAATCTTTGTGCAGTATTCTCTGCTCTCAAACGCTGGGGACACGTGTTCCGCTGGTTGCGCTGAAACCACGCCCACTCGCAGGAAAGCTGTCGACGGCGATATTAGGTGATACTGCTTTCGGGACGGGGAGATGAAGGCCGAGGCGGGAGATAGTCGGTTCGGCCCTATTCACCAGTAACAGCGGATTATCAGTGAATCCCAGTTGTCTCCGACGAAAGTTTATAAAACTATCCCATGTAAAATGATCACTACAGAGGCGGGTGTTGGCGATGATCCTCAGCTCTCCATCAAGGTTGGCTCTTCACAAAATTAATCCACCTCTTCTTGATGTGATCGTTTTTAGGAAATTTAAATAAAGACACCGATCTGTTTTGTACATGATTGCATCCAGGTAGTAGCCTACGCATTTCCGTGTCGAAGGCATAGCTAGCAAACTGTATAGGCTGTAACTAGTACTGACAGTAACTCGCGAATGTGCTCTATTGTTAGGGGAGGAGCCAGCCCGCCTCTGTGGCCTCAGTGCGTCGTCAAGTAGGGGCGTGTCCACGAGCTCGGGGCTCCAGTGTGTCATCAAGCCCCGTTTTAGCCCCGCCCAAAAAATCTGGAAAATAGCAATGGTGAAAAACTGTTTAACCCTCTGGGGTCATTGGGATGTTCTGATATGCCCTTACATTTGTGCTTTTTTCAGTTATTTAGAAACATGTTAATGGCAAAGGTGTAAATTCACTCTATATAGCACAAACTGGGTTACCATAATATCTAAGCA